>BMAO01038939.1:0-340182 GCA_019973975.1 Trichonephila clavata | reverse complement strand
AACACTTAACAAAAATCTCAACATAGCTTTAAATATTGTATTTCTTTCTTAATTTAGAACTTAGTAGGATATCTTTTAGTGTCCACAACAACTTTTGGACATCTTGATATAGATTTATTGAGTTTTTGTAATTTCTGCATGGATTTTCCTCCATGCTTCTGTGATTATTGTTTTTACTTCCCATTATGTGTTTATATGTCATGTTTTCTTTTTATTTTAAATCTAGTTCTCCCCAAATATGCTCTGCTGGGCTAAATAAATTGATTGAGGAGGTGTTTTCAAACTTTTGGGTACAGTTATAGAGACACCAGCAGTGTACATTGAGAGCAGTTCGCTTGGCGTCATTATCCTGTTAAAAAATGAAGTCGTCTGAAATATCCAAATTTTGAGAGGATAATTTAAAATTTCTCTTTAAAATATTTAAATAGAGCTCATGATTCTCATACCATCAAAAAATACCAAATTACCTAATTCCTGAAGCCTATTTACACCCCCCCTCCCCCGCAAGAACACCTCTGTGTTGATACATGGAGGTGGAGGAGCTCTTGTTCCACATAATTCACTGGATTAAATGCCTCATTTTTTCCTTTAAACTATTATATGCCCATCAGAACCAAAAATGTTGAATTTTCTGTCATCCCAATCACTTTCCTGTCAATTTTGAATTTTCTGAAACTTAAGTCACAAGAATCTAGTTGGATGAATGAACCATGGAAGTGGAAGTGTTCTTGCATGGGGGCGTAAATCAGCCACAGAATTAGGTAATTTTTGATGGTATTGAGAATCATGAGCTCTAGTCAAATATTTTAAAGAGAAATTTTAAATTGTCTGTCCAAAATTTGATATTGAACACGACTTCATATTTTAACAGGATAATGAAGCCGAGCGTACTGCTCTCAATGTACACCGCTGGTGTCTTTATAACTGCCCGAAAATTTTGTGATAACACCTCCTCAATCAATTTATTTAGCCCAGCAGAGCATATTTGGGGAGAACTAGATTTAAAATAAAAAAACATGACATAAACACATAATGGGAAGTAAAAATAATAATCACAGAAGCATGGAGGTAAATCGATGCAGAAATTACAAAAACTCATTAAATCTATATCAAGATGTCCAAAAGTTGTTGTGGACACTAAAAGATATCCTACTAAGTTCTAAATTAAGAAAGAAATACAATATTTAAAGCTATGTTGAGATTATATTGTTAAGTGTTCTAAGATTTTAGTGGCGTAATTTTTCAGGAGCTTTTTGATTATTAATTTTTAAAAATAATAGTTATGCTATTTTTAAAAAAATAATTATGTCATTCCATTAAGAACAAGTTGCAGATATCATAAAAAAATTACAATTTCTATACATTAATTTTTATTAGTCGAAATCATTAAATTTTATAGGAAACTGCAAGTGTACGAACACTTTTGGGGTTCACTGTATTTATGTACTTCATTGCATTTAAATGTAAAAAATATCATTAATTTTTTTAAAAAATCGAGTTTTTGCATAAAATTTGGCATATTTAAAAAATTTTTAAAAGTAATACATATCTTTTAATTCCTAATATATAAAGATGTTCCATTATTTATGTACTGTATAAATATTATTTGAATACATTCATTAGAATTTTGTGTAAAAGATCCTAATTGCAATTTTTCATGAAAATTTTACTAAACTCGACAATTTTTATAATCTATAAAACTCTCCAGAAAACAGCAAAAGGGTTGAAAATTAGTTAAACATGAAGCTAAAGAGTTTGAGCTATAAATATGGTGAGTTTAGAAATGTACAACTAGTAGAACATTTTTCATATTGTATTTAAATCTTTAAAAGCATTGTCTGAGAAACTATGTTTTTTGGCTTCACGGTAAAGTTCACAAATGGATTTCTTTTTAAGACATTGAATTAACATTTTAAGAAAACTTTTATTTTATTTTATTTGTATTATAGACTATAATCTCTGTGTATGTATTTATGCATTTATTGCACATACAATTTGTGAGAAAAAACATGCTTTTTTTTTTAAAAAAATTGACAAATTTCAAAAAATAATGTAAATCTTATCGCTTTAGGCACAGATAATGATGTTATTTGTGTGCAGTTTTAATATTATTTGAATATATTAATTAGAATTTTCAATACAAGGTTTACTGTAACTGCAATTTTTAACTAAAAATTCCCAATCTATCCAAATAATTTAAAATTTTGTGGAATTGTATTTTAATTCCTGACTCAAGTGTAGTATAGGGGAGAGGGCCCTTTCGATTTTTATATAGATATTATTGGTTAGATAACGAATTCATTCTGGCTTCGGGAAACTTATCGCTAAGTGAAGTAGCTTGGCGATCGATTTTGGTCACCAAAAAAATTTTACATCGCCAAGTATCTATACTACACTTGAACCTTAATTCCTAGTTCTATGCACACCCTTTTTAAAGAAAAAAGTGTTTTTTTAGTTGAAAATTTATGTTTCAATAAAATGCTCCAAACGTAGCCACATACCTCTTAAATTACCATTACCTTACCATTTTTACGCTAAATTCCTATAAAAGCCTTACAAAATCAAAACAATCTAGTACTCAGGTGTTCGTCCGCGGGTAGCGTGGTAGAAACGAAAAATAGTTCGGAAGATTTATGAGAACTAAATTTGTTGTTGAACCCCAATCTTTAAAATATGTAGCCAGTATATTAAAAAAACTTTTCTAATCCTGAATATCTTTTTAATTTGTTTGATAGTGTTAATTAACCATTTTTTGAAATTTTGAGTACATGTAATGTCTCATATTTGTAAAGGCATGCATTCAAATCTGATATAAACAAACTCATTTGAAACTGAGTAAGTCCATGTAGTCATTTTTGAGTATTTCTTTTTCTCCGTGAAGGGAGCAATTAATTTAGATCGCAACCTTATGCTCTTAAGATAAATAACTGAACACTTATCTGAATTTGATCCGATAGAAGAGTACTCGACTGATCTCTAATGGGTTGGCTATATTCCATTCTAAAAACTTCTTCATTCTTTCTGCAAAGTTTCCGAAAAGTAGTAATCTAATTTCATTTGATAATAGCGTACAACTAATCTAACCACCCATTCCTAGGGTTTAAATACCTACGTGGTGGTATCTACATAAAGGCAGCAACAACCTCCGGACTGAAATGATCATTTTGGTCCAGTGGTATGTTACGTGCTAACGGAACAGAAAGTAGCGATTTATATTCTCCTCATATGTGACAATAGCTGAATTCAGAAAAAGGTAACCTTCTGATCTGTCGTGGAGCCATCTACCCGCAAAAAGAGCAACCAAAGAAACTCACCGGAATCACTTGACGCAGCAAAACAAACTCGCCAGACTCACTAGAGTCGTCATACTTACTTGACCCAACTCCTCCAATTACAGCAACAACTGCTCAAGCAACATGCTCAACGTAACAACTGTATCGTTCGGTCGCCTACCGACTCACTGGTAGGGGAATGTGTGGTTGTGGTATCTATATAAGCTAGTAACAGCCTTCGGACTGAAGTGATCATTTTGGTCAAGTGGTTGAAGAACTCGGCTTCAGATCCGAAGGTCGCAGATTCTGTCCACTGGATAAGCGCGCCACTTCATAGTACTCAAAGAAGCATAAAATCAAGTTCTCTCTACGGAAGGCGGTTTTAAGCTCAAACAACAGTTAAGGAAATATTTCCCCAGGAGAATAAATAGAAGGGTGAGAATAGGACCCGTCACAACTCTTAACAAAGACATATTTTCAAATTGGAGACTTTTTTTTCCAAGCAGAAAAATATCCAAGTATTAATATCATATTCGATTTCATGGGTATATAACACAAATGGATTCAGTGGAGGAATGATTCGTCGTGTAACCTTACTGAGAGATGTTAAATCTGTCCCATCTCAGTTTCTCATGGTCACATAATCATAATTGAAAATTACGAGAACCGCACATTACGACGTTAATAATAGACATTCAATATGATAAGAACATCAAATATTGTTATATTATTAATTTAATTCCAAACCACAATTCTGGCTTTTTCATTTTTTTTCTTTTTCTTATGCAAAATATGATCAGTGTTATATAATTCCATACTGTAAATGTAAATAATTTTTTTTTTGTTTATATTTAAAAATATTGCATATTCCTATAACTTTTTTATTTTTAAAAATGCAATATAATAAAAACATCTGATTTAATATATATGTATATATCCACAGAAAACTTATATAAATATTGGAACATTTTCCAATTTGTAAAGTGTTTCGAATTCAAGTCATGTTCTTTGTAATCAGGAAAAGAAAGCTTTAATTATTGGTCATTTTATTGACAACTATAGTTAATTATTGAATCTTTAAATGCTTAAATTATGTTTTTAAAACACCGAAATATTTTTCTTTACTTCTAAAATTGATGTATTATTTCAACTTATAGTTTAGAATGTAACATATTTTTTACACAGTGGACTAAATTTATGTGACGTCATAGTCACATGATAAATGCGCATCTCCAGCCAATCAGCTTACGAGCCTCGTTGTTGCCAACTTTTGCTTTTTACAGAAACTTTATTTTGAAATGTAAATAGTTGTTCATCATTACAGCTCACATAATTAACCATAATGTACTTAATTTATATGTACACGTGTGCAAACGCACATGTAAGATTTTTTCTCTTTTTAATTCTGAAAAACTTTCGAAGAATCTTAAGAAAGGTAAAACTGTATTATTATTTGATGACCGTTGTTCAAGTCTAGGCCAAGGCCTAATACTAATATCCTGGGGTGGCCAACCCAAATAACCTTCGAAAACACATCATAATCCCGCGGGGCGCATATATAAAAATATATATTTATACTAGATTTGAACCAATTACAAACATTTAGTGAGTGAAAATTTAAAACAGAATGAAAACTGTTATTATTCTTTTCATTATTTTTCTTGTATACAGAGATAGATAATGTAATAATAATGCGATTATCAAATAATGTTTAATTTATTTAATTAAAGAGATATTTGTTTCTCGACTCTTTCACTTGTTTTTTGCAATCGACTCAATGCGTGTATTTGCCCATCGTAATTTATGATGCAAATTTATTTGTTATGAACAAAATACTAAAAACAAAAATATTCCACAAAATAATCATATTTTGTAAAAATGCAATGAATCTCGCGGGACGAAAAATTATTCAAGGCTACACCTGAATTGGCTACACCGCTATAAACAATCATTCAACTTATTTAGGGAAAATGCTGCTATCGGTCCAGCCGGTTTGTGCCTAGGTTTTTGAGACTGTGAATCGTGCACATTTGTTTCAAATGACCACTTGAATGAGTACTTGAATATGCATACAATGCATTTGACTGTCTACTTTTAAAGATCTCAGGTGGAGCCTATTTTTGCATAGGGCCTCAAAAAATCTTAAGGTTCCTCTAGGCCAGGGATGGCACGTGATACAATATTTTGGGCACGCCACCGAATAATTAATTCGTCAACCAAGGGATTTTCAGCTAGATTTTCTCAATTCAAAAAATTATCGGAAACGCTCACGTTTATTATGTACCCTGGTGTGACTTCAATTGATAAACTGAATTTGTCCCAATCCGATTAGCTGGAACTCGAAGAATTTGAAATGCCACTGATTGATTTTCAGTTTAGTTCAACATGGATTCAAAAACTTTTATTGAAACAAGAAAAAAGTTGGCATTGATTCAAACAAAAAGATTAACATACAAATATAAGTAAAAATGCGAGTACCGAAATTTTGGAAGTATGGAATTCAATTCCATACACATTTAACTGTTTGAAGAAGCTTGCTCGTGCACGTGTGTGTGTTCCACTTTGACCATATTTTCATCTAACTATGCCTCTGAGTCATTATTTTCAGAGATGAATAACGTTAAAGACTCGCTTTGAAACCGTTTGGCAGATGAGTCCAACTTAGCATGAATTCTTCTAAAAGAGTAACATCTTACAATACTTATATAAGTATATCATCTAATCTGCAACAACAGAAATCAGACTAATGTTATTTCAATTTGAATTACACTTAGAACAAAAACATTTAATACTTTACAATGCGAAATATATTTTTAGCGCGTTTTTCACGTAGTGGAACAAAAGCGCTATTAGGACACAAATTTCGTCTTCGTCTTCGTTCCATATTTTGTCGTACCTTTTTCTCAGCCAATAAGCAACCCATTGACGTCGGGTTTTCGGCGTTTGGTCGCATTTGTGCCCTAGATGAGCCGAATCATATTTAAATTTTCCCATAGTTTTCCTACAAATTTTCCTGAATTTCGCTAGTTTATCACAAATTTTTCTCAAATTTTACATAGTAAATTTATGGTTTGTAAAAAGTTTTTTAAAAAAAATCTACCTGCATTTTGGAGGAAATCTTCACAAAAATGAGGAAATCTTCACACAAAAAAGTTCAGAAAACAAGTATAAAAGGCTCTGATTTCACTTTTTTAATTTAATTCTTTTTTTAAACAGTAAAGTGATAAGATATACAGTGTGAAGCGAAAATAGTTTTTTTTGAAAACTAAAAGTGATAAAGTGATAAGATATATAGTGTAAAGTGGAGCTTTTGTAGCTTCATTAATTTTTTTTTTTTTTTTTTTGCTTTTTTATAGTGCTGATACAGATTTGTGTCATTATTTCTTTTCAGCTCAATAGTAATACATTTAGAGGAGTGGTACAGTACACTACTTTCTGTTAGTAAAAAGTTCATTAGTTTGCATTATTGTAAACTATAACATGTGAGAAACGCGCTAAAATTACTTGGCCATGCCAATGATTGATATCTTGTTTCGTAGTAAATAAAGAGTTTTGAGTGCTTAGTTTTATTATTTTTCCAATAACCACAAGTCAAAATTGTTTGGTGACACGTCTATACTTCATTAAATATTTCTGTAGAAAAAAATGGCTCGTTGATCCATAAAGGTTCGCCCTCCTGCTCTAACCCAGGGACTCAAACCTAAAATTAGGAAATGCATTTCGTAACGCCGGATGTTTTGTCGATGTCTGAGGAGAAATAAAAACAATATTCTACACACACACAAAATCAGAGTAGTTTTATATATGCCTGCAAATATAATTATTTTGAGATCAAACAGACGAATGAAAGATCATAATGATAGGGCCGAAAATCAATGAAGTGGAAAGAAATATATATCTTCCTACATATTTTTCTCCTTCTTGGAAAGGAAATTATTATCCCCCCCCCCCCATTTCATTCGAAAGTTCCTATTCCAAAAAATAGAAGTTATGTAAGCCGAAAAAAGACATGGCTTAAAAAAATAATAACTGCTCTTAAGAGTTCTTAAAGTTTTTCTTTGGAAATGTTTTGTTTAAAAAGTAACTCGACAAACACATGCATTATTCTTTTTTTAAATATGAATGCATGCGTAAGTTATTAAATAAAGAAAAATTAATAAATACAGGAAAATTTGCGCTTTACTTCAGAAATAAATGAAATAAAAACAAATAACTTTACAATTAAAAAAACAAGACATTTTTTAAATTTAAAAAGTAATAAGTAAGTTTTTGTTACAAATATAATAAAACACACTTGACTTGTGACATGACTTACCTAGTCATGTCACAAGTCCTGATACAATTATAAAGGAGTTTCTAATGTCCTTATGGTTGTTATAATTTTAGGACAAAACAATACAGGAACATTATTTAATTGAGGTTACGTTCCACAATACAAGGGGATACAAAACATACATACACACATTTAACATTTTACGAAGAGAAAGGCAATTCCTTACCACACGCGTGCACTATCTAAAGGCTTTGTGGGCGCGGTAGCCAAGTGGTTTAGGCATCGGAACGTTGCCCCGCCGTGTAGGGGAGCGATGCACGTTAAGTATGTCGAGAGCTCAAAAGTCCTCCCGTTGAAGTGGTGGGATAGTTAGGAGAGGGAGTTGCCAGCTCAGGTGTCATCCGCGTCACTTGACCATGGTTCAAAATTACGCGGACCGTCCCCAAAATGCCTCGTGTAGCTGAACAGTGGACGTTAATATTCACTCACTCATTCATCTAAAGGCCTTATCACACGTATACGTATTTGGAGCAATTTTTATATCGTCACCCTCTCGAACAATTTCCGCCCAGTTGCCCTAGCAACGGCTTCGAACAACTTTTTCCTAGTGAGCTGAAAGAATTGTTCGAAATTAAGATTGCTAGAAATTCCAGCGAACGGGTTTCTTTGTCTCCCTACATCATAAACAAGATGGTGGTAAAGATGGCAATCTGGGCTTCGTCAAACGCATCAGAAATGGCATATAATATTTTAAACAGAATGGTGCTTCATTTCCGTTTACGACCATCAACAAAAGCGAGAGCGAAATAAAAGTATTGGATGTTCGTTTTCAGAAGCAGAAAAATCAATGAGTAATTTTTCAATGTGAAGATAGGTCGCTGTTGAAGTCGGAGTCTGTCGTTTTGCTTACGGCAACCCTTCACAATCACAACTGCTTGAAAAATTTCCCAAAATGGTTGTTCGAGACATGCGTATGCGATAAAAATCTTTAGTCTAACTCGTTTTTAGAAAGAAAGAATTTCCCTCCCAAAAGAACAAGCAGCGCCACCTAGCTGTCACTAATAGTAAAGGGAAAGCAGCTTTTAAATATATACAGTGTTACAAATAAAATAAACTTTGTAGTCAAATGTAAAACTAAATGTTCTTAAAGTTTTATTTTACCTTTAAATTTTATTGTGTACATTTTATTAAAAATGATCACCTTTTAATTTCACACAGGTCTTAAGTGTCTTTGGTGAATCATCTATTCGGGCGCCCAGTAGCTCAATGGGAATTTCCCTTGCTTTCCTTAAAAGAACGCTTAAGATTGTTCAACTTGCGATGACGTTTTTGTCTCACTGCAATTTATAGTTGAGTGGATTTCAATTTGGACAGTCAACAGACCAATTGTTACGTTCTTCGAAAAGTCCGGCACATTCTCTTTCAAGCACCATTAATTTGTCTTCGTGTTATGAGTAGGAGCATAGTGTTGTTGAAAAATTCAACTGTTTCCATTTAACACAGGGATGGGCAGACTTTTAGTGGTATGATCTACTTCTAATTTTTACAAGGTGTTGTGGTTCACCAGCGGGGTTGGTGTGGTGAGCTAAAAAAGGTCAGCTATATTTATATTGTTACGTTGATCGGGGTTCGAGGATTTTATGCAAAATCAGTCGTAGACAACAAGACAATTCTTTAACAGTGATGAGTATTTATTGTCGTAAATTAATCCTTAAAAATGCAGGATTCAACAGCCAAATTCGTAGAATAAATATCAGAAGGATTTCACACCTTCAACAGCACTCAGACACAATTATCAGAGTCTAACATACACGTACGTAAAAGATTATCCACAAGCACCTCTCGTAATATTGAACAGTCGAGCTAATCGCTAGTTATCACGTTCAAGGCAAGTTTACTAATCGCTAGTCAAACCCAGACTCTCTACTCACTGGTTGAAACGAGACTGACTGTTGCGGTGAGTATCGCTCTATTTATAGCCGTGGCCGAAACTTCGAGAAAGATGCGCTGGCGTCATAGATCGTGAAATTAGTGGATTTCTCTACTAATTTCTTGAAGAATCCAGAGGGTCCCGAACTCACCAACATGGTCGCCAAATTGGTTGCCAAAAATGATGCCAACTTTCGCCAATATTTCGCCAATATAAACTCGCCAATATTTCGCCAAGTTCCCATTGAATCGCCATTATAACGTAAGGGACTGCGTTGCTTGTGAATATTACAATTTTAACATGAAAGAATATAGTATAGAGTAATATAAAGGCATTGTACATCCAAATACAAATTATTTACATTATTTTATACAAAATTCGTAACAATATTATGACAACCATAAAAATACGGACTACTTACCTACATAACTACAATAAAAAAAAAACGTACGCTTTAAACACGTTTAAATCAAAACCCAAAATACAAACATTGCAATAATACCCGCACATGAGGCATTTATTATCAAACAATTCAAAATACATTAAAAAGTAAGTTATTTTCTTTTAAAGTTAGTTCATGAGTCAATTAGAAGTCTTAGTTTGCATACTGTCCTTAAATCTTATTAAATCTGAATTAAATATACTGAGAAGATTAATTTTCGTTGTGATAAAGCTGTAGGGACGTGACCCTCAAGTTTGCTTTTTAATTCATCACTAGCGAGAAGGTTCACACAGCTTTAGTAAAATAAATAAATAAAAACTTATTTTCAAATAGATAACGCTGAATGTACGCAGGGTCTATTATGTCTGTAAGATACACCCTCTTGGTTTTTGTTCGCTCGTGTATTTATTAGGATATATCAATAGGAATAACCATAAAGAAAGGTACAATACTTATTTTGTTATATAACTTTATTCTTTAGTCATTATTGGATTTTTTCTTTTTAGTTTTGAGGACAATTTAAGTAAGTGACTTTTTTGTATAGTAAATTGATGCATTTATGCCAACATCCCTCATTATTTCTAAATTTAAGATATTTTGTTTTATATGAGAAATTAGTGTTTAAGTATGAAATTAGTGTTTTTTTATTCTGTCAAATCTTAATTATTTTAAAAATATTTAAAGTTTTATTAATAACTTAACCTAAAGCTGCACACATTTTATAATGCATCGTTATTGTTGTGTACCCAACTGTTCTTCTAATAAACTTGGGCAGCCATATATTTTAGTTTTTCGTTTCCTAAAAGATAAACAGTTATGGCAAACTTGGAAAAAGACAATCTCAAGGGAGTTTAAAAATAAATCAGGTGATTTTTAAATTAAAAAAAAGTATCAAGTTTTAATGTACATATCGGGTTATTGCGTAGATAATGTAAAATTCGAATGCTGCGATTGCAAATATATATTTATTTTAGATAAACTTGTCGACTTCAACTCAGAAAATGTGTCGAAGGAACAAAATATTTGAGGCTTCTGGATAGAAGAGGTTTAAAAATGCCCACACATATTCTTATGAAAGTCAACGCAATATTTCATTTTTAATTAGTTAATATCGAAAGCATTCGAATCAAAATTTCTTAAAGTTCCAATTATTTTGCTTTACAAGCATAACAAAAGTATGTCTGGAATTACATGAGTTGTGGAATGTCTTGCGTTCATTTCATTCGCCTTGTGTAAGCTGTAACACACCTATGCATTTTCATATTTTTTTTAAAAAAAATATGCATTGCATTTAGGAATATATGCTTAAATAACTATTCAAAAGAGAGTAGTGAAGAAATTTTAACGGTGAAGGATAACCGAAAAATAAAGAAATTTAAGGCCAATTAAATTAATGTTGCTTTTTATATTTCCCTGGTTTATTTATTTAAGATTGATATATTATTCAATGTGCATGTACTTCCTTACACTTCATTTTTATTATAAACTAAACTTAGTGGCGCAACAGCCCATGAGAGCCAAGGCCTACTGTGCCCATCTCAGTATACGAGACCATTGAGGTTCATGGGTAGATATCCCTATCAGGTGGTCAGTCTGAAACGAGACCCCCAGTGTTTAGTCCTCAAGCAAGTTTGGTACTCATTTATTGACCCACTGAAGGGAAGTAAGGCTGAGTCGCTCTTGTCCAGCCCAAGGATAAAGCCCCGGACCCGTGATGTAGAATCGTTATACGCTACCACTGGGCCTCAGATTTTTTTTACACTTATAGATTTTATGAACATGTTTAATAGTTCACAATTATTACTAAAAGAAAAGTTCTATTCATTTGCATTATTTGTTTACATTATTTTCATGAAGCTTTTAGCATTCGAAGTATATTGAATGTAAAATGCTATTTTTTTTAATTTAAAAAAAAATTTGGTTTGATTTTTACATATTTTTACCTAAGCATAATATTTATTTTTAAAGCATAAAAATAATGTAAAAATGGGTTTAAATATTATTATTACAAATCCAAATAATTCAAAACTTGAAACTTATCAGTACATTGCTTCATAAATAATATATTCTACAAAAAAAAAAAAAAAAAAAAATCCCCTTATTTATATACGTAAAGTATTCTTTTCTTATGTATATATTTTCCAACGTATAATCCAGAATTTATTTTTGCTGTAAAAATTACCGTGGTATCTAAAACTATTTGTATATATTTTTGCATTATTTCTTTAATTTCTGTGTATATAAATTTTTTGCATGCATTACACTCAATATTCGTATATATTTTTGCATGCATTTAATACTTTGCTATGATTCATTGATTCCAGCAAAATGTTTCTAAATTCACATGTTTTTTTATTAATATGCCTCTAATGCTTTACTTTTCATATTTTCTTTGCAAGTAAATATCTCTTATTTTATTTTATCCGATTGAAATTATCTTACATTGAGTCAGTTTTTTCTTAGATATTTCTTATATTGTTATGAGCCTTTTCGTGAGTGATATATGTCCCTTTTTCCTGGAAAATATTATAGCCATCCTTCTAATGTATCAATATATAACTTTCATATGAAAATATGCTAAGTGAGAATTATAAAAAAAAAGTCAATATAAATGTGGAAATATGAGTCTACGACCTAAAAAGAAATAAATGTGTTAGAAGCTTTATATTCCTGACAGCGACTGCGAGTAGTGAAGCATTCCTTCTTTTCGTGACGTCATCAAAAAACGGTCGTGACCTGATTTTTCAAGATGGCAGTGGCGTAGCGTATACCCTCGCATCACGTGGGGGGGGGCAAAGCCTGACTTCCTCCACGTACCTACTCTTTGTAAGATCCAACTTGGGGGCCCCAAACCTGACTTTGAAGGGGAGGGGGTGAGTTCACCGTTATCAAACTGCAAGATGGCTTTGCCCGAACTTGACGATTCATTTACATTCACAATTCACCAAAAACGTGCCTAAAGAAGTCTTCACTTCAAAGCAGAATCACCGACATTTAGTTGTACAATTTTTATTTTAAAGATTAATTATATTTTCAAAACAAAGGGAATGTAATTCTTTTAATTTAAAGATTTTAATTTAAAATATTTCTTTTGAACATTTGAATACCAATAATAAAAGGTAATTTCGTATTATAACATCGACCAATTTCATCATGTCAAAAGATTTCGTGAAATGCCATCCACTATAATCTGGTTTTTCACAGGCATCACCAGATATGTTTGAGCACAATGGAACGATGGCAATATTTGGCGACATTTTTTGAATTAGGTGACATCTTTTGATTTGGGGAAATTGGTGTCGATGGTATATTACATAGGTATTAATAATGTATTAGAGTCACCACAGCAAACTTGGCACCACCCGAATCACTTCTTGATTTCTAAACAAGAAGACTAACGTGTTTTATATAAGAAAAAAAATCAATCACAGAGTCAGATTTTGGTGGAAAATGGCGCGATTTGCATGGCACCAATTTGGCTGCGGTGACGCTAATACTTAAGTACCAAATATACTCTTAATACTTCTCGAATTATTTCATCTAGGATTTCCGTAAATCGATATGGTATCTTAAAGAGATATGATGTCTGTTCTATTCGACATTTTCTTTTTTAGAGCTTTGAAACAAGGTGCATCACATTTCTGAGCATTGAGAAAAACGTTCAATGTACATTCAGTGCAATGGGCAATGAAACGAACAAAAGGTCTGGCGTCACCTTCGTTGGCCATCTGTAGAGCATTGAAATAAACAGACCTATCTTGCTTACGTATGATCACCGGAGGATACCCAGCTCTCATGAGTATAAGATTCATAAGTAACCGGGCTGTTCTTCCGTTGCCATCGACAAAAGGATGAATGTGGGCCAGTTTATAATGAGCCAAAGCTGCTTGTTTCACTGGATGCAAGAACTGCATGTCTTCCGACCGAAGCCAATCCACGAATTTTTCCATAAGATATGCCACTTCTGAAGCTGCTGGGGGAACATAATCGCCAACAAAGACTTGGTTGCTTCGAAAAGTTCCAGACGACAAAGGATCCACGTGACCTAAGACTCTTTTATGGATCTCCAGGATATCTAAGACAGTTAAAGTTTCGGAATGATTTACAAACGTTTTGTTCATGTATCGCAGAGCCGATTCTAAACCTAAGATTTCGTTGTGTTCCATGATACTTTTGCCGGGAACAACGGCCTTGGTCTCGACAACTGTTCTTGTTTGTGCGAGGGACATTGTATTCCCTTCTATTGCTAAAGTATGATGTATGTGAAGGAAATATACTTCTTTTTTTATCCGCTTCATGGAAGATCGATTGAGATTGAGACTCATCAAATTAGTTCTTTTTCTATCGATTCTGTCCAGTTCCTGTTGGTCCATTGTTTCGACTAGAGGCAATGTCCTCCTTCGATTGACCAAAGCACGGCTGTGATTAGGACATAGGATCAAAGTTTTGACATACAAGTGGTCGGCTGTGATAACATCATTTCCATTTTCTTCCAAAAATTCTGCGTAATGATTTAGAACTTCTGGATGCAAAGGCTGTAAGACTAAAGCATGTTCGAAAAGCTTCTTAGCTTTTTCGAACTTCATTGAATCTTTCATTTTTAGAGCCATCTGTACAGCTGTCAATGCTTCTTTTTCTGAACCATGAATCTTGTACTTGGGAGTCGAAAATACTTTATTGAACTCATCAAAGTTGCGTGATTCGTCCGATTTTAGTTCTATCTCATTTACTTCTGGTAAGAAATTCTGAATCCCTGTTAAACAATTGAATTTTCGTGGGCAAATCATGGCTGAGTTACTTTGGGTTATGTATGTTCCAAATGGCTTTTTTAAAGTAGCCAAGTCTGTAACTGTATAGAGATTCTCAATGTTTTCAGGTATGCAAATATATACAAAGGTAATACTTATAAATAGTAACAAGAATACTATTGTGAATGCAAAGGAGGAAGCAAATGTATATCTGTCAGGCATGAAAAATAATTTCGAAAATTTCAATAAGCAGGTTTGAAGCCCCTCATCCGTTTGGGTTTCTTCTTCAAGCAAAACATTACTTTGAAAAAATAAATCCATGTATTAATCAATTCAATTATTGAAATGTAATGAACTGAAAGTTAAATTACTTATAATATAGTAATCAATACAATATAGTTTTCACATTAAATTCTATATCTGGAAAACGCCACTCATATTTTTAAAAATATTTTCAGTTTTCTTACGATCATTGAGTTTGTTTACTCTCAGCTTCCTGGAACGTGTTTTAAAATTGTTTTATGTGTGGCTCATAACTAGCACTTTGTTTATGCTAGTTATTTTTTTGAAAAAAGTTCGCCTTATATTCACCATTGAATAAATTAATGAAAATGCCAAGATAGTTTCTTCAAATAAAAATTAATTTTGTTTATTTCCCCCTTTTTTTTAAAAAAAACAAACATTTTATTTAATTAAATATACAAGCAAAACTTTGTCTTCAATTTTAAACTGAAAACATTTTTTTCGACATAAAACTAAAACTGAATAAAATTACTTGCAGTTTGCTTCTTTTTAAAATATTTATTTTAAAATCTTTCATTTGTTGTAACTTGTACTATGACCTTCGCATTTTTATGGAATGGGGGAAAAAGAGACATTTTCTATATTTTGCTTGGATCAGAATTTAAACATACATCTCTGAATTTATATCAGTGAAACTTTGAATACAATGTTGCAAGAAGCTTTCGGAAAATCGAATTCTGCTGTTCTCTGCTAGAATAATAAATTTATCTGACTCCATAAATTTTGTTTTGTTGCCCCGCGATCAATAACAAAAACAATAAATACAAAAATGCAACGAATTCAGTTTCAACAAACGTCGTCAGCATCATAAAACTAATATAATTATCTAAATTACAATATCGTCTGCATCATGAGATAAATATGCATAACTTTAATTAAATTAAAAAGAGAAAAAAAATGAAATAAATCCAGCGGCTCTTGACATATTGATATTTTTACAGAATAAATTTATATCTACTTTTTCCCCCCATTGAATAGTAGTCTCCGCATCATGCATTTTTTTAAAAATAAGTTAGGTTAAAATGAGGTTAGGAACAAATGAATCATGATTTAATAATCCAGCAATTGTTTGTTATTGAGTTTTCTCTCTACCATTCAAAATGAATTTGTGAGATTCGATTGTTTCAGAACTAGTATGATGAATTAAAGACAAAAAAATTCAGAATTTTCAACAAAAAAAATGTAAGAAAGATTAAGTAATATATTACTATTGGTGATAAAATGTATTTTTAAAGGTAAACGTTTGTTCATTCAATTTTCGTTAAAAAAGTTATTAATGTGTAATATAGTCTATTAAGAACAATGTAATGGAATGAGCAAGTATTAACTGTAACTGTTTTCTTTCAAGAAAAGCTTACGTATTATATAATTGCTTATTTAAAAACTGAATTTCTCTTAAAAATTTGGATTTATTGGTGTAAAACTTGTAAAAATTATATGTAGTTAATTAATAAGGACAACTTGATTGGTTTATCTCAGTTAATGAAAATAAATAAATATAAGGGAATAAAAAAATTGTCCCAATAGATTCAAATTTTTTTTTCAAAGTCTGTACTTTTTTTAAAAGTATTTATAAACTTGAATTTTTAATCTGTATAACTTCTGATTCTTTTACAACTTCTCAGCATGATTGGGTAATAAAAAAGGCCAAATATTTTTTACATTTCCAAAAATGTATTTAAAAACAATTAAATCAAATTAAATTTGTGTACATAAACTGAACACCCTTTTTTCAAAATTTGAAAATGTTTCTACTTTTCCCTTTAATTGAGCAAAACAACTTGCTATCTTCTAAGTTTTTTAGCTCATGCTATTTCAAAAAATGACAAAATTATATTTAAAAGTTCGCCGAAATTTGTCAACTTGTTACTAAAAAAATGGATTTCTATTTTTTAAATATTATTGCTATCTTAAAACTCACTGAAAATACGTTTGGAAAATATCCACCGTTCTATCCACCATATATACCGTTAATATCCACCGTTAGAGAATAAAACTGCAATGAAAATGTTATAGACTTTTTTAGTAAATAAATAAGATTAAAATAATTAAAATATAGCGATATTTTGTATGCAACTATGCCCCCCCTCTCAAAAAAAAATTCTCATATAATATTTTTTTTTACTCTAGTAATTTAACTGAAACTAGGTACTTTAAAAAAAATTAATATTTTTTTATTGATCTATTGTGTATTTATTAGCAGTTTACATAAAAAAATAATAAACCTATAATAAAACGTTGTTTTCTCAAAGAAAAAAAAAACCAGATAGTTTAACAATAATAAAAAGAATATATAACAATATAATAACAAGCAACAAAAAAAACTTTTTAAGTCAGTTCCTACTTAGGTCAACAAAGAAAATATTTTATTTTGGTTACTTCTTGCCAAATAAATACAATTAATATAAATATGTATATACATTTGACAGAATCACAATATTAAGTGGCAATTAATTTTTATTAATTATCATTAAAGAATCCTAAAGTCATCTAAAACAATCGTGTATATAAAGTTTCAGTTAAAATGAATGCTTTAAAACTGAGGGGAAAAAAATCTTTTCAAGTTTTGACCCAAGTCGCTAAGAATGAAGCCAACGTGACTGTATCTGCAATTCTTTAAATAATTAGTTTCATTCAAATAATTGTAATGAGTTATAATTAAACTATCGTATTGTCACCCAAAACAATCGTGTATAGAAAATTTCAGCTCGAATGAGCTCTTCAAAATGCGAGAAAAAAACCTTGTAAATTTTTGACACAAATCACTAAAATGGTCACTAAGTCATCAAAAATGATGCCAACGTGGCTGTATTTGAATAATTAGTTTTAAGCAATTAATATTTATTAAGTGCAATTAAATTACCATATTGTCATCCAAAATAATCGTGTCAGCTCAATTGGGTGCTTTAAGCTGTATTTTATTAACAATTGAAAATTTGAACAAGATTGTGAACTAATTGTAGGAATCGAAAAGGTTATAGCAGTATAATAAAATAACGAAAGTTTCGAAATAAATTACGAAATAATCACCTAATTATAGTGAAAAAAATCATTGAAAACTTACGTCGATATCTATTGTTATCGATTAAGTTATTAGACTTGCAATTATCGATGCAGCTGTGATTTTTTTTCCAATGCTCCCCTCCCCCCCACCTTCGGTATTACCTTAGATTATTTCCACATTAATAAAATATGAAATTGTGTTTATCTCAAGTCATTTTTTCTGAAATTGTCTTAGCGATTTATCAATATCTGAAAAAAACATCTTTATTTATTCTTTGAATTAATTTTATGAGAAAATAACTAATTTCAGCTGATGAAAAGCTAATTTATCTTCGTAATTAGCTGTAGAAATATAATTACAAATTTATATCGTTTTTTTTTTTTGTTGTTGCAATAAAAAGGTATTTTTAAGCAATAGTGTTAAACAATATCGACGAAATCTGACGCAATCTTTTTTATGTCTTGAAATGTGAGGCATTCGCTTTTGATCTTGTAACTGTCTGAATTTGAAATGAGAATAAAGTGTCCTGTTGTGTGGCAACAGCTCATTAAAAAAGAAAGAGAGAGGGAGAGAGTAAGAACAACGAATACAAATTCCCTTCCCCCAAATTGTGACGTCATATGATTGAGACATCATTGCGGGAATTACGCAGCGAGGGACTAGGTATCAATTAACTTTTTTTCTTTTTAAAAAAAGTGTTCCGTTTCCTGGGAATTAAACTGTTTATTACTCATTGTTACGTATGTACAAACTATTTCAAGAAGTCTTTAATGCTGTTTTCTCAGAAAATTAATATTTCCTGTACTTTATTCTATTTGTATATAACCATACTGAAATATTTTTTCCCCTTCACTTTTTATCTATCAAATCAATACAATTTAGTGTTTCTTTTAACGTTGTCCATAGCTCTCTCAAAAATAATTATTATTCATCGCAATTTTATCTTCTTGATCAAATTTTATAAATCTACGTCTATCATCTCCCGCCTTCAATTTTCGTTTCAATAATTCTCTTTTTTAGATACAATAAAAAAAATTTTAATCAGTCGGGTATGTTTTTTTTTTATTTTGCCATCACATACTAGTGTAGCTATTTCGTTTTACATTTTTACTCCCCACCCCCCAAATATTTAAGGTTTAACTGAATGGAGGCACTTAAAAATACATTTTGCAAAGTTTAGTAAATCTTGATAAAATGGTCTAATAAGATTTTTTCACATTTTTCGTTATGATTTCTTTAAGCAGTCTTTTTTGACAAAATTAATATTTTAAAGTGTTTTTAAAAAGGCCCCCTACACTAAAAATAAATAAATAAGTAAAATGAAATAAAAAAAAACCCTTTAATAATTTTCGAATATTTTGATAATATTAGAAAACAATATATCCAACGCGATATAATAATGAATATATAAATAATATTGTATAATAAGTGAGATAATTTAATCTCCCTAGAAAATTTAGCATTGAAACGTAATTAGTACATAATTATTTATTTAATTCATAGGGGGGGGGTCCATTTCATTTAACTTTAAATAATGGGACTCATTCACATACGTCTCGGTTTCTTCGCAGAAAGAGGTTCTCAAAAACCAAACAATTCATCAAAAGTTTCTCACCCCTGAGAATTAAATAAACGATCTGAAGAGAACCGTTAAAACCCTTTATAGAAATCAATAAAACAATTTAAGAATCTTTCCAACATCAAATTACTCTTTTGTTCTAGAAAATTTTAAATATGATATGAATAGGGTTGGAAATTCTCGATCTAAAAAAAAGAAAGAAAAAAACTTTTGATAGTTTATACTTTAAGGCAATATGGTACCATCTTCACAACTTTTTTTTATTTTTAATATTTGATGCTTGTTTTTAACTGTATTTTGTAAAGATTAATATGTAATAATATTTCCATACTAAAAATTTTTAATTTGTTGCAAAAAGTTTGTAAAATCTAAATTATTTGAACTCTTAAACATTTTTTAAAATTCTAAGGCTTTTTTTTTAAAATATGTCTTGTTTCTTTCAGAAATTTTTCAGAAAATAAACAGTATACTGCCATAATGAATATATAGAAGAAAACGAATGAAAGATCAATATTTCATAAAACTTTATCTAATTATTATGAAAAAATAAAATAAATACACACACTTCAGAGCTAATTTCCATGCTCAGAGCTAATGCACAACATGTACGAAAAATGTTTGTGTCTTTATTTTTTATTTCCATGATTTTTAAAAGCCTTCGCATGTTAAATATTGTACACGAATCAAAGCAAAATCAAATAATTTATAAGTAAAATATATCAAAATCTAAGAACTGCATATGTGCATTTGTTTAAATAAATATCTTAAAATATTTTAATAACAAAAGTGCTGAATTTCACACACATGAGATATATATATATATCACCAAATACAAATATATAAAAATGAGAGAGATTTTCTATTCTTGCGAATTAGATTTTTAATTATCTGAATTAGCAAAATGAGATTTAGCATTTGTGCTTTGGGAGAATCTGTTTTGAAGTTTTAATTTCATTCATAATAATATCATAAAAAACCCGCATAACTTTTAAATCTTGACCAAATCCATTTGCTCTTCAATAAAAAATTCACAAACTAGAATTTTCGTATGAATTGCATAATTCTTTCTTGAAATGATTTGTTTCTGCATATATAATATCAGTCTCATTGATGCGCGGTAGAAAAATAATTAATTCATTTTTTATCAGGCTCTTTTCTAGTGGGCGTGGTAGTTGCTGTCCAGCATCAAATATTGCTCCATAACTTGATAAAAAATGCAGGTAAAGCTTTGAAATTTTGCAGGCACATTTATAAAGATTCGAGGTATCGAATAAGCCAATAAAAAATTTCGACAGGTTGATGATTTTTAGAGTACCATATCGCCTTAATTACCTTTTACTATTCGGAAGAAAAAAAATTCAGTGTAGGAGATTTTCTCTAAGATAACTCTAATTTGAGATTACTGTTTACCATGGATTGAATAACTGAGCAAAATGCATAGTGTCAGTGACGTCTTAAGATTTCTTGAGGCCTTGGGTTATGCAAAAGTAGCCTGCTTCTCCCCCCCCCCTCTGAGATCTTATTAAGTAGACAGTATATAGAATACTCTTTATCACATATAAATACCACCCGTAAAAAATAAATGCAAGTGACTCACACAGTCTCACAGACCTAGGCACAAATTGACTTGGCCAATTACCATCTTTCACCTAAATGATGGTGCATGGAGGTAGGTCTAGGCCTATGCAGTCTTGCCATCGTTACCTGTTGGAATACAGTTTGAAATTCCCAGTTTTTTTAACTATATGTGCGGGATAAGATTTTGTGTTTAAAATTATTTGGAACAAGATGACATCATTGAGGCCGAGCCGAGAACGAGACGAGGCCCCCCTACCGTGGCCGAAGCTTTGGGTTCGGGCTCATTTGGCTTATGGCTTAAAACGTCTTTGCATAGTGCAGACCTAATTGGAATATTCATTTTGTCGCATCTGCAGAACTCTGTTTGAATGTACCAGGAAATGCACAAAATAGTGTAAAGCCAAAATTCAGACTCTTTCCTTGTTTTTGTGTTATATATCTTTTAAAATTTCCAATAGAGCTTGTAAGGAATAACATGTTCTCTCATTCCCGGATAGAGATGTGGGAGGAAGGGAAGGAAGACTAGGCATATCAACAATCAATCTATTTATTGATCACACAATTCGTCAACACAATTCAAATAATTTAAACAAGAAGAGATGTTCTCAATCCAAGCAATATGGGGCTTAATAACGAGATGCGCGAATTATGAGAAGATATTAAATATCGACCCTCTTATTTCAGGACCAAATCTATTATCCCAATTATCTGAGCAATAATTAAACTTTAGTGACCAATCGTCACTTTAATTCTTTCACTTATCAAATACTTGAAATGCGCTATAAAATGTTATAATACCTGATCAGTAACAATCTATCCTATCTCCTCACTTTTCCTCTCTATCTAGCTTGAAAACCTAGACTATATATAACTGACCTAATTTGAATAATCAAGGTTTCTTCTTCAGAGGGTTGGTTGTGAATAAACTTGAATTGATAGACCAAAGATTCCCCAAGAGGATTAAGGAAGGGACGCGGATAGATCCGTCACAAGCTTAGAATTTTTTTTTTTTTTTGCATGCTTAATAATAATATTTAAATCATTATGTAAACTACAAAATTAATTTTTTTAGTTTAAAATTTTTTTTATATCTCTTTAATTTAACCTGGACATAATTTGATATCACATTATACATACTTATTATGTGCATTTTTTTTTTACAAAAGTATCTTTTAAATATGCAAAATATTTAACATATTTACAGGATATTCCGAAACTAAATGTCAAGCGCGCACGAGGGGAAAGAGGAGGAAAAAAATATAAGATGTGAGAAAAATTTTAAAAAAATCCATACTACTTGGCAGGGGCGGACAAACCGGAACCCTGCCCGGGGTAACATTTGGATCAAATTGAAAAAAAAAAAAATTTGAAAAAAATTTGATATATTTTTTGAAATATTATTGGGTGTGAATTTGGTATTTCATTTAATGTATTTTACTTTTTATTTTGAACTCTGTATGTTTCATGTCAGTTTTCTTATATGTTGAAACTCAAGAGTTCGAAGCGGGAGTATATGTTCAATCATGAAATTTGATTTTTACAAATCTTTCTCTAGTAACTTTCTCCCCAGCCCGGAGTATAACATAACGGACATTCCTTCACCCATACGGAACCTGGTGTCAGCTATCCAAAAGGGGACAGGGACAGTAAGAGTTTTTTCAGGTAGAGAGTCACACAGGAGATATAGTACTTTAGTCTTGAGTGTTTGTACTATAACTTAAAATAAACGTTTGTGATCCCTACCATCAGTAGACT
Source organism: Trichonephila clavata (assembly GCA_019973975.1). Classification (NCBI taxonomy): domain Eukaryota; kingdom Metazoa; phylum Arthropoda; class Arachnida; order Araneae; family Nephilidae; genus Trichonephila; species Trichonephila clavata. Next base: position 317,298 of record BMAO01038939.1, on the reverse strand, counting down.
CTTTTCAGAAAAATTTGCTTGCTGAAATGGGCGATTCTTCCTTTTACATTTTACTCGTTTGAAATAATAACATTAATTATGTTCTTAATTTCGAATTATTTTGTATTTGTGTGACTTAAAATAATATATATATATATATATATATATGTGTGTGTGTGTGTGTGTGTGTGTATGTACGTGAACAATTTATCTTCTTTAATTATTTCATTACAATTTTTTTGTTTTGGAGAGAGGGGCGGCAAAACTGCTAGAGCCTGTACTTGGTTAAGCGTTGACTAGCATATATACCGTGGAAAAGTGACACTCTCCATCACATCATCAGGTACTGTAATCAGAAATGTTGGGCAAAATACTTTGTTGGTTTAGTTATAATTAACGTGGTCTGTGTCGGTTTGAGAAAATAATGTTAAAAAAAAATTTGACTTCCGAAAAAAAAAATACTGCATACTATCCCAAACAAGTTATTTCGTAAGAGATGACTCATTTAGATAAAATCCCAAAATAGCATAACCTTTACTACTTTCAATCCATAACAATCATAGCCATTTTTTTTTTTAATTTTGCAAATCATGTTCATTTTAAAAACACCTTGTCGACATCCTCATCGTAACATTAGGTATTGTGGCTACAAATCTCACAATTTTACAGTGGTTATTTCACTAACTTGACCTTACACAGCCGTGCTGTTAATCCCAGTCACAAATTGAGCCTGAAAGTTAAAAGATTTAGTTAAAATTAACGTAGTTTGAGAAAGTAATGTCACCTTGTAACGAGTCTATTCGTGAGCCTCCTACTAATCCTCTTGGGAAACACTATCTCTATAAATATTGTTCTTTTGAAAACTTTTTCCCGAAGAAGAAGATGTGGTTTATGTACATCTAGGCTTATATTTAAGCATTAACTTTTAGGTTCGAGAGAAAAAGAGAGAGGTTAGGAGTTTGATGATAGAAGTTAGTGATTAACGTAAAGTAATAGAAAGCTAGTCGAGAGTGACTTGCCGATTAATTACTTAATATTTAAGATTGATAATTAACGATTTAGTCAATATGGTTTATTTGAATTAGAATTATATCGACTAGAAGTCGAATAGCTAAGAACGGATTACTATTTTTTAGAACAAGGGTGGCCAACCCGCGGCACGCGTGCCACAATGTGGCACGAAGGAGTTGTAATAGTGGTTCGCGAAGATTTAATAAATTTTTTTATGAATTTGGAAATATAATAATAAATAACATTTTTTTAACAATTTTATTGAAATGCGATTGTCTCAGATAAAAAAAAAATCTCAAGATTTATTTTAAATGAATTTATTTGAAATTCAGTAGAAAAAAATTATCGTGAAGAGAATGTATCTGCATTTTTGTGAGAGTTGGATTTCCAAAGCTTTTTTCTCTCTCGAGATTTTGGAATTTGAGGGAGTGTATTATTTTAAAAATATCTGGAAGAAAACAGTGGGCTGCCCAGTGAGTACTTGCTATTTTAGAATGAAGATAAGCTATGTGATTTAGCTTTTCTTATCTATTTAATAAGGGACATTAAACCAATTTAAATTTAAGATTACAGAGAAACATACATTCCAACTCCCAATCACTGAGGGATGTCAGGGGACATCCATCACAACCTAACTTTGACTCTCCATAAAAAGAAAAATATTCCATTCTACCCTAGGCAAGTTATTCCATAAGAAGACTCATCTAGTGACTATTCCAAAATGGTTCAACATTTGCGTATTGGAGGATTATCGGAGGACAATACAGTAGAACATTTGATTATGTATGGTTCTAGAGTTTGGGGTGAGGCACTTAAAAGGAAGATGAATTCTAAATATCTGTGACGCATATACAAAAAAGGATGCATTTGCGGTTATCGTACCATAAGTTACGAGTCAGTTTTTGCTATTTCTGGATTCCCTCCAATCGACATTGCTATTCTTCATAATATTGCTTTTAGGGAAAATCTCGCTGCTTCTTCCGCCTCTAATTATGATTGCACTATGTCTCCATTTTTTCTCCCTCATCCTTTAGAGAGGAATTCCATCAATATTATAAAGCACAGTGAAAAAAATACTGATTATTTCCCTGTTATTTGCTATACTGATGGTAGTAAAATTGCTTGCAGAGTTGGTTTCGCTTTTTTCGTGTTCAGGAGTGGTGTAGAATCCGAGCACTTTCAATTTAGAATTCGTGATGAATGCACAGTTTTTGTAGCTGAACTTTTATGTTTAAACTTCGTCATTAAATGGATCACTGAACAAAATAGTGTCTCAGACTATCTCATCTGTACAGACTCTCTTTCCTCCTTGGATTCTCTTAAGTGTATTTCTTCATCTAACAACATAATCGTCGAGATCCAAAAGCAACTTAAAAGCCTAAAAGATAAAAACATCTCAATAGATTTTGCATTTGTTCGCGGACACACGGGCATTTTTGGAAATGAACGGGCCAATTGGCTAGCCAAGGCTGCAACCAAGCGCAAAATTGACATTGCCGTTAATATTCCTAAGTCATTTTACAAGATGATTATGAAGGAAAGAATGGCGAAGTCTTGGAACCAAGAATATCTCACGTCAAATAATGGTAGCGTAACAAAGAAATTTTTTCCAATCATTAATAAGAGACTGTCCTGCCATCATTTTTTATACTAATAACAAAATAACCCAATTTCTAACTGGCCATGGCAACTTTAAAAGCTACTTGAACAAATTTAATTTAGTTCCGTCATCTTCCTGTGATTGCGATATTGGTGGCGAGGAAAATGTAGAACATGTGCTCCTTCTGTGTTCCAAGTTTGAAAGAGAACGGAATATCCTAAGACTGGCATTCAAGGGACTTAATGTAAATGCTTTCCACCAGAAGTACTTTTAAAAAGTTCAGTGAGTTTATTATGAGTATTTGTAATGCTTCCTAACCTCAAGGGGTTATTTGTTTGTTTCTTTATTTTTTTCCTTTATTTTTTTCTTTATTCCTTTGTATTGTGTGATTAATACTTACTCCTGTGAACCCTGTGTGATATTTTGTGGTGCACGGGGATTTTATCATTGTTTTTAATTTAAAAAAATACAGTAGAACGTCGTTTATCCGAATCAATTAGGACCGGTCACCGTTCGGATACGCGATTGTTCGGGTAACCGAAAACCGAATTAGATCCATGCAGTATATGAAACCGGACACTATACGAATATTGAAAATCATGACATCCGGGAAACGTGCTTGAAGAAAAAGCAAAATAGGTGCAAAATGTCGCAATTTTACCTTCATTGTGGAAAATAATCACTTATTTTTCGCTGTACCATTGTACACCTTCGTTTTTTCGCTGCAAGGTCTCTGATTCTCTTCAGAAGCAGTAGTTGAGTAGGACAGCACTCTGATTGTTGTTCGTACCACTCCATAGCTGTCTCTAACGCAGAAACGCTTCAGCATTGGATGGACCCTTGCTACTTTCGTTGTTGTTGTTGTCCTCGTTTTCATCCATTTCATCGTCAACAGGGTCGAATTCTTCTTGCACGGAAGTCACAATCTTGTCATCATTTAGCATTTGAAATTCACAGGTTTCTGCAAAGCATGCCATCCGAATTGTTGTCTTTCGAACATTCTAAAACTATGCTAGAGACGCTCCACTTTTTCCCTTCACGAGACGGTTAAATATTTCAAGTTTTCTCTATGTTCAAGTCGCTGTGCTTCCGTTTTGAATTCGAAGCCATAGCAGTTCACAACTCAACAAAAGAGCACGTATACACCCCCTCACTTGTAAACAAAGTGATCTAATATTTTGCAGATGTTTACCGAATCACACAACTGAAATTCCCCCAAAATCCCTCACCTTGGGGTTTCCCGTCACTTTTGGCCTAACACGAAACAACTGTTGAGCATAGCACTGTTCGAAAACATATTCATAAACAGTACCTACATGTAGTTGTACACACACACACAAAAAACTGGTCCGGATATATGACGCTTCGGATAATAAACGTTCGGATAAACGACGTTCTACTGTATTAGAATTGTTGGCTTGCTTTTTTTCCCCTAGTGAATTCATGCTTGATGATTTGAGATAAAACAATTTTATATAGCGTCCACTTATCTGGAAAAAAAAGTCAATAAATTTAAATTTAAAGTAGATTAAATGCTTTCATATAAATTACGTAATGTTTCAATCAAAATAATTCTTTAATTTTAAGCAAATATGCCCCATGTGCCATTTAAAGTAGATTAAATGCTTTCATATAAATTACGTAATGTTTTAATCAAAATAATTCTTTAATTTTAAGCAAATATGCCCCATCAAATTAACTGGAATTACAATGAATGGAGTTTTAATGATACATATTTAAGAAAGGTTTCCATAAAGCTTTTTCTTTATATTTGAACAAATCCTCGCTTTATTCATTATTATTTTTTAATTGTGAAATCTGTTTCTTCTAAGCCCAAGCTGTTCTTCTAACTATTCCGTCTAGTAATGCCTGAAGGTTATTACTCATGTCCATTTAAAAAGTAGTTTTAGCTTTCATAACATTGCCGACAGAACCACAGAAAGGATGGATGAAATGAGAGCGCAACCTTATGAAACTTGCTCTCGTTTCCAAGAAAATTTATTTTTGTCGGTTTTTAAGAACAAAAGAATTTGCTCGTATGTCCGTCTTAAGGGGAAAAAGGAATTCTTCGTGTGTATTTATCTAACCCTGTCAGATGATGGATTGGCTAAAATTTAATTCAGACATCTACCAGAAAAACAGGAATACTTTTCAATGGAATGAAGAAGTAGTTAAAGAGAATAGTATTCGCCATTTGCTTTTTCCTCTTTTGAAATTTCATCTTTAAAGATAAGGATCAAGTCGACTACAGATGATTTGGGTTATTTTTTTTATCGAATTTTCATTTATAATTACCATTATTTTTTTTTAATTTTAAGAGCAACCGTATCAGTTGGATTTTAATTTTTTAAAAAATCAATTGAAAATGTTAACAAAATTGTGCTATAGGGTTGATGGAATTTTCCCTCCTCCAGAATTTCAATGCCTACCTATGCGAAAAAATATGTTCTATGGCAGAGGTAAGCAGACTTTCCATGGGTACGGGCTACTTGTAAATTTTTCAAGATATTGCGGCTCATTCAGTGGCGTAGGTTTGATGAGCTAAAAAAAAAGGGTCTAAAATATTTACTATAACTTAATAATAAATGAAGCCCTGTGGCCGAGTGGTTGCGTATCGCGCTTCCACAGGTCCGGGTTCTATCCTCGGGCTGGGCCAGGCGACTCAGCCTTTCATCCCTTCAGTGGGTTGATAAATGAGTACCAAGCTTGCTTAGGGACTAAACACTGGGGTTTTCAGTTCAGACTGACCACCTGATCGGGACATCTGCTCATGCACCTCAGCGCCCAAAGGTCACCTATACTGAGATGGACACAGTAGGCCCTCATGGGCTGTTGCGCCACTGAGTTCAGTAGTTTAATAATAAATACGGAATAAGTAGACTTATCTACAGCAAAAATTATACTTGTAACACGCTATCCGACTACTTGCGACAATTTTAAAAAAAAAATAGTGGAAATAGGGGGATTTTGTTGTTGTTTTTAGATTTGTTTAGTACATTTTAAGAAAATTATGCTAAAATTAAGAAGTGAAAAAGAAATTATTATAACTAAAATGGGAAAAAGTGGGTAAAAATTTACAAAACATAACATAAACATTCTGTACCAAAAGTTTATGAACAAATTTTCAATTCTGATGTGTTGCTATGCTATTCATTTTTCAAATGACCTTCAGGATAAGAGATATTTTAATTCTTACAAAAACTAGAGCCTTTTATCTTTGTTTCTAAATGAAATTGCTTAAAAAATAGTGATTCTATTCCCATAAGGGGCTGTAAATTTTGTAACAAAACAGTGATTGATACATCTGAAGGTTAAAACACTTCTACTATTATACAAAACACACACAAAAGATGCGAGTTAATTATTTTCAAAACTTTTTGTGCAATCGCTGTCCCCATTTGGAGTATGTACTTAAAAAAAAACACGTTTCGAGTAAAATGCGCTTTAGATATATCTTGCTTAAAGTAATGACATCTGCTTTTACTAAAACACTTGTAGTTTTTGTTATAGTGAAGGTAAAATAATAAACCTGGTATTTTTATAAAACTAAATAAGATGATCTATAAAATAAAATCATAAAAAAACATTGTCAATTTTTGGCAAAATTCAAAATTTTAGGGTAGTCGGATACCTTAAAACAAAACATAATAATAATAGTCACCAATATAATAATATCAAATGATGCATTTCTTACCAATAAATTCAAAGTACATTAAAAAATAAATCACTTTTATCTAAAGTTAGTTCTTGTAGTTATAGTCAAAAGATTTAGCCTTAGGTTGTAGAAAAGGCAGTCGCCTTCGAACGTCTTAATAGTTCACCGGTCGATCGCGATTGACTTAATGATGCCCACCCTTGTTTTATGGTATATAGAGGGGGGGGGGGAGAAATAAAATAAGAAATTAATTTATATATTAAGTACTGCAACTAAGGAAATGAAGTTTAGGTATTCGAGCCTTTTTCATGGCCAAAATACAAAGCAATTTTTGTAAAGAGTGAAATGGAAATTTTAGTACTTCTTAACATTTATTTCGATGAGAATACACGAATTAAATAGTCATAAGAAGAAAAAAAAAATATCAGGTACATTTAGCAGTTTATTTAGAACTTAACTTTTTAAAAAATACCTACTATCGAAATTATAGTATGTGATAAAATGGAGGCCGGGAAAAAGATTGGATCAGACTGATTCGACTGTGCGAGGAGAGAGAACAGGATTATGAAATGTTGCAAAATACATTGTGCTACTCAGTGCTCCCGTTGGCGTGGCAGGAACGGACACATAACATTTCGTGGACTGAGCGGACACTTTGAAACTCATCGTGGTTTGAGAGGACACATCCCCCCCCCCCTCTTAGAGCAGATTCGATTACCGAATTGCAAGGATAAATACATTTTTGCCAATCAAATTTATTTACTTGTATTAAATTGTTAAGATGTTATAGTGCGAATACATTTTAAACATAGCGAAATGTAATAGAAATAAAAACTTTCAGAGAAACATTTAAAAATTAATAGTAAGTAACAATATAATGAAAGGTATGAACGAATTTCAGGAATTTTGTGGAAAACTGTATTTTAGAGTTTCAGAATCTCAGAGCACTATATTAACTTTGGTAGATAGTTCCTGCATTAATATGAAATATGTTAATTTCCCCCCTCCAAAATCCAAACAGAAAAATCAAAAGTTTGTCCACAAAGGAAGGTATTTGACCCCCCATGGTAGAAATAATACAATCTTTTTTCTGTAATCTTAAGGTATCTGACTACTTGTGACAACTTTTTTGAAAAAATGGAGATATGAGGATTTTTTTGTGTGGTTTTTAGATTTGTTTCATCCATTTTGGAAAAATATGCTAAAATTAAGAAGAGAAAAAGAAATTATTATTACTAAAATGGAAAAAAAATGGGTAAAAATTTATATATACAAAAAAATAACATAAGCGCGGCCCATTCTGTACCAAACGTTTATAAACAAATTTTCAATTCTAATGTGTTGCTATGTTATTCCTTTTTGAAATGACTTTCAGGATAAGAGATATTTTAATTTTTACAAAAACTAGAGCACTTTATCTTAGCTATTATGTGAAATTGCTTAAGAAAACTCTGATTATATTGACATAAGGAACTGTAAATTTTGTCATAAAACAGTGACTGATAAATCTGAAAGTTAAAACACTTCTACTGTTATACAAAATATACATACAAAATGTCAGTTAATTATTTTCAAAACATTTGGATTAATCGCTGGGCCCGTTTGAGCATTTTGAAAAAAAAACACACATTTCGAGTAAAACGCGTTTTAAAGTATGACATATTTTGCTTAAAATAATGGCATCTACTTTTACTAAAACACTTGTAATTTATGCTCTAATGAACGGAAAATAATAAACTTGGTATTTTTATAAAGCTAATAAGATGGCCTATAAAATAAAATCATAAAAAAAATTTGTCAATTTTTTGCAAAATTCACAATTGTAGGGTAGTCGGATACCTTAAATTTAAATTATTTTAATGTTCCTTAATACCGAGAAGAAAAGCTAAATCAAATAGCCTGTCTTTATTCTAGGAAAGCAAATACTCACTATGCTGTCCAATGTTTTCTTCCAGATATTTTAAAATACGCACCTTCATATTAAAAAATAAATTTTGAGGGATTTTTTTTTTGTCTGAGACAATCGCGTTTAAATAAGTGTCATTTGTTATTATTTTTTCAGATTTTTCAAATTTTTTTTATAAGTCTTAGTGTGACACTGCCATTACTCCGCCGTGCCACACTGTGGCACGCGTGGCGTGGGTTGGCCACCCGTGCCATAGAACATCTTTTTCACATAGGTAGGTTCCGATCAATAATAATTTTTCCCTGTATTACCACGATCCACCCTTAATGTATAATCCTATAAAAAGAATTTTCATAACTTTTTTGTTGTTGCTCATATGAGTCAATTTAATTGTTTTTGCATTTTTTAGTAGATTTTTCGTTATTCATTTTCATTTTAAAGCTTTCGCTTTCAACTTTCTTAAAAGCATTCTTCTTCTTCTTCTTTTTTTTTTTTTGGTATCTTTCTTTTCTCTCAAGCAATTGTTAAACGTTCGTGGTTAGGAGTGACAGGCAATTTTCTTTTATATGCATCCATCAATTCTGTAGTGGCTTTGCACTTAAATGCTTAAAATCACCCCCCCCCCCCTCCATCCTTTCAGAAACGTTCATATTTTGTGTCTCAACATGTAGATAAAAAGAAACGAGAGCGATATTTTATAGGCATTTACAAACCAAAATTTTTATTTCCGATCTTAAAGCGAACCATTCTAGTTCTGTTTTTACTTTTTATTTATTTTCATTTGTACAATTTAAAGAGTTGTTTTGATTAACGTTCACACACGCACAAATAACATTAAATTAAGAATCATTATTCTAAATCGGTTCCACAAAGAATGAAGTAAAACACTTAAAAACATATTTTTTTAAGAAAAAATTACTCGCAATAAATATTTTGGGATAACATTTTTCAAACTTACAAATTATATCACTTAAATTATTTAAGTGTTTCAACAAAAGTAACAAATATTTCTGCAAGTCACTTCTTTTGCAATTTCAGAAATACGAAAAAAAATTTTTTAAAGAGTTTGAAAAATGTTATCCCGAATAATTTTTTCTTAAAAAATAAAAAATGTTTCTTTACAAAAAAAAATATTTAAATTTTTTTTTTTTAAAAAAAAAAGTAATAAAATTATTGTTTTTTTTTTTTTAAATCATATTTCAAAAAGGAAAATTAGCAAAACGTTGAAATGTTTTTTATTGGAAAAAAACTGATAATAATCATCATTTTAATTGTAATTTAACTGACATAATTAGTAAGTTTGAAAAATATTTATCCATAAACAATTTCTGAAAGTAATTTTTTTTTAATGGAAATGTCTCGTAGAGATGAATTGAAAACAGCCCTTTTTTCACGTTCAAGACTACGCTGTCTATTTTCGAAATCCCTCTCTTCAATTCCCAGTAATACCGGTCGCCATTCTAAATGACATCATTTCGGCATTAATCATTCTCAAAAACCGCCACTGAATATTCTGCATCCGCTGAGAAACACACAAAAAACACAAACCTACCCACAATCACCGAAAGAATATTAACTTTTCTTTACTCAATGAAAGAAAAAGAAAACAAAATACAAGGAATAAAAGGAAAAAAAAAAAGAAAAACAATTGCACACAAAAACCAGAAGGGATTTCTCCTCACTGCTATTCTATTTAGTCATCAAAAGGCTTAAAAGACGAGAGGGGGAGGTAGAAGGGTGGTCGCAAACGATATTGGTATTAGCACGAGAGGAACGGAGGACGATAATTAACTCTGCTTGTGTTACTGCTCTAGGGGGGTAGAGAATTGGAAAGTAGGTGGGCCTACCTACCTACAGGGAAGGGTCCCTTCCGGGGTGGGGGGAAGGAGGGCCATTAGAGGGCTTCATGAGAGGTCAGGAGATCGTCTGCGCCTGAGGGTGGACCACCAGCGGAGAACGCTTCAATCTCGCCGATTCTTGACAGACGATACCGATAAAAGCGTTTGTTCTTCCTCGCTAGGTAGAAAGGAGGGAGGAATATAGTAGGTTCTTTTTTCATTTATATTTTTTGTTTAATGAAGGGCAGACGATTATATATTACTTAATATGCAGGTTTAAGGACAATTTTTGATGGAAGTATTCAACCGTTTTGTTAAAGAATAATGGATTTTTGGAATTTTATGTGTATGTTTTTATTTTGAACTCTGCATTTTGAAAATATGAATTAATGGAAATTGGATTTACTTAGCTCCTTTTAAAATTCTTTGAAGTTTGCTTTGGATAAGAAATCCATACCCATTCGAATACATTATAAATGAAAAGGAACAATTTGAAAAATGTATTTAAAATAATTTTAATTGATTTTTAATTTATCTATTTGAAGATATTTTCTTAAAGATGGTAAGAATTTAATTGTAATTTATAAATGAAAGTGTAGCCAGGGGATTTAACTAAAGGAATGAATGGTAACTATTATATAAAAATATGAGTCTTGGGATCAAAAATATAACTGGTGACTGCAACAGCACACACAGGAATTTTTCAAAGGTCCTGGGTCGAAAGTTCACTGCTTTTGTACTATGCTCCAATACCACTCAACATATTCTTTCGATTTTGTCAATTTTGGGAAACAAAAAACAGTAAAAAATTAACTATTGAATGATTAATTAGCATTTATTAATAAAATTAATTAATTTATCAAATATTTAATTACATTTTACGTACTATATACATAAGATTATAATCAATCGAAAAAAATCAAGGGCATTGGGGTCCCCCCCTTCCTCTCCACCTTGTGGGTGCTGCGGGATAACAGAAACACATTATTGAAGATAAACTGTATCTAAAACAGAATGCAAAAATGCATTTGATGGTGCTTTTCGATTATTTAAAAAAAATTATAGATAATTTAAAATTATAGGATGATTGCTAAGTTGTTTCAAATTATCTTAATTTTTTTGATTAAATGAAACTTAAATTTTAAAGATATACATAAATTGTATGGTGATTAATTTTATTATTTTTTGAACCATTGTTAAGTGATTAGTCTGATGTATATATGCACACACGCACAGATACACAGAAGTAGACATACACAGAAGGAGACATACACAAACAGAAACGCATTCTCGTGTAATGCTTTCTGGAGACAGTCATAACAAGAGTACAGGCGGAGTTGAAAAATGAATTTTTGAAGGTATTTTAAACATAACGAAAATGCCTTTTTAAGTCCATTCTCAAGTACAATTCATGAAAAAAAGGGCATATTCTTTTTTACGCTCCCCACATTCTCTCAGCTTGGGAATTATTCAGGAATTATAACATAACTGTTATAGTCATGCCGTAAAATGAAGAGAATAGTAGATCACACAGTAGTTTTAAAAAATTGCGTAGGGGGTTTTGAGGAAATACTTGGCGCCTCTCAGTCACAATAAGTGAAGTATGTGTAAGATTTTAAGATTTTTTTTCTCTAAGAACCGCAAATAAATCTACCAAACCATAGGGTTTAATCCTTTTAACGTGGAAAATGAAATGAAGCAGGCATCTAGAAAAACAGTATTCGTAATTTCAATTTAAAAAACACATTTAAAATTAGTTAATGGAGTTGTGACGTAGTCACAAAGGAGAAATCGCACCCTATACATGACGGATACTACAGCTGGGGAGCACCTGGCTTTGGTATCATTGTCCTTTGTCGGACACCTGGACTGTCTGGTTCGAGAACCAGATGTCAGCCAAGCCCTGGTCACCACCGGAAACCTTTGAGAGGGGCCAGAGCCATTTTTCTCCCTGCACCAATGGTGGGCTAGTGAGACCGAGGTGCAGGGTGCAAAACCCTGAGGCCTGCCATTGGGAGTTGATGAGGGGCGTGGAGTTGACCCACCCCTGGAGATTAAAAGGGTCAACTTGGCAAAAGAAGGGATCGATTCCCGAGACGGTATCCTGCGGACTAAGAAGAAAGCGCGAGGCGAGTGCCCTCGGTAGAGAAATACGGCTATTTATTTTTCGTTCTCCGTATCCTGAAGATCTGATGACCGGAGAAGATGCGAGGAGTGGATACAGAAGCAACCGGCTGGAAAAATAGGACTGGCACCAGAAACTGACTTTTTCTCTTCCCAGTGGTCTTATAAATGTTGAAAATGAAATAAAGCGTTTTTAGATCACAATAAAAAGTATTTTTAATGTTTAGCCTGGCGCCGAAACCCGCTTCTGAGTCTCACGACGCCACAGAGTACGCAAGGGTGGGATTCGAGGATACAAACCCCTCACATTTACGAACGGATATTTACTTTTTAGCATAAAGATTACTTCTCGGTTTTTTTGGTCTACGTTTTTTTAAATGTAAATCTTCCATGAAAGTAGTCTACATAAGCCACAACAATTAGTATTTAAATTAATATTAAGTAAGGTTGTTACAAAATCCCCTCCTCTGTAATACGTGTACGTCAGAGCCTATGATACACACTTGTATCTGACAAAGATATCCAAGAAATAAATTAAAATTTGGACTAGAATTGTTATAGAATTTTCCTTTCCCTTTAACATAAATATGAAAACAATCTCCAACAAGGAGACCAAAAATGTGTAATATATATATATATATGTATATATATAAAATATAAATATATATTAAACCATATAAACATAAAACATGTGAATAAACAAAAGCAATAATTAAATACAAATTTAAAAAAAGACAATATAACAGTTTTCGCAACTCAGTTTTATCTACATCACCGTTATTTTTGAAAAGACGTGAGCGTATATATATATATATATATATATATATTGACAAAAAGGATATAATTGGAGTGGATAGTTTTCTAACAATAAAAGGTTGGAAAACTTCCTCTCTGAGGTACTATATCATCCTGCCTGATTACCCCTTTTTTATTCGTATATTCTTGTATATATGTAAGACATTTTTACTTATTTATTTTTTTATATTTATTTGTTCAGCCAAAGTGCTTTCAGAGGTGCCGGTCAAAGTAGATTTAAAGATCATTAAAGTTAATTAAATTTTAACACAACTAAATACAATCAAACCCTAATTTACCAAATCAGGTTCGCGATTTAACAAATGTTTCTCTTCGTCTAATTAAAATAAAGGCAAAAAAATAAACTATTTAATGAATAGTAAACCTCGAACTAACGAATTATTTCAACAGCTGAAGCATTTTTGTTATTAGTTTGTATTACAAAAATTGCCCCCCCCCCCAAATGAGATATATCCTTCTTTTCCGGAACAGAAAAAGACTTTTCTTGCAAGTTCCAAATTTGGACGGGAGAGGGCGTAGATCATTATTAGACTTTATAGGTGCAGATGAGTTTTGAATAGGACTGGTGGCGTAAACAAGGGGTGGGGGTCCTCGGGTCCGGCTCCCCTCCCATAGCCCTTGATTTTTTCCCCCCGATTGATTATAATCCTTTGTATCTAGTATGCAAAATTTAATTTAGTTATTAATAATTAATTTTATTCATTAATGGTAATCTTTTATTCAAAAATTAGTAATAATTATTAATTATTTAATTTTTTACTGTTTTTGTTCAGGAAAATCGACAAAATCAAAAGAATATGTTGGGCGGCCTATTGGATCATGATACGAGAATAGTGAACTTTCGACCCTGGACCCCCCCCCCCAAACCCTTGAAAAATTCCTGTGCGCACCACTGAATAGGACTGGAAATTCACATTTCTTATCTCATACCACTCCACAACGCAGTCCAAGTAATAAGATTTTAGAAATTATATTACATTCCATTACAACGGTCTATCTGTGCAACCGAAGTTGAGGAAATTGCTGATTTGTCGTAGCCAATCATGACGAATCTATACGCGACCTTGGGGACTTTTAGGGAAATATTTTCCTCAACCAACTTTCACCGAAGGTAAGAAAACGCGATTATGCAAAATAAGTTGAAAAAAACTTCTGTATTCACGAGTTTTGAGAGTTAGTGAGTGGAGGATCGTGAGTTATTGCAGTGCGGATCTAAGTTTATAAAAGTAAATATTGAAGATTTCCCAGTGAGGATCAATTGGATCGGATTTGATCCCGTAAAGTATTAGTGTTCAAGGCCTCAACAGTAGGACTTCAACTTCACAAGAGTACAGGTATTGTGAGCACTCTTTAAATAGAAATTAGAATATAACTTGTTAGTGTGCAGTGGAGTTGAAATTGAGCTTGTATAAGTTATCGTAGAAATCAGTTAAGGGTCCGTAACTATTAACCCCGGGCCAATTGGTCACACCTTCGCGCTCTTAGTATTGAACAACAATCTTAATTAGATTATTATTGTGCTTGCTTGATATTTTGTGATAATGAAATAATTAGAGGGAATCATGTCAACTGTTTATTCAGTTCTAGCCGGGTCCGAGAGAAGACAAGGAGGGCATGAGGGAAGAATAGTCCTACATTACACTACGAAGAACGATTATGATACAGAAATTTGTAATAAAACCTATCAAAAGTGATACATCCTCTAATGCTTTACATATTTTGGAAATTGTGAAAACATGCCTTTCGCAGCAGGATGTAAATGACGCAGTATTTTTTTCTCTGCACGAAGTCGAAAAATAACTCTTTCCAATCAGGAATCAAAAAGATTGTCAAACAACTGTTAGTCAGTATTCTAAAATTTCTAACTACTGGTGCGTAATCTTTTACAAAAAGTACTTACAGCTATTGAATAAAAAGTGATTTCCAACTAGGGATATTTCTTGTGTAGCTGCTTATTATAGAATTTCTAAAAAGTAAGTGCAAAATTTTCTTATTTTGTTTGTGTGGATATAGATTCGAATTTAAATAGAATTAGCGGACTGAAAATTTTTTAAGAAAATTATCTAATGAATCTAAGAACAGGAATGAATCATTTTGAATAAATAATTAAGAATAGAATTTCGACAGAATAAGAGTTTTAGCATTTAGAATTCTTCAAGAGCAAAATTTCAACTTACATCACTTTATTCCCAGATTCGATTCGAATAAGAACATATCACGAATAAATCAATAAAAACAAGTCTGTTGCCAAATACTTTACATTAACAGAAATGAAAAAGAATTAAATGCGTTGGACCCCGTTAAATACAAGTAGTTTGGATCCCGATGTAACAAATAACCTTGAATTAACGAACAAAAAGTTCGATCCCAATGAATTCGGTAAATCGGGGTCTGACTGTACTACAAACATCATAAAATAAAAAGTACATAAATTTTGCAAACATCGTAAAATTTAGATACTGATTCCGGTTTTGAAACATAGAAGCATTTGAAAACACTAACATACATTACAAAAATTCTAACATTTCCCCATAAATTTTAAAATGATCAGTTTTACGAAATAAAAAGAAAATAAATTACGCGAAAGCTAAAATATATTTTTAAAAAATCAATCCGACATCTTTGGACTTTCAAATCTGTCTCTATCTCACCCTCCTTCCCCTCCCCTTTTTTTTTCTTTCTTTTTTTTCTGTTGAAAGAACACTATAAATTTCTTTTTGTAAAGAAAAATTTTGTTCTATTTTTGCAAAAACTTTCATAATTTTTATTATTTTGAAAGAAGAAATTCTAATTTGAGTGTCTTTTATAGCTTATGATATTTACTGTATTCAATTTTTCTACTGGTTGTATATATATATATACATATTTTTTTTTTTGAAAATATTTTTCCCTTCTTATTATTTATCCCGCTATCTCTCTCTACTTCTGTAATCTTTCGCTTGAGTTGAGGTGTTCTCTGACAAAATGCATACGCACTTTGCTTCAATTTGAATCTGTTTCTGTTATATACGTAAAATTGAAAATCATTAAATACAGCTTTCTCATAATTCAAATTCTCTATCCTCGATTTCACACGGTTTTGACTTAAAGAAAATTCTACATTTATCAATGAACATGTAAAACCGAAAGACTAGTTCTCTGTTTAATCATAAAATTTATGCTTGATAAATCATAGATTTTTATGTGAATAATACCTAAAATAGGGATTGAGAACCTGTGGCATACGTGCCACATATGGCACGTGGTACAATTATCAGTGGCACCCTGCATTGCTCTACAAATTTGTCAATATTTGAGTGGATGGAAGTTGAAAGATAACTCCAAAGATAAACTTACAGCTATTTTTTTTTAAATTCTTGAACGTCATTGCTGGACAGATTTAATTGTTTGAAGAGAGAAAATTAATTGGATGTACTTTGCTTTAGGCTTTTGATTTTGCATATCTAAGTAAAAAAATCTTTAATCATATGAAAAATATTTCGAGTCCACAAAGAAATTGTTTAACAACTAAATGCTCAGAATCGTGTCAAATTGAAAGTCACACATTATATACCTGATTTTGCAATATGGAAGTAGAGCGTTATATTGAAGGCAAATACGTATATTTTATGTTGTATATTTCTTATTTTAATAAATATGTTTATAAAAGTAGTTAATACAAGTACAATTAAAATTTGTTTCCCTTTTTGTTGAAGAAATAAATATGTTTTATGCTGTTTTATTTAATGTTAATAAGTTTCTTTAAATGGTGCAAAACTAATACCGGGTGGGCAAAAAGTCCGTATAAACTTTAAAAATTTATAAAACCTGGAAAATTAAACAAAGCAAAAACGGTTTGCAGGTTTAGCATCGATAAGTCACGAGATTTTTTTTTTTTTTAAGATAAGGGAAAAAAACCTCCTGCCGACAGATGGCACTTGCAGAAACGACTGAGTTGGAAATATGCAAATGAGACAGGCGAATTCAAATACCGATGCTCTTGATCCAGATCTAATTCTCCGTTGCATGCCAACTAAGTGAACAAGGATGCTGAGTGAGAAAGACAAAGATTTGTTAGTGAAGCTGTTTTTCATGAACAAGGAATCAGAGACTGTTGCCAAGCTTAAATTCTGACTTCAGAAAAATGTGATTTGAGGAAACTGGATCACTAGAGGAACGACCAAGTCCAAGAATCATTGCAAACGTTGCAAGTTTACATGGCCTCCTTGGTCTCCAGATCTGACTCCAGTAGACTTTTGGCAATTGGGATAAAAATTCCCGGGTGTATTAATCATTCCCATCCAATTTGTAGGAATTGAAAGATGCGATCCACCGAGAGCTGTCATGTATACAGGCGCACATTCTGCTCTCAGCAGTTGCTGAATTTGTTATACGCTTGGAATGAGTCATCCCTTGTGGTGGTGGTTATGTGGAGCACATAACCACCATTTATTACAGCATGCTGCTGTAATAAATGATTTGGTAACGTTACTTCTGTTATTTGCGAGTCTTTTCTTTCACTTATGTACAAAACGCCACCTCTGTCGGGTACTTTTTTCTTTTTTTCTTTTTCTTATCTGAAAAACATCCCGTGACTTATCGATGCTACACCTGCAAACCGTTTTTTATTTTGTTTAATTTTCTGGGTTTTAAAATTTTTTGAAGTTTTTACAGATTTTTTGCCCATTTGATATATAATAAAACTGTAAATCTATATTATTGCATGCTAACTATGCATAAATTATCGCGGTATTGCTTCAAACATGCCCTACTGTGTGGCACGCTGAACCTTACTGGTTGATTGTTTTGGCATCCCAGAGCTAAGAAGTTACTGACCCTTGATCTAAAGCAGTGATTCCCAAAGTGGTCTATTTAGACCCCCAGGGGTCCACGAAAGCAAGAAAATAATTTGGGGGTCCAAGAGATGTAAATGTTGTCCTACGACAGTTGTTCTCATTAAACTAGATTGCGATTTTAATTTTAAAGTAAAATTTAACGAAATGGAAACCAGATTTTACCTATTTGACACATTTATTTACTAACTTTCATGAGGCTAATTTGCAGTTATGGGGCAGCATAAATTTAATTAAAACAAGGACCACCATTTCAGCTTTTCTAGCCAGAATTAAGCTAAAGGAGTAGGACGTAGCGAATTTTCCTAGTTTGTCAATTGGATCAGCCAGGAAAATTAAGTTTTAACCTACGCTCAACATTTAAATTCCCTTTATTCAGATTTTGAAACTGGGTTTGAGTACGCATTTACTTGGTAATTACCACAGAAGGCAATAAATTCCTATGGTCACATTGAAACAAAAAGTCATATTACAAGAGGAACTGATTGGAATGGGAAGTAACGGAGATCTTAAAGTAAAGTTTAGAAACGGATGTCAAAAATTTTGGTTTTAAAGAGACATATCTGTTATTTATCTCGAATTATAGAGTATTGGAGAAAGTTTTTAATTGCTTTTCCGAGTGAGAAGGAGTTTCAGCGCGGTTGTCGGCTGGACACTACTAACAGAGGAAATTTTGGGTTAAACCTGACAAGATTGATGACAAATGTTAAAAATTTGTTATTAAAGCGCCAGATTCATCTCTATCATTATAAACATTTGTTTTTAAATCAGTTATTTTAAGTATCACTTAAATTTTAAATTAATTAACATGCGTTTCTTAAGCTTCACTACAGTTAGAAATTTCAATTTTTTAAATCAAATAGCTCTGTACCAGCTATCAAACACATTCAAGATAATAAAATTGAAAAAAATTCAATATTACATGAGCAGGGGTCTACCCCAAACCGAAAAACATGGCAAGGGGTCTATGAGACAAAAAAGTTTGGGAACCTCTGATCTAAAGTATTGTCTATCTCATTCTCCCAATTTTAGTTATGTTTTGAAATCTAACATATATATAAGGTGTCTTTTCAAAATAGAACTCATATTGAACTTTGCAAAAAAAAGGAGTTTAACGGTCCCTTCAAAGTCATTTAAAAGTCATTCTCACGTTTCGGAAAAGGAAAAACAGATGTAAAAAAACAACAATCATGAGTTGCATGCAATAAATAATTGCATGGATTAGTAACATACTATTAAGTTGAGTTGAGCAAGGCCATTTAGATACGGTGTACCACCAACAGCATTTGATTACTCTTAGGAGAAAAAAAAGATAACGCAATCTCGGTTGTTTTCGCTAAAGAATTAAATAATAAATAAAATAAAAAAAATTGTCACAGCCGGAACAGCTGCTGAATAACAGCTGCTCACAACTTAAGTTGAGAAAATTATTCAAATCTTTTCGAATTCGTTAACATCCATAAGCAATAATTACTTGTATTAATTACTTCCACGAAAGGAAAAAAAAAAGAAAAGAAAAATAAATCTATCAGAGAAATGCATTATTTATTTCACGCGTGTCCAATTGTGTTAGATTTGACTAAAATGTGTTCAGCTAAGATTTCACTATTTTTTCGCGTGCACAACATTTTTTTTTTTTCTTTTCTTTTCTTTTTTTAAAAAAAATAAACATGGAAATTGGATTGGTTATTTCTTAACTTTCTATGGAATTAACACACTTCCAGATATTTAAAAAAAAATTGCCGAATTTGGTAATAAAAGGAGAAAAAATTAGATAATCTACAGAAAGAAAGAAATAAAAAAGAAGAAAAAACCACACTGCATTTGTTTTGTTCGTTCGCGTTGAGAAGTAATACAGTTACTCAGAGTAATAGAGATAATTAGTGACGTAAAATGTGTGTGCCTTGAAATCTCAGGAGGAAATAAAAAACCCTTAACATTTTTATATACAGATTTTTTTCTTTAACCTTGTAATAGATAGGTTTTATTGATTCAAGTATAAACTTTAAAGCGACTCTTTGGAATGCTAAGACTTTGAATAAAAATAACTGTTAATTAACGAATTTTTTCAATGGGCTTTCATGTGACGTTATAGCCACATGATAACTGCAATCCCGTGTTTCTAGTCAATCAATTCAATAATTCATTTGACGTCCTAGTCACGTGATAAATATAATCACATGTTTCCAGGTAATCAGTTCATGCACTTTGCTGTTGCCATCTTTTGCTTTTAGCAGAAACTTTTCTTTAAAATGTACATATTTTGCTTACAAAGAGCAACGTACGTAGGTGAAAGAAGCACAATTGAAAATTATTAAGGTGGAATTCCACCACTTGGTGGAATTATTAAGTGCTTTTAGAGTTTATCAATGGAAGCTTACTGAGAGTGGATCAATCGGCGGTGATTAAATCCAGATAAGGATCGCCTTCAAGGTTCAAGTGTAGAACTCAACTTCATAAAAGTACAGGTGTATTGTGATCCTTATTATATTGGAGTTAGCTTATTAGTGTTCGACGTAGTTCATATTGAGCGTGTTTAAGCTATCGTGGAATCAGTTGTGGGTCCGTATTATTATCACCAGACTATTGAGTCTCACCTCCGCACTCTACTATCTGATCTGTTATCTTAATTAGATTGTTATTGTGCCTGCTTGATATTTTGGTAACAATAATATAAGTAGTGGGAATCATGTCTGTTGATTATTCAGTTTCTCTCACACACCTAGCCGAGTCTGCGGGTAGACTAGGGGTTTCAGAGAGAAGCAGGAACCGACCGGAATCGCAACATTGTGTTTTAAAAAATTATGGATCATTCACATAATTGAACAAAATCCTGTATACTTAATAATTAAGTATTAAAGTGTAGTACAAAGGGGAGGGGGGCCTCTTGGTGCGATGTCAATTTTTTTCCCCGATCGGAATTGATCGCCAAGCAACTTAATTTAGCGATAGGTGTTTTTGGCGACCGGAATCGATAGCAAAGCAACATAATTTAGCGATAGGTGTTCCGAGAATTTATGAATTGTAGTTTTGCAATAAAAATAGAGATATTAATGTGAAATTTAAAAAAATATATTTATAAAGCTATCAGAGTAATGCATATAAAAATATAAATTATTTGTTTTTTAAGTTAAAGGAAAGAAAGGATTTTTCATTCTGTTATAATGATAGTAGATGCAAATCCAAAAATGCCGCCAAAATACTCAATCGAATCAAACACGAATGAAACACGTGGCTTTTTGTTTAACCCACCATCACCTGATTATGACGTCAGAAGAATCGAGTCCATTTGGCTCACTCTCAGTTGTTATTCAACTTTCTTACCACTTTTCTAAAGTCTGCTTTCACCAATAATGAACTCTATTTTCAGACATGTTGTTGCAATGATAAATTTCTTACATAATCCGTATTGGATTCTAGTAAAACTAAATCTATCGATTCAAGTGCTGTAGTAATTTTTATATTTAATCAGGAATTCAAGTAAATTGAAACATAACCAACCTATTAAGAATTTTATGACCTTTATGAAGCCGCCATGAATAGCTCTAGAATTTTTTCTACGTAATTTGGCTTTATTTCTGATTAACTCGTATTTTGGAATCAAGCAATATTTCCGCTCAAAGTTTCTGCATAAATCAGTGGGTTTCACAAAAATTATTTGCTTAGGTCATAAAATAAGATAAATTTATAACGAAAACAATTGTATTGTTTGGGAATAAATAATCAGAGAAAGAAAAAAAAAAATACTGTTTTGTTTTATTAAAATTTGAATTCATTTTTCAAAATTTTATCTTTAAAATTTTATTCTTATAAACCATGGGAATAGATATATTTATAAAAATATGTTCTACGGAATTTCAAATTATTCATTCGTCACGCATCACCCTAAAATTTTTTCCACGGAATTTGGCTTTGACAAACTCGTATTTTGGGATCAAGGGATTTTTCCTCTCAAAGTTTTTTCATAAACTAGCAGGTTTGACACTGAATGCAAAACTGACTGCAAGAACGCTTCTTTCAAATCGTTGCATATAAATTTTTTGGGAACTCCTTTTTAAAGCCAGTGAACACAACAATAAAGGAGTATTTACGCGATAATTTTGCCTACTGTAATTCAATTAATTAAATATATTTATAATAAATTCTGAGGGGCTTTTTCGTCCGAGCCAACCACTTTTCAAAGAAATTGTAAAAAAAATTGTTGTTTATTATTATCTTTTAAGATATTTTAATTTTTCAGTAAGTCTTCACATGCCACTGTTACCACTCCCCCGTACCACGCGTGCTGCGGGTTGGCCACCCCTGGTCTAAGGTATAATGTATAAGTACCTTTTCCTCTTTTTTTTTTCTTTCTTTTTTTTTTTTTTGCTGTTGTCATTTAAGGAAATGATATGCAGGCCTTTTTTTGTGTGTATGTGTTTTTTGAATATGTAAATCTTCTCCTTGTTTATATAGTATTTTAAATAAAATTACAGCGTTGGTATGAAATTTTACTGAGAAAAAATGTTATATACTACACTTTATAAGCTTTAAACGATCCACAATAAAAAAATAATAACTTCCATAAAAAGTGTCTTATTATCATAGACAGGTGTCCTATAATCCTTTTTCTTCAATTATCTAAACATTGTCTTATAAAAAAAGACCCCTCAAATATTTAGAAGACATTTTGTGTGTGTGTGTTTTGATCAAATACTCAAGATTAATACACTCACTTCCAAAAGTTAAGCACGGAGAGGAAAATGCTAATTTCCGAAAGCCAATCAGAATTGAAGAGGATGCAATTCGCTGCAGAGGTAGATGGAAGTATGCAAATATGTTAGGTAACAGCCAATCGTGCTTTCATGTCAAGAAATATGCAAAAAGGGCAGTCTTATAAGAAGCCAGCTTTATGAAAGGTTACAGAAGTTGATTGTAAGTGCTGATAGAAGGTGTTTAAAACTTTCGTACAATTTGTTTTCAAGACATACGTGTTTCTATGACTTCCAGAAAACGAATGGAAGATTCTGAGCTCTAGCGTGCTGTGGGGCGCATTGAAGCAGGACAGTCGATAACAGATGTTGCTCTTTTCTTCGGCGTTCATCATTCTGTAATTTCACGTTTATGGAAACAATTCCAAACCACACAGACAGTTGTGCGAAGGCCCGTAGGCGGTAGCCCAAGGGTTACAACCCCCCACGGAAGATCGATATATTGCTATTGTAGCCAAGCGGAATCGCAGAGCGACCTCCAAACGTGTGGCATCTATGGTTACAACGTCCATTGGTAAGGCTATATCTGCAGCTACTGTACGCCGAAGATTACATATGAATGGACTATATGCCTGGGTACCTCGAGTTTGTGTTCCTCTATCCATCCAATCAAGAGGGGGCACAATCAAAGTGGTGCCGGGAATATGGAAATTGGACTGTGCCTGACTGGGGCAATGTCATGTTTACTGATGAGTCAAGATTTGCTCTGGAGCCAGATGACAAGCGTATAAGGATATGGCGTAAACAAGGAACATGCAATCAGCAACAAAACATCACCGAACATCACGCATTCCGAGGCGGAAGACATTATGGTGTGGGCAGGGATTTCATTAGGATACCGCACCGACCCGCACATCTTTAAACGGGGTTCTGTAGCGGCTGTCCGGTATCGAGATGTAGTCCTAGAACCTATTGTGAGATTGTACTCTGCAGCACTTGGGCCTACTTTTGTTTTAATGGACAGTAACGCACGTCCCCATACATAGAGCTGACATCGTCGATGACTACCTAGAGAGAAGGGATTGCGCGTATGGCGTGGCCAGCATATTCGTCCGACATTAATCCCATTGAAAATCTTTGGGATGCTCTCGGTCGTGTTGTATCTTCACGTTTTTTCCACCTACAGCCACTCTTATTGAGCTGGAAACTGCTCTGCAAGAAGAATGGCGATTGCTTAATTCTGCGGTGGTTGACCACCTAATTGAAAGCATGGTCAGAAGGTGCAAACTTTGCATACAGATGAGGGGGGATCACATATCCTATTAATGTCCTTTTTTTCATTTTATGCTGTTTATTTTCACTTTATACATAATTCTTTTTAAGTCTCCAGTATGACATTATCTCATAACTTACAAAAATTTAATATTGTTTTCATTTCTGTATATAATTATTGATTTTGTTTCATGTATAAATATATATGCTACTTAACTGCCAAATTTTGTGTCAATCAAAGCAGTATTTGTAGATTTTTTTGCATTTTACATCTTCGTGCTTAAATTTTGGAAGTGAGTGTATATTTTTTCCCCTGGGAATTCATAAGAACACCATCTATTATTTGTTCAAAATCTTCTGATTGCTTTATTTGATGAATTCTATTTAACTGTTATAATGTCAAGTTGCATTTTCTGCTATTATGTCTTACCTATTAAAAATTGCCACCGGACTGAGAAAGGTATAAAAAAAAATAAAACAGTAGTAAAATACAATGTCAGATTTAGAAGTTGTGTAAGATCGAAGTTCATCGATATTGTTTTCCCATCTAAAACTGTCCCTGATACCACTGAATAGCTTTTTAAATTTTACATTTAAAGTTTTAATTTTTTAATTAAATCAATAAACTTAAGCCTAATAATTTATAAATTTAAATATGTTATAGCTTAATTTTTATTATATATAAACATTTCTGTTCTTTTATACTATTTCTAGATTTATTGATTGTTAAGTCATAACATTTTAAAATGCTATTGGAACGCATCCCATATATTTGTACATAATAAAAAGGGATTGTAATCATGTGTACAGAACTCCTAGCTAGGCATCTCAGTTGCTTGTACTTATTAATTTAAGCTAATTAAAAGCATTTATTAACAAAGTAAAAGAAAATAATATAAATTGGTTTTAGTAGTTTCGACTTAAGTAACTTAATTAAGACTTCTACCTTCTATGTTGAATTTGTGAAGGTGCCATTATCTTAAAGAATTTCCACTTTTCTACACAACGAAATTTCACACTTCTATCTTCTTTCCAGACTATTGTACATTCAGTAAAATACGTTTTACGCAACAATGTTTAAGGTATCCGAACACGTTGAAAATGACCCAATTCAGTCAAGACAGATATTTTTGTTTTTTTATTTTATTGAATATGGAGCTATCTTTTGACTTTACGAAATATACCTTTTTTGTTTCTACACTACCTAGAGGCCTAGTGACAATCCCTTTTATAAAGTTAGAAAAACGGGAAGTGAGTTTTTGATCTACCTGAAGTGGGCATTTAAATGACTCAAAATCCATCAGGCGAGTCTGATAACTCAAAATATTACGAATGTATTTCTATAAAACTTTTCAAACCTGATATTTACGTTATTTTCTAGAGAATGTACTAAAATATTTCTTATTGCATGCATACTTTTTGAGTTATGGATTGTTATTTAAATAATGGTCTCATAAAAAATGTAACATTTCTTATAATGTTTACTCAATCAGCTCTAAAATTTTCAAATTTTAATAAAAAATTAAAATTTTAGTACATTTTCTAGATAAATGCATCTAGTTTGTTTTCGTAATACTTTTACTAATATATGTTTATTACTTTTTTCTCCAACTGCTTTGAAGTTTTTCAAAAATATTGCTAACATTTCACTTATAATTGTGATTTTTGAAAAATTCAGGCAATTTATTTTAAATTTTGATAGTTAAATAGTGATACTTATTGGTATTGAGTCCTAAAAGAGCATTTATAATGTTTTAATATGCTATTTTGTTAAAAAGTACTCCGAACGTGTTCGGATACCTTAAGATGAAATATCGGTTAACACGAATTAATACAATAGTCCCGACAAACTGCTGTATATTTTCATGCAATTTTTCTCTTAACACGAAAAGGCTTTTTTTTCTTCTGGGAAGGAACAAAATATGGAAAACACCAGAGATTTAAGAGCTGTGGGAAGTGAAAGACAGGTGGTTTCGAATTATTTTTTATTTTATTGGACTGTCCTACTGCATCAGTGGAAGAATTCGTAGCAGTAGTTGATGATAATGTGTTAACAGCCCCAGTGACGACAGACAAAAACATTTTGGAGTTTGTTCGAAGTATCATCGCTACAGATTCAGAAGGCGAAAATGAAATGACGTCCCGTCATCCGAAATGAGGAACATCATGAAAAGTATGCGCAGTTATTTAAAAGCACATTTCAAGAATGAAATGAATAACAAAACGGAAGACATTGAACAATGTGTTGACAATTAGATGGTAAAAAAAAAATCAAAGAAAAATATGAGTTTATTTTCCAGAAACTCTATAAATGTTTATAGAGTTTTTACAAAATTTGAAAATTTTGTACTAAATTTCATTAAGTTCTTGCGAATGTTTTTGTTTCATTGATTTTTACTGAACACATGGATATTTATATATATATATATACATATACGAAGGCATTTCGAAAAGTAAAGATACACCGTACACCAGAGGAAAAGAAAAGTTTTGGCGAGCAAGTTGGCAACACAGGAGTTAACCTTGAACCGTTAGCTTTCTCCTCGCGGTCGTTCGGTATTTCAACGTTGATTCTGGTTGGAGTAGATCGTGTTTAAAATGGCTGCGCCGATTCAAAATCCCACCAAATGCGAAGTGCGCTCCGTCATACGTTTTCTTCATGCAAAAGGTCAGCGACCAGCGGATATTCACAAAGAAATTGTTTCTGTTTATGGGAACATTATGAATCGACAAAATGTAACGAAATGGTGTTGTCATTTCTCTGAAGGTAGGACCGATGTTCATGACGAACTAAGAACAGGTCGGCCATCTGTGATCTCTGATGCCCTTCTTCAGAGAACGGAGGAAGCAATTTGTACGAATAGGCGTCTCAAATTGAAAGAATTGCATTAGATCATACCGGAAGTGTCAATGACAACTCTTTATGAAGTTGTGACTGTCAAGTTAGGGTACAGGAAATCGTGTGCGCGCTGGGTTCCAAAAATGTCAACGGAAGAACACAAAAAGAAAAGAATGGGCTTTGCACTGACTTCCTCACACGCTATGCAGAAGCAGGTGATGAGTTCCTTGATCACATTGTGACAGGTGACGAGACGTGGGTTTATCACCATACACCTGAATCCAAGCAACAATCAATGCAATGGCGCCATTCAAATTCACCAAAAACCAAGAAATGCAAAACTTCGATTTCAGCGAAAAAAATCATGGCTTCTGTTTTTTTGGGACAGACAAGGCATTCTTCTGTTGGAATTTATACCTCCTGGAACGACAATTAATGCTGCTGCATATTGCCAGACTTTGAAACGTCTTCGAAGGGCAATTCAAAACAAACGCAGGGGAATGCTGACAAATGGAGTCCGCTTGCTTCATGACAACGCTCGGCCTCACACAGCGCTCGTAACCAAAGCACTACTCAAGCAATTGAAATGGGAAGTATTGGACAATCCGCCATACAGCCCGGACCTTGCGCCCAGCGACTTCCATTTATTCCGTTACCTGAAGTCACATCTTGGTGGAAAATCATTCCACGACGATGATGAGATCAAAGATGAAGTTGAAATGTGGTTCCGACAACTGGCGGCAACCTTCTATGACTGTGGTACACAAAAGCTTGTGCACCGACTTAACAAATGTTTGGATAATGGGGGTGATTATGTCGAAAACTGATAAATAATCCAGTTAATAAGATGTAACTGACGTTTTCTAAATAAATGTTTTTTTAAGGAATACGAGCCATTGTATCTATACTTTTCGAAATGCCCTCGTATATAAGATATGCTATAATAAGCTCAATTTTGTTGAATATATGGGTTTGTTTTTTCAATATCTTTTAACACGAAAAAATATTTCAGTCCCCTCAGTTTCGTGTTAAGCGACTTTCAATGTATTTGAGAGCAATAAAATTGATCCAAAATCTGAAAGCTTTTTATTTATTTGCTATTTACGATTTATGCTTAACTTTTGGAAAACAGTGTATGTTTTCTACCAGTTTTTGATAGGAGGTCATTGAAAATGACTTCCAAGCGTTCATCCAACGTTCACCCCTACATTGCGGGGGGGGGGGCAGGATTCTAAAAGGCCCAAAGCCTGACTAACATCAAGTACATATTTGTGCTTGTGGCCCAGAACCTGACCTTGCAGAGCTCCCTAGTATTCTTGCTACGCCACTGCATTCGTCATAACTGAAGCGAGTGCCAGCAGGGATGATGATGGATTTGTCTGGCTAAGTAATCTGCGTTCTAATTCGTTCCAAAATTGTTTTATGAGATTTAGGTCGGGAATCTGAGAAGGCCACTCCATTTTCTAAGACCCCATTTCTTTAAACCCTGGCTGTACAAGTCTCGATACGGAAAGGGGGTGGTTACTTTCTAGAGAAGAAAGGGGCCTTTCCCCAATTATTGACGTAGAGGAGGGAGAGCAGTATTGTCCAGAATGTCCACATACATCTCAGAATTCATATTTACAGTCACAAGAATTGAAAGATCCAGGTCAAACCATAAAAAGCACCCCCACAGCATGACGCAGACTTTAAAGTCTTCAAAATCCTGCCTCTTAAGAAGTGTTCACCGGGCATCCTCCAATCCCAACAGCCTTGGGCCTGGGTCCAAGCCTTAAGGTGTCCCTGCTTACCAGATCCACGTCTTTAGGGGGAGGGGTCCAAATATTTTTGTCAGAATGTATATAATACTAATGATTGAAAATTTTTCTGTAGAATTTTGATTCTTATCTTTGATTTTGTGACGGATCTATACGTGGCTCAACTAATCCCTTCATGACTCTTTTAGGAAAATATTTATTTTAACCAACTTTCACCGAGTAAGGAAGCGTGTAAATGAAATATATTATATAAATTCATTTTTTGAGAGTTTGTGAGTGGGCACGTTAGAGTTGGCAAGTAGGATTTTACATAAAGTCTGCGAGTTAATTGAAGATTGAAAGAGAGTGGAATTAGTTAGAGATCTTGGAGTTGTCCAGGAAAAAGATTACAGAGCGTGGATCCAACGACATTGATCAAGCCGACAGAGATCACCTGCAAGTTTCCAGTGTAGGATCCAATGCATAAAAAGTACAGGTATTGTGAGCTTGATTAAGTAGAAGTTAGCTTATTAGTGTGCGACGTAGTTATATTTGAGCGCATTTAAGCTATCTTAGATTCAGTTGAAGGTCTGTAGTAGTATCCCCGTGTTATAGAATCTCACCTCTGTGCTCTACTGTTTAATCATCTACCTTAATTAGATTTGTTTTGTGTCTGATTGATATTTGAAATTAATAAATTGATTAGATTGAAATCATGTCTATGGGATCATTCAGTTTCTCCCACATACCTAGCCGGGTTTACAGGTAGACAAGAGGGTTCAGAGTCAAGCAGGAACCGACCGCTATCACAACTTTAGGTAAAGTGTCGTAGAGTAACTGTTAAAAATGCTTAAAATAAATTCTATACATTTTTCTTTAATATGTTAAATAGATATTGTTTTTATATCTTTATTATTTGATTGAAGGAAGTAAACACACTAGTCTTAAAAAGGATAATCATTTATTTTTTATAATGAGAGAGTCATTGATTCAGTAAACAAACAAAATATTTTATAAGATTTTGGTCAATGATTCTTAATCTATTATTTCTGAGATGCATATTACGCATCATTTATAAAAATTGTGAATGCTGAAATCTAACTAAAATGGATTTCCTTCAATACTTTTTTCAGCGTAACTTAGCTCTAAGCTGTATAAAAACATTTCATAATAAATACATAAAATTTAATTACATACAACAAAGTAATATATATAAATTCTGATTTACAAAAGGATACAATACTGAGAAAAAATATCCAAATTTTTCTTGATTTTAAGAGGCATAGATAATAAAAATCATTAAAAAAAGTTCGTAGTTAAAAGTTTCTTTAAAAAAAAAGAAATAATTTTTTCGCCATTTCATTTTTCTAAACGAAATTATCAGCATATATATTAATGTTAAAAACCTGATTAAAAAAAATGAAAGTCATCGATTTTTGAAAAAAATATATAGAAATATTCCTAATATGCTATCCATATAGAACTTCTATCATGTACAAAGCAAATTTTGAAACAGTATTACAGAAATTTTCAATTTCAACGCTTTGAAAAATTCATTTAAGAAAACTTTCCATTTTTGAAAATGCGGGAATTTAAAAAAAAATATTTGAATATTTAATTCTTATATGAAGCTTAATTGCGAGAGTTTCCATAGGAAGGGTTTTATATTCTTCTTTAAGTGGGATTTGAACTTAATATTTATGCTTAAAATTACTAAATACATACTTATTACTTTAAATTTTCTTTAACTTTAACATTATTTTTTCAATGAAGCATACGAATTTTATTTGGGCTTTATAATCACAATTGCAATGATCTCCAATTTTTTTTTACCTATTTTTTTTTTCAGAATTATTCTTATTTCAATCTTAAACAATCATTCTTTAAAGTTTGTTTCCTTAATTGTCATCGCTTGAAATATATCGTATGAAATTCAGAACAGTTTTAAAATTTAAGATACATAATTACAAAATTTTTTGATCCAAATTAAAATTTACAGGACAAATTATTTGATAGGTTTCTGATTAAGAATCATTGCTTCTATGTGGTTCATGTGTTTACATCACTTGAACTACAGACTAGCTACACGAGATTTATATTTATGTACAGCAAATAATTGCAAAAAGTAGCACCAATAAAGACAAAGTTGTGACGGATCTATACGCGGTTCTACTAATCCCTTCTTGTCTCTTTAAGGGAAATATTTAATACAACCAACCTACCTCCATCGAGTAAGGAAGCGTGATTATATAAATGAGGTATATTATATATTCGCGAGTTGGCAGTAAGTTGTTGGCACGCTGAAGTTGATAAGTTGGAGTGTGCAAGTGGGAGTTAACATAAAGATTGAGAGTTAGTTGAGGATTGAAAAGGAGTGGAATTAGTTAAAGATTACAGAGCGAGGAGCCAACGACATTTGAACAAGCCTAAGAGAGCACCTGCAAGTTTCCAGTGCGTAAAAAGATCAGGTACTGTGCGTTTGATTAAGTAGAAGTTAGCTTATTAGTGTGCGACATAGTTATATTTGAGCATATTTAAACTGTCTTAGATTCAGTTGAGGGTCTGTAGTAGTATCCCCGTGTTATAGAATCTCACCTCCGTACTCTACTATATATCATATACCTTAATTAGAATTGTATTGTGCCTTATTGATAAATAAGAATTAATTAATTAATCAATTCGATGGAAAACATGTCTGTGGATTATTCTGTTTCTCCCACACATCTAGTCGGGTTTACAGGTAGACAAGAGGGTTCCGTGGTAAGAGGGAACCAACCGTTATCTCAAAGTGAGTTTCGTAAGAAAGCAGACATATTTTTATATGTAGAGTCGTCAGAAAGAAGAGGGGGGGGGGGTAGAAAGGGACATTCTTATTAAGTATCACTTGGGATGTCTTAAGACTTCTTTAGCTCTTGGGTCCCTACACTAATTAAGGCAACACCTATGATCCTTAAAAGTAAACAGTACCTAGAATATTTTGTCAAATACTCGTACAAACAATATCCTGAAACAAATAGATGTGCATGATTTACAATCGTACATACCGGCTCGACTTGCCGCCTTTTGACTTAATGAATAATAATGGTGTATGGTGGTAGGCCTAGGCCAGGGGTGGCCAACCCGCGGCTCGAGTGCCACAATGTGGCATGACATAGTTGTAAAATTGGCACGCGGAGACTTGAAAAATTAAAATTTTGAAAAAATACTAATAAATACTAATTTTTTAAAAAAACTTTTTAATTGAAAGGTGGTAGTTTCAGACAAAATAAAACAACAAAATCTTTTTAAACTCACTTAAGTAAATATAATAATAGAAAATTATTAATGTAGAAAACACTCCTTCATTGTTGTGTGCGTTGGTTTTCCGAAGGAAGGGCATTCGTGAGATTCTGGAACTTGAGGGAATTTGTTTTATATATATCTGGAAGAAAACAATGAACTGCCCAGTGAGTGCTTGCTTCTCAATAATGAAAATAGGCCTTGAAATTTAGGTTTTCTTACCGATATTACGAGATATTTAAATAATTTAAATTTAAGATTAAAAGGGAAAGATTGTTCTTTTCCAATCCTGATTGATCTTATCTCTTCTTTTGTGAACATACTTTGGCTTTTTTTTTTGTCTTGATTTTGGGAGAAAAAGAGAAACTGATGCACACCTAGAACAATCCTATTCTGTTAGCATCTCCAAGAACTAATCTTAATGTAGATGACTCATTAAAAAAGTTACGAAATAAAAAAAAACACACTAAGAAAGTGTGATAGTGGTCGGTTCCTGCTCAACTCTGAACCCTCTTGTCTACCTGTAAGCCCGGCTAGGTGTGTGGGAGAAACTGAATGATCCTCAGACATGATTTCAATCTAATTAATTTATTACTTCCAAATATCAATCAGACACTATACAATTCTAATTAAGGTAGATGATATATAGTAGAGCGCGGAGGTGAGAGTCTATAACACGAAAATACTACTACAGACCCTCAATTGAATCTAAGATAGCTTAAATGCGCTCAAATATAACTATGTCGCACGCTAATAAGCTAACTTCTACTTAAACAAGCTCACAATGCCTGCACTTTTTATGCATAGGATTCTACACTGGAAACTTGCAGGTGATTTCTATCGGCTTGATCAATGTCGTGGGATCCACGCTTTGTAATCTTTTTCCTGGACAACTCCAAGATCTCTAACTCTTTCAATCTTCAACTAACAACTAACTCGCTGACTTTATGTTAACTCCTACTTGCCAACTCCAACTCACAAACGTGCGAAAACAGAATTTATATAATGTACTTCATTTACATAATCACGCTTCCCTACTCGGTGAAAGATGGTTGAAATAAATATTTTCCTAAAAGAGTCATGAAGGGATTAGTAGAGTCGCGTATATATCCGCCACAAAAGTACTGATTGCTTAATTATTATTTAGAATTAAATTTTCTTTTTATTCATTTTTGTTTTATATATACCTAACGTAATTGATTGAAACTGAAAAGAAAATTTTAACAATAAAATTAGAGTTCGTACTTTTGTCTTATTTATTATATTATTTTTAAATTTCCACTGCTTAGATTTGTAAAAAATATGTGCTTTTTGGATAAACATTTCATAATAAGCCTATAAGTAACTTTTATTTCACCGTTTCCTATTCTTTTGTTTGTTGGAAAAGTTTAAAGTGGCAATCCAAACTTTTTTTTATGTAAGAGAGTGACACTCTTGCCAAAAAGATTGGCCACCTCTGATCTAAATGGACGAAATTTATGACGGCTACGTGATAAAAATAACCACTTGTTCCCCATCGAATTAAAAATTGACAATAAACTTGTACTTGAAGTTCTATTTGTAAAATTCAGATAAAATTTCAAATTTGACAGCTGGATAAAAACTTTCAAGTATTAAGATTCTTCAAAGCGTTTCTCAAAATTAAAAACAACAACAACAACAACTTTATATTCTACATGTATTTTTAAATCCAGGACACTTTGTTTACTTCGTTATTCTGGTTGCCAAAAATGTACTTTTTGAACGAAAGTTCTGTAAAATGCAAAAAGTGGCAACAGCGAAGCGCAAGAACTGATTCACTTGAAACGTGATTGAATTTATCATGTGACAATGACGTCATATGAATTTATGAGCTGATTGGCTGGAAACACGTGATTGCATTTATCATGTGATTATGTCGTCCCATGAACTTAACCTATTTTGAAATTCTGCTGTAGTTCTGTGGGTATCCAATTACGTAACTTCGAGGTATTATTGCAATTTCTAAAAATAACTTTCTACATCGTTTTTATTTTTATTTTTCCTCGGAAAATTAACGGACATCTCAAATATCATAATATTTTGTTCCAACATTTTTCCATATTGGGGGGGGGGGATATCTTTTGAAACTTATTTACACCAAATGATGAATAATTAATTCTCAATTATAGAAATATAAAAAATTGAAAGAAAGAAAACATTTTTGAAAATATGAGTTATGAAATGTAATTTTAAATAAACAGATTTGCCCTGTCATAAGACCCTTGAATTCAGAATTCTGACCAATTTCTTAGAATAAATCAAAAATGCTCTAAAAATGGTTCCGGCTTCAAAGTGTGTTTCGTTAAAGGTCCATCTACAAACGTATAATACCTAATTATCGATTCACTAATCACGTGGCCAGAAATAATGAAGGTGTGGCAATAATTAACCTGCTTATATGACACCCTAAAAACTTTCTTCGAATGCGTTTGGAACTATTGATCAGATTAGAAACGAAATCTGGTACATATACATTAGTTGTATAATTTTCTATTTAACTCTGCCAGAAATTATTTTAAGTAATGAAATAATTCTTTTTTACAAACTGATTAACTATGTTAATCAACTATTCTTTTAAGCGATTAAGAAGGAAATTAATTGTGTACACCTGAGATGAGAGAAAATTGCGCATTCGTTAAGGATATCCCTTTTTTCTGACGATTGAACATGTAGACATACTCGTTTACTCAAATCAATTCATAGAATGTATTATGTATCACATAAATTTAAAAGTACAAGATAAAATCACGATGCATATGTAAACTTTTTTTTCCAATGGGGCTGCGCATTAGTATTTTAAACCTTTTGTAGACCTAGTACATTCCCCAAGAGCTGGTACCACTTTTTAGCGCTGCACCATATAGGCGATACCAATTACAGCAAGCAATTTTGACGCCCAGTTTCCTCCACAGAGAGACGTACCTGAACTCTTGACGATGCGAGCTTTAATCAAAGATTTAATTTTTCCGAGAGCATTCAAGCCAAACAGACACTCTAAAGTCCTTATCACACGTACACGTTTTGTGCAATTTTTGGTCAAATTCGTGCAATTTTTACTCCGTTGCCATAGCAATGGCTTTCGAACAACTTTTTGCCAGTGAGTTGAGAAAGTTGCTCTAAATGAAAGTTGCTTGAAATTCCAGCCAATAAGGTTATTCGGCACCCTACGTCATAAACAAGATGGCGGTAACGGTGGTAGCTTCGCATAAAACGCATCAGGTATGGCGTATAATATTTTGATGGTGTACAATATTTTAATGGCGTATAATATTTTGAGGGTGTATAATATTTTAATGGCGTATAATATTTTAAACAGAATGATGCTCCATTTCTGCTTACCCCCATAAACAAAAGCGCAAGCAAAATAAAAGAAATAATATTGGATGGTCGTTTTCGAAGCAAAAAAATCAGCGAGTAATGCTTCAATGTGGAGAAAGAGCCTGGCTGACGTCACAGCATGTCGTTTTGCTTACGGTAACTCTTCCCCCTCAGATTCGGTGAAAAGTTGGGCCAAAAAATTGCACGGAAAATTTACGAGTGATACCACCTTAAGGATCGTTCACATGCCATATAATCATACGACATGATCGCTGTCGATTTTCTGCATCAAGAAAATCCACCGACTTGGGCCGGGGTCGAACCCGCAGCCTTGAATGTAGAAGGCCAGCGACAAACCAACCACGCCACATGAACATGTGAACTACCTTCACAATCGAGTGTTTGACTTGGTATTGGTCACAGTGAAGCCACGGTTTCAGATTTTATTGAAGATTGATGTTGGAAACAAGAGTTCTTGTTTTTGACGGCAAACAAATCCTCCTGTGCTTAGTTTTCAGGTTTCCAAAGTGAGATATCAACATAGGAGTCGTCTTTGATAGATTTTGGTTCAAGATTTCCAAATCCATCCCTATTAGCTACGACTATAGTGACAATGAACAAAATTAAATTATATTTACAACGCCCGCACATATAGTTGAAAGTATACGCACTTTATTCTGACTCAGTAAAGGTTTTTCAGAGCAGAAGTCGCCGAAGTTGTGGTCCGCGCGAAAATTTCACTGGTCCCCAGAAAAATTTGGAATATACTTAATCATCGCATTAAGGTATCCGACTACCCTAAAATTGTGAATTTTGCAAAAAATTGACAAAGTTTTTTTACGACTTTATTTTATCGGCCATCTTATTAGCCTTACAAAAATACCAAGTTTATCATTTTCCATTCACTATAACAAAAACTACAAATGTTTTAGTAAAAGCAGATGCCATTACTTTAATTCAAGATGTCATACTTTAAAACGCGTTTTACTCGAAATGTAATTTTTTGAAAATGCTCAAACGGGGTCAGCGATTGCTCAAAAAGTTTTGAACATAATTGGCTGAAATTTTTTGTGAAGTTCTGTATATAATAGTAGAAGTGCTTAACCTTCAGATTTATTAATCACTGTTTAATTACAAAATTGACAATCCTTTATGTGAATAGAATCACTGTTTTTTTAAGCAATTTCATATAGTAACTGAGATAAAGTGCTCTAGTTTTTGTAAAAATTAAAATATCTCTTATCCTGAAGGTCACTTCAAAAATGAATAACATAGCAACACATCAGAATTGAAAAATTGTTTATAAACCTTTGGTACAGAATGGGCCGCATTTATGTTATTTTTTGTCAATTTTTACCCATTTTTTCCCATTTTAGTTATAATAATTTATTTATTTTTCTTCTTAATTTTAGCCTATTTTTCTTTAAATGTACTAAAAAATTTTAAAAAACAAAAAAATCCACATATATCCATTTTTTTAAAGAAAAGTTTTCGCTACCAGTCGGATATCTTAAGTTATGTTTCAAGATGCATTGAAACATAATTCAATTCACAACAATCCGTGAAAAGTTATATATATATATATATATATAAAAACGCTACTTCATAGAATAACGCCACGGTAAATAAGTCGTTGTTCTATGTGGATAATAGATCCATGCTCAGTGAAAATTCAGGGTAATAATTTAAGCATGTATTTTAAAGAAAGCTTCATCGACCTATCATCCAACAAAACTCTCAAATTTATAAATTTCATTCATCCTTATCAAGATCTTAGTTTTGGCTTTCCATAAAAAAATGAACACCCTATTAGTGATCTGGCGATGAAAATTCTGATTCAAT
Source organism: Trichonephila clavata (assembly GCA_019973975.1). NCBI lineage: Eukaryota > Metazoa > Arthropoda > Arachnida > Araneae > Nephilidae > Trichonephila > Trichonephila clavata. The sequence goes on along the minus strand of BMAO01038939.1, from coordinate 280,539 downwards.
TCTTCACAACTTTTTTATGTGGAAAGGCCTTTTTATCTGTCACAGTCATCAAAACACGGTACTGATCTCAGCTTGAAATAAATGCAGTTCTCCGTCTTGTAGTAACAACATTGGATCCAAACATCCATAATCTTATTTCAATTAAGCAGGAGCATCCATGGAATGTATAATGCTAAATTTTGATATACTTAAATCATTTTTTAATTGTTTTTTACAGTTTTTGTTTATTTTGTTTATTTTACTATGGTTCATCAATAAAGCTTTCATAATTTGGTTACAATTAATAGTTTCATTTTATTGACTAGGTACATTTTATGTGTTCTTAAATCACAGGTATTTTTTATAAAAATATATTTAACACTTAAAAAATCCTATTCGTGGTCCATGGGATTTAAATTATGAATTTGGGGCCGTGGGTAGCCTAGTGGCTAGAGCATCGGACGACAGACCGGAAGGCCTGGGTTCGATGCCTGACGCCACCAAATACTCGCCAAGTACACGCGGAGTAGGTGCTCTTTAAATCAGGGGGTCCAATTGGTGTCGCCATCTATCGTGTTGTACCGAGCAAAATTGTACTGTCACCTTCACGGGGCTCAAAGCTTAGGCTAAAGACAGGCGTAAAAATCTAGCCCTTAGCTGCGATGAATTTCGTGGACCTTTATCTGATGTTACTGTCGGTCAGGTGGCATAAGCAACAACAACAAATTATGAATTTACAGGTTCGTGAGGTCAAAAATTCTGGCGACCCTCTGTTCTAGAGGAGAAAACTTTTCACCATTATTTTTAGTGTCGAAATAGTATTCTGAACTTTCAGCAACAGGAAAAGAAGTATTATTTAAAAAAAAAAAACACACGAAGGAATTAATAATGTGGTTTTTATTGCACTCTAATAAGTAAGTTACATTTTTTATACATCATTGAATATACATAACAAAAATAAGTGACTCAATTTTCATTCATTCACGTGATTATGAATATCAGAAAAATCTTTTATCAAAACATGTCGGACTTAAAAAAACAACACGAGGTAAACATTGCTAATTTGTGTTCTGTACAGGATGTAATAAAAAAAATACAAAATATGTGGGTTACAGCAAAATAAAAAAGAATACTTTTAAGAAAACCTAAATTATTTTGAAGGCAACAACAAAATAAAGAACTTGAGTATATAATATTATATTATAATGATATATTTTCTTTTCTAAGCTTCCTGAAATACAGTTGCCAGTTCACGGTCGGTGTTCTGGAGTCCTAATGCCACTAAATACACGAGTGTTGAGGAGCTGTTGCAAGTTAAGTCTGTTGAGATTCCAAGTTTCTATGATGGTATACTGTGGAAGTTTGAAAAGATAAATGCCATACCAGATACTGTTTTTGCACTTTGAAATTTGTTTACACAAAGTAATATTACTTTCAATACTCATTTCAGATTAGTGTCGATAATTCTGAACTTGAACTGTGTGATTTAATTTTTAAATGTAAAAAAAAAAAAAAACTCACAAAACAACAGAAATAGTTTTCTATACAATTTCAGAATACTTTTAAGTTAGACAAGTAAATATTTATATAATTCAGGCAACCTAACTCGGCTCCATCTGTTAGCTTTTGAACATGAATTGGTCATTGTCGAATTTGCTAGTTATTAATGCTTATGAATAATACAAAATGCCACCCATACGGTATAGTGGTTAGTGACGCTGACTGCGGTGTCGTAGGGTCTGGGTTCGAATTCCGGAAAAGACGTAGATATTTGTAAATGTTTAGTGCCTTCGCGGCATGGGGATACTCACAATAGCCGTTGAGCCACAAGTCCTCTCGTGAGGTTGATGAAAAGAGAAGTGGGGTAGGAGGTCTATGCCCACCTCTAGAGTGTTCTCCCTCAAAATTGGGGCGGAACCTAGCAAAATCGTACTGTCACCTACATGGTGCTCAAAGCTAAGGCTAACGTTAGGCGTAAAAGTCTAGTTCTTAGCCTCAATGAATTTCGTGGACCTTGATCTGATGTTACTATCGATCAGGTGGCATAAGCAAAGCAATTAAACAAAGTAAAAATAAAGAATAAGCTTTCAAGTTTTGGTTGTAACATTTATATTACATACCACTTTACTGGCTCGACTGCATGCAGTAAGTTATTTTATATGTTTGTGATCTGAGAGTGTTGCAATCTTACTTTTCTGGTGACATGAAAAGCATCAAGTAAGTTTTCAGAATTAACATTTTTCTAACTATTACTCATTAAAAATATTATTTTATTCCTTTTTTTCGGTGGGGGGAGGGTGTAATTATAAGAGGAAACCTTTCCCTTCCCCCACAAAAACTAATCTCTTAAATTTGATATGAGACAAAATTTGGTTTACAGAAGAATCTATAGTTTTCTGAAATGTAAACGTTATTGTAATTTTATTAGATTTTGATATATATGCAGTGGCACACACAAGGGGGGTGTCCTGGGGGTTCGAACCCCCCAAAGCTCTTGAGTATTTTTTCGATTGATGATAATCATATACATACATAACGTAAAATTTTATTAAGTACTTGTTAATTAACAATTTATTTCATTAATAAATGCTAATTATTAATTCAATAATTTTTTTTGCTGTTTTTTGTTAATAAAATCAGAAGAATCAATTGGTGTTTTGGTGAGGTATTATACGAGTTGGGGGACTTTCGACCATGGACTCTCCCCCCTTGAAAAAATTTTGTGTGCGCTACTGTATATCTATATATACATGCTAAGACATTTCTTGATTATGAAGAACCTTGAGCAAAGAAAAGGAGTTATTCTCGCTTGATAGAAATCATACTGACTTAGAATTTCAAGGAATCGGCAAGAAGAAAACAGAAAAACTTTTTATATTACAAATCATCGAGCAGATCTCTTTTGTATATACGTTCTTTAAATCTTTTCGTCATGGTTCAGTATCTCTTCTACAACAGTAGTGTATTAATTTGTTTTGTTGGGAGGACATTCTTCAAGGTTATCTACCAAACCGTTACTGATTAGTCATGAATATAAATAAGCATTATGGTATTTTACAAATTGACAAAATTATCTTTCTAAAAAATGTTTTTTTTTTGTTAGTCTTATCATTTTGATCAAAAATTATGCACTTGAAATTGCAACTGAATTGATTATTAGACAATCAACTTGTATTTTTCTTTCCTTAGATATTATCTTCAGATAATGCGTAGTGTCACTATTAGTATGTCAAGCTCTACAGCAATTGTTGTAGATAAAATCGTGAACTTTATGACTGGAGATGCTGGAGTTGAATCTAGGCTTTGGGTAATATTACATCAAAGAACATGAATGGGAAATTGTTGCATTAAATTCAATTAGTTCTTGAAGTCTTCACATGGTGTCGCGTAGGTTAGGAAATTGAGAGACCAGTTGCTCCGAGTATGCCAGCTACCAATTGTGCTACTATTATATAACACTGTTGTTTTCAATAACTGAAGTGAAGAGAGTTCTCAAATAAACAGTCATTTTTATTGCTTGGAGTAAATTCCTTTCGTTTTTTTCTTTCTAAAAAAACCTGAAATGACAAGCAATGAACTATTAATGATTCAATCAGAAAGAAAAAATTATGAAATAAAAACAAAAGTTTTCACTATAAAATAGTTTAAAAAAATTTTTTTTTTTTTTTTTGGTTTTTGAGATGCGATTTCTGCAGTTATTATTATTATTATTATTATTATTGTATTTAAAAATTAACTAAATAATAAATGTGAAAAATTATTCGTTTGATGTAAGTTTTAATGAACGTATTTTACTTATCATGTTGTAAAATTGTACATTCAAGTTCTTATGATCATATTTTAAAATAAGATTTATTTGCCATCTTATAAAAGTTAAACTTCATCTATAGCTAAGCCATTTCATCAGTTCTTAATCCACCGTATAGAGGGGCCATTGCATGTTAAATCTATCGATGCTCAATGACCTCCCGTCGGTGTAATGTGGAAGTTAGGAGAGGGGGTGTCAGTGTCGTCCTTGTCTCCTGACTAAGGTTCAAAACAACGGGATACGTCGCCACTAGCCCTCGTGTTGCTTTATAGAGCGATGTTAATATTCCACACAATCTCTCTCCCTCAACAGTTCTTTAAATAATAACAAACTATTCAGTGTTCTCAGCGGATCTCTATTCATGAAAAGAAGCATGTCTGCCAAATTTCAAGCCTGTGGGTTTAATAGTTCCGGAGATCTCATGATGAGTAAATGAGACGCTTTTCTCCCATACATATATTATATATTATGATTATTTTTATTTAAAAGAACCTGTTGTGAGGCAGCTTCCTTTAGGCCCCGCGAAGTATACAGGTCTGTATATGCGTATCTTAACTTCATGTATTCTACAGTATTATCTTAACTTGAAATTGTGAGGAATCTCAAATAGGAAAATCACTGACATTAACATTTGATCATTATTCCCTCAAATATAGCTTTAAGCTTCACCAGATAGAAAATGCAAATCTGACAGACTCACACAAAACATGATTTAAGACAAGTAATACGAAAAAAAAAATTAAGTCAATTCCTACTTAGGTCAACAAAGAAAATTTTATTTTAGTTACTTTTTACTAAATAGTTACAAAAAATATAAATATGTATATACACATGGCAGAATCACAATATTAAGTGACAAAATAGAAAGCAAATTTTCTTTATAATTTTCCATTTTCCTTTCTATATAGGGGGTGTTGGACTATTTTTTGTTTGTTACTATATTCATTAATTAAATTTAATTATTCTAATAAAATAGTGTAGTAAAGAAAAGAAAACACATTCTCAGAAATTAGGCCATCCCAGGTGGGATTTGAACCCACGATCTTTGGATTAGAAGTCCAATTCACTATCCATTGCGCTACAGGGGCACAATGAACGATTTTCCTTTCTATATATGCTATTGTCCTATTATTTTTGTTTGTTACTATTTATTCATTCTTTAATTTAATTAATGAGCAAATTTTTTTTAAAAAAACTGTATTAATACCAAGTGTCATCCACTACAAGTTTAAAAAAATGTATTTGAATGAATGAATATAAAGTATTTTGTTAACGACTGAACATTCGAACAAGATATATATATAATAATAGGAATTGAAAAGAAGAAAAAACTATAATACTTTTATTATAAATATACTGAACCTGGTATACAGTTGCTTGCCGAGAACAAGTGGTGATGAAATAAGAGAATGGAAGGTTAAGGCCTCCAAATTTTCAAATAAAACTCATTGTAGGAAATAATTTAAACTGATTTTCATTAAAGCTTTCCGACACCTAAATCTTGAAACTGGGAGGAAGTGAACAGAGTGAAGAGCTATCTAAAGTATCAACTTTGTCCTCTTGCATTGGTTCGAAGCTGTAGATGTGTTACCTATAAGTAATTGAATTTAGAGTCAAAAATAGAAATAAAATATTTGCAAACGTTTTATTATAAATACGACAGATTTGCAAAATTACACAATAAAGCCCCTTTTCCCCATTTGCACGGGAAAAAAACCTACTACAGAATATTAAAAAAAAAAATTAATACCTACAAAATAATATTTAAAGGAATTCAAGCATTTAATGAATAAATCAGAAGGCTTACCAAAAAAGAAGGAAAAATTTATCGATTAACATTCTAAATTTAACTAAAAATAGCTCCTAAATTTTAGATTGAAGATTTTTTGCAAAATACATTGAAGTTTCTCTCACAGTTATAAAAAATTTAATGCTCTTCTAAACTATGTATTTCGGTTAAAAATATTTTTCAAATGTGTATGGCAACATAAGCAAAATATGAAAACAAATCAACGCAGAATATGAAATGCGACTGATGATTGCTTTAATAAACCTAGATTTTGATAGTTTGTGTAACAAAAAAAAAAAATGTAAAGACATATCCCAATTACTAAATATAATGCAATAGTAGATTAAAAATCAAACATCCAACGCGTTTCCATTAAAAAGAATCCTTTCAGCTTGCGTTGAACTTAGATATCCTGAACCAAATTTGGAATCCTGTAACTAAATTCTATTTGCACGATGATGACTAAGTTTTACCGTAAGTTATTGAATTTCTTGTTTTAGGGTAAATAGATAATTCAATATACGAGAATAGGTTTCCATGACGTAATTCAGATTTTTTTGCTAAATTTGATTTTCACATACCAATTAGAATTTTATTCAATACTTATCTTCCGGTTTAATTTTTCTTTTTTCTATTTATGAAATTGAATCAGTATTCTCTAAGACAGGGATTCCCAAAGTGGTCTATATAGACCTTCAAGGGTCTATGACAACACGCAGGGGGTCCACGTCAACGAAAAAATAATTTGGGAGGTCCATGAGTTGTAAATGGGGTCTACGATAGTGATTCTCATTAAACCGGATCATTTAAAAGAAAATTTATATATATATATAATCAAGTGGAAACCATATTTACCTGTGTTTTGCAGATTTATTTACTAAATTTATTGAAGTTAATTTGCAGTTACAAGGACCATAATTTCGGCGTTTCTTGTCATTAAGCTAAGGAGTACAATATTAAGTGTCCAGATTTTCCCTAGTTTTTCTCAATTTGTCACACACAATCTGCCAGGAAAAGGACGTTTTAACCTACATTCAACATTTAAATGCCCTTTATTCAGATTTTGAAACTAGGTCTGAAAATGCTTTGACTATATATGGTAATACCACAGTAGACAATTAATTAATATTGTCACGTTCAAAGAAAAAAGAAATGTCATATTACAAGAGGAACTGATCTAAATAGCCACTAAGAAGATCTTAAAATAAAATTTAGAAACAGATATCAGCAGTTTTAGAAGCACCAGATTCATCTCTCCCATTAAAAGCATTTGTTTGTTGCTCAGATTCTTTATGTAACAGTTATTTTAAGAATTAACTAAATTTTAAGTTAATTAATTAACATGTGTCTTAGGTTTTAAGCACTATACTTCACTACAGTTAGAAGTTTAAATATTGTAAAGTAAGTATAGCTCTACACCAGCTGTCAAAAAGACATTTAAGCTGATAAATCTGCAAAAATTCATTATTGCATTAATCATTATTCATACTACCCCAAACCGAAACACATGGCAAGGAGTCTATGAGACAAAAAAGTTTGGGAGCCTCTGCTGTGTATAAGACCTTTTCTTAAAAAACAAACAAAATTCTTTACACATTCTTATTTTTTAATAACTCAGTAACAACAGAGTATAGACTAAATAATGGAAATACTTAGTTTAAAAATTATTATTGTTATTTATTGGTTTATATGTCAAGAGCCTGAATCAAACTCGAAAAAAAAAATTTTTGTACAGAAAAATGTCGTAATTGAGAATGTAGAATAAGTTTATAATTTTCCCCTTTGACGTGTAATCTGAAAATCGGAGAAAATATAGAAGGAAAAAAGAATAGGAGACAATGTAGGAGATGAGATTTGAAACATTTTTTACATCAACCATCCCTATTGAGTTTATTCAGATCGAAAGGAATAATTTAATAATACAGGTTAATTTCTATAGGATAGTTATATATATCTTAACTCTGCTGATCATGAAAATGAAGCGTTCTGAAAGAAAATGAATCTCACATGTAGGATATAGTCTCGGACCTGGTTCCTGTTCTTAAACATTAAGAGAAGACACAGTCGTAAGTGTGTTATTACTCACATTAAAGATTGAAACCAATCGCGATTTTGTATTCAATATAATTGCATTCTCTTTTCACTAAGGAATTACTATAGGAAGACTTTATACTAATAGGAAAGATAAATACGTTTCCCACATAAGGTTTACTTCCGGAACAGTTAAGTCATGTACAAATACATAAGAACTAGATCTATTTGTTCTATTTGTTGAAAATAATAAAGTTCCGACGGATCTATTCGCGTCCTTCCATTAACCCTCTTGGGAAATCTTTGGGCTATGAATAACAACAACACTTTCTGAAGAAGAAACTATAGTGTACAGATTAGGTCTATTATATATAATTTATGTTTTCTTGCTAGATAGATAGAGGATAATTGATGATTAATTGAAGTTGCCAGGAGATTGAAATATTAAGAAGTAGAAGATAGGAAGAATATCTACAGATCAGATATTAGTCATATTGATTGCATGTTTTGGGCTTAAAATTGTTAAAGAGATTTAAGTGGCAATTAGTCACATAGCTACAGTGTAAATCATATATTAAAGTAGAAGATTGATTCATAAAAGGTGGATCAATGGATTAGAAGTATTCTCCGAACTCGCGACTCTGGTAGCAAAACCCCTGTTCTTTTCTGAGAAACATCTCAATCTATTTGGATAATTGAATTTTGTCGGTGATAATCTGTGTGCAGAATAAATAATTAAAAAGAATCATATCGAGTCCTCCTTCACTTTCTCCCACACCTTTAGCCAGGTCCAAGAATAGACAAAGGGAGTTACAAAGGGGTTACAAAGTGAACTATATTCTTTATTTTTCCTTTTTTTTTAAAAAATTTATAAATTGCCATACACAAATTACGTTTAGAAAATCTTTGCAACAGGTTAAGTTTTTTTATTATTTTTATTTTTCATAAATATATGGACATTAATTTAGTACCGTAAAATCCGGCGTTTAACGCGCCCCGTCGCGTATAAAGCCCTCTATACTTTCAAGCTGCAATTTTTAATTTGTAGGTATATTCACCGTATACCCCCACCCCTCTTTTTTTCACCCGAAGAAACGTGAAATGTCTTTGTGATTGCTCTTATGTTTTGAAGTCATTTATCTGAGGTATTAATTACCTCAGATAAATTAATTCAAATTTTTGAATGATAAATCCTTTTTTTCTTCTACGGGCTGGAAAAATACGATATTTTTCCAAATCATAAAAGAAAAAAATAGTATACTTCTAGAATTACAACCCTTTAAGTTTACAAGGAATGTCCTTTATTAAAAAAAACACAATATTTCAATATATGTAGAAGTCTAATATTTTTCTATGCCCATTTTTTTTAAGGTTCTCATTTTTATACCCGGCGTTTTATGCGCATCCTTAAATTTCGATCTTATTTTTTGTGTTCAAAATGCGCGTTATATGCCGGATTTTACGGTAATTCTCTTAATATGCTTCGTGTTCTCCTAATGGTTAAAAGTAATTTCAGTTTGTTTGTTTAAACCTACTCACCTTTAGATTAGAAATTCGTGGAAGTTCTTTTTGATGAGATATCCTTTTATGACAAATTCTGGGGCATTCTTGCATGTAGTCATAAACACGTAATGTGTAGTTATCAATATTCCATTTAACACATCGATTCTGAATTTTAGTGGATAACAATTATTTTGAATATAATTTATGTTCCATACATTTTTCAGAGCAAAGAATGATTTTTGTAGTTGTAATTTGAGTGAGTTAACATTGGTTTCTCCTCCAGCAAGATTCAAAATTTAGCAGTCCATACTTCGTTTAATTGTTCGTGATTATTAGTTTGAGGTACTTGATTATAAAAATCTAATACAGCTGCAAAATAGGGCGTCAATGTGGTTTCATGATGTAAAACATAAAAGTCTTTCAGTCACTGCCTTATGCCTTTGGTTAAAAAATTTTCGAATGCAACTAACTTTTATTAATTAATGAACGCCTAAATATTTTTATAATCTCAGAATTTTTAATTTGATTTTACGTCTATCTGAAATCGTCTATCATTTTTATAAGACTTCTAAGAAAACGTGTCGATTTTATCACAGACTAGCGCATGAAGGAATTTCTTTTATTCGAAATGAAATAAATAATTCCCGAACATGATGCGTGTGAGAATAAAAAAGCTCTAAATGAGCCGTTGTAATTCAGGAAAAGTGTTCATTCCTTCACTTATTTGGTAAACTAGAACGTGACGACTCTAACTAATCATTCTCCAGAACAGAAAAAGTGTACTCAAATATTTTCTGAGTCAAAAAATAATCGCACAGGGAAACATTTCTTGATTTACAGAAAGGTCATGTATTCCTTTTCTTTTTTTGAATAGCAGACTCTCTTCAGAATCGCTTTTTTTCATCACAATGTTTTCATTCCCTGAGAAATATTAATCAGTCCTTGTCTTTGAAAGCACTGTTTTTCCAAGACAAACAATCATTTCAGATTGTTTTCTGATAAATAAAACTTTCGAAGATTCGAGGATCTTACGTTTTGTTCGTCGAGTGGTTGTAAAGTCCCTGTTCCATAAGTTTCACAGCGAGGGGATTTTTGTGTCCCAAGCTTTTTTTCTGCTTAGCTCTACGGTTTTGGAACCAGATCTTCACTTGGGACTCGGTCAGATTCAGCTCCTTGGCCAGTTCCAGTCGCCGCTTCTCCATGAGGTAGGGGCTATCGGCGAATTCTTTGCGCAACCGGGACAGTTGCGGTCCAGAGAATGCAGTCCGACAACGTTTCTCGTCATTGGATGGAGACTTTTTCGGTTGACGACGACTCCTGGGACCTGAAAAAGGAAGCGAAGTCATCAAAGAGGTGGTTCTATCAGACTTCTATACCAAATCTCAACAATCTACCTTATGTAACAAATCCCCTTCTGAAGCCGATTTTTTCCCCTTGGAGTGCATGCTCAAAGGGTAGCTTCTTAATGTTCGGATATACGTGCTTGGGTAGCTCTAGCACTTTAGGGTATCTAAATACGTTAAAATTGTGAATTTTACCAGAAAGTGACAGTTTTTTTTATGATTTTATCTTATAAGCCATTTTATTACCTTTGTAAAAATACCAAGTTTATCATTTTCCGTTCACTAGAACAAAAACTACAAGTGTTTTAGTAAAATCAGATGCCATTACTTTAAGCGAGATGCATACTTTAAAACGCGTTTTACTCGAATTTTTTTATTTTTTATTTATTTTTTATTTTTTGTATATGCTTAAACGGGGACAGCGATTGCTAAAAAAGTTTTGAAAATAATGAACTTAAATTTTTGTGTGCATGTTCTGTATAATAGCAGAAGTGTTTTGACCTTCAGATTTATCAATCACTGTTTTATTACAAAATTTACAATGCCTTATGTGAATATAATCACTTGTATTCTTTAAATAATTTCATATAATAATTAAGATAAAAAGTGCTCAAGTTTTAGTAAAGATTAAAATATCTCTTATCTTAAAAATCATTTCAAAAATGAATAGCAAAACAACACATGAAAATTGAAAATTTGTTCATAAACTTTTGGTACAGAATGGGCCCCTTTTGATATTTGTTGTAAATTTTTACCCATTTTAGTAATAATATTTTCTTTTTATCTTCTTAATTTTAGCATATTTTTCTTAAAATGTACTAAACAAATCTAAAAACTACAAAAAAATCCTATGATCTCCATTTTTTTAAAAAAAGTTGTCGCTAGTCGGATATCTTTTAAGAAAAAGGCAAATAGATACAAAAAAAAAAAAATCACTCCATTCCTCTATTTTATTTCTCTAAATTGTAGGGCTATTATTAAATTGAAAACTTTTAATTTCCCAAAATGCATATTGAATTTAAACACTATTATGTCTACTAATATTAGATATTTTCGTAAAAAGCAACTTTCACAAAAATCATTTTTGAGACGCCTTTGTTAAGCATCGATCCACAGTGCACCGCTAGTACAACTAATATGCAAAATACCCTTTCTTGCGGTAGTTGCCGGCTCTGCCACGAATTTTGCCAAATGAAGGATATGTATAAAAAGTAGTCATTAATGGATTAAGGACCAACACACACACACACACACACACACTGTGCACTAACATTCAATATTTCTTAAACTATGCTATATTATCGGCAAATGAGACTTATTTTGATTTTTCTAAATCTATTTAAAATTCAGCATAACTATTCGATTTGTAATAAGTTTTATTTTGAAAAATTCGTAAAAAGTTTTACTTGGTTGATAGAACTATATGCGGCCTTGTTTCAGCCGCCCGCTTGCTGGGTATGCGTTGTGCACTTACTAGGGTCGGTCCTGGTGGGGATGGGGTAAATGTGAGCTCTAGTTACCTGATTGAATTTACATTGATAGAGGAAGGAAGGAACATTGAATTTAAAATATCACGGATAATAAAAATTCTATACTTAGATTTATACAATCGATTAAAACTGTTTAGAGAATATCTGATGCGATCCAGTGAGCATAACTTCCAATATTTCCTTGATGATTTTATCAAATTGATTAAAGGAATCTTCTAGATTAAAATGTTTAACGGGAACCCACCGAAACAATGCTCCGTGTCCTAGTTAGCTAGCAAAAGTTTCTCTTGGGTACAATGAGTTTGTCTTTAATTTAAATATCCTGTTCATTTTTTAATTGCATCTTCCTCCCTTTTTTATTTATATATTTGAATGCATGATTTGACGGTTTAGTTCATGTTATACTTATCTCAGATGCTTTTTTTATATATAAATCATACACTTTCCATCTTGGTATGCAACACTTTTATTTTAAAACAGGGTGATTTGCATTTATATATTTAAATAAAGGAGAAAGGTGACCACTCCACAAGGTATATCCAGAACTGTTAGACCTAAAGACTTATAATGTGGTAAGTATGTTCTTTTCATGGAGTAGAGATCCGCTGAGAAACGATTTTCCGAAAATTGGCCTCAAAAGGCATTTTTGACAGATTTAACATGCAGCAGCCCCTTCTACACGATAGGTCTTCAGTGGCACCAGGACTCGAACTCGCGATTCTCCGGCCACGAGTTCACGACTTTTACTCTCAGGCTACCCGTGCGACTTTGAGGGACAAGAAGACACTGTACTCGCATTTTTAAAATGTCTTACGGATCACTAACGTTGGCATACACAAGGGAAGAATTCAGACTCCCTTATAGAGAGAGAGAGAGAGACCAACAGATTTTTAATTTTTTCCTTACAGATTATCGCTCGGACCTTCCATGAACGTGTTGTTAAGAATTATACGAGAGATCTGTATACGCCAGTGATGCACACGGGGGGGGGGGGGTCCTCGGGTCCGCACCCCTTCCCCTCCAAAAACCTTGATTTTTTTCCCGATTGATTATAATTCTATATATATAGTTCGTAAAATTTAGTTAAGTATAGTTCTTATTAATAATTAATTTTATTAATTAACTCTAACTGTGTATTTCATAATTAGTATTAATTAATTGATTTTTTACTGGTTTTGTGTTCCCGAAAATTGACAAAATAAAAAAAAGCGTCTATAGAGTTTACCTTTTACAAAAAAAATCGAATATATGGCGAATAATTGGTCAGATTTTGAAGAACTCGAGAAAATTTTGTATCTTCGTAAAATTTGCCTAGGATGTTGTTCGACAAACGGTCCGAATCCCCCCCCCCTTCCCATACCTTTAATATTTTTCTCGATTGATTATCCTATGTGTATAGTACGTAAAATTATTTTTTTCTTCATAATTTATTTTATTAATTTAAGCTAATTATTTATTCAATAATTTATTTTGTAATGCCCCTCCCTACAATCGACCAAATCAAAAGAATATATTTGGTGGCGTTTTGGGGGGAAAAAGGAAGAAAGGTGTTCCCTTCTCAAATTTTTTATTTTAAATTTGCAGATGGTCCCTGAGTGTCAGTGTCTATCGCGTTTAATTAATTACGCACAGCCGAGGTCTACCTATCTGCGATGTTCAAATAAGAGCGATTTTGATACCACCAATGATTCCGCGGGAGGAAAAAGGAAGAAAAAACAATCGCCAAATCTTTTCGAATCTCGTTTTTGAGCAGTTTGCGTTTAGAAAATCCTGAAATACGAGGTCCGTATCTGCAGCAGTTCGCGCCCTTCTACGACAGGTGGATGAATTTTCGCTTTTTCGCTTTCTGTTTCTCTTTTCTTTCCTTTCTTTTTATTTCTTCTCCTTATCTCTTTCGTTTTCCGCCTGGTGCTCGGTGGTCTAGCAGGAGGGTTGTAGGATTTGTCAATGTTTCGCCTTATTTGGCAAACCAGTTTTGAGGAATGAATTTTTCCGTTTTGAATTCAGATATTTATCGGATGCAATGTGCTGTTAAAGACAGCCACTATGGGCATGGTATAGTTACTTAGGTAAGTTGAACCATCGTCATAAATACAAAGTTAGGAAATTTATGTACTATCTTTGAATTTTTTTGATTAACATATAGTATTTGTATTCAATTCTTACGTCTTTCAATATTATGTTACAATTTTCTGTTTACTTAAGGTATCCGACTACTTGCGACAACTTTTTTTAAAAAAAAAATGGAGATATGGGGATTGTTTTGTTGTTTTTAGATTTGTTTAGTGCATTTTGTGAAAATTATACTAAAATTAAGAAGTGAAAAAGAAATTATTGTTACTAAAATAAGAAAAAATGGGTAAAAATTGACAAAAAAATAACCTAAACGGGGCCCATTCTGTACCAAAAGTTTATGAAACAATTTTCAATTGTGATGTGTTGCTGTGTTATTCATTTTTAAAATGAACTTCAGGATAAGAGATATTTTAATTTTTACAAATACTAGAGCACTTTATCTTAGTTATTATATGAAATTACTTTAAAAAAAATAGTCATTATATTCACATAAGGCACTGAACAGTTTGTAATAATATTGTGATGGATAAATCTGAAGATTAAAACACTTCTACTATTATACAGAACATATATACATAAAAAATTTCCGTTCATTATTTTCAAAACTTTTTGAGCAATCGCTGGCCCCGTTTGAGCATTTTCAAAAAACAAACAAACAAAAAACACTTTGAGTAAAACGCGTTTTAAAGTATGACATATATATATCTTGCTTAAAGTAATGGCATCTGCTCTTACTAAAACACTTGCAGTTTTTGTTCTAGTGAACAGAAAATAATAAACTTGGTGTTTTTATGAAACTAATAAACTGACCTATAAAATAAAATCATAAAAAAAAAAAAAATTGTAAATTTTTGGCAAAATTAACAATTTTAGAGTAGTTGCATACCTTTGTGTGGCATTTATGTAAAAGAGATTTTTCTTTTTCACTAAACGTTCTGTATAGACATATGTTTTGTTTCCTAATCATTGCATTTTTTCATTTCTTGAAGTCTTTAAAAAACCTCACTGTTCTGTTGTTTTAACTAATGATTCCTTAACTAATAGCCTTCACATAATTAATACCAGGAATAGAGTGATACGATACTATTTGTGTGTGTGACTTCGAATCTTCTTTCAAAATTATATACTTCGAGGTCACTGTGTATGATATGGTTTTTAAAGCTTGCCAAATGATTCGAAATTGTTTAATAGCAGGAAATAGTCAATATTCCTGAAAACCAAAATGTTTGAAATACGCTCAGGGCCGATTTAAGCTAATTTCGGGCCCTGGGCGCAGAAAATCTACAAGCCCCCTTGCAAGGGCGTAGCTAGTTCTGAATGGGCCCTATATAAAAATTCCTTCGGGGCCCTATTTTAGATAAGAAAGCCCTGTTAGTGGGACTGTAGTTGCACATATTGAGGCCCCTGAAGCTTGGGGCCCCTTATCATTGAAATAACTGATAAGGCGGTAGCTACACCCTTGCCACTGGTGGATCAAAATTTATTACCAAGAAACCTGATTAAGTCCAATTTGTGGCCGCGGTAGCCGAGTGGTCAAGGTATCGGGTCGTGGCTGGCATATCATGAGTTCGAGCCCAGTACCACTAAAGACCTGCCGTGTAGGGGAGCGATGCACGTTAAATCTGTTGAGAATCTGTCCTCCCGTTGGTGTGGTGTGTTAGTTAGGAGCGGGGGTGCCAGCTCAGGTGTCGTCCTCGTCACTTGACCGTGGTTCAAAATGACGAGGTCCGTCGCCAAAAACCCTCATGTAGCTGAACAGTGCGACGTTAATATTCACTCCCTCACTCACTAAGTCCAGCTTATCCGGACTTATGGGCAATTCCGGGCCCGCCTCAAGTGCCCAGTAGATAAACCGGCACTGAATACGTTCTTATTATATATACCAATAGTGCCAGTTTTTACCCATTGGTTGCTTTGGGTGGACGTCCAGGAGCCCGGATAAGCTGGACTTGACCAGATTTTCTGGTTACAAATTTCGATCCTCCAGTGCTAAGGGGGCTTGTAGATCTTCTGCGTTCAGGCCTCGAAATGAGCTTTAATCGGCACTGTATACCAATATATTTAAAATTATTGTTTGTTAATAGTGTGCAATTGAAATGATTTTCATATTACCTTTTCTAAAATAACTAAAAAGTCTCAATAAGCACGAAGAAGAGCTATCATTCAGAGTAAATATAAAATGTGCAATTAGACATGATAAACCATCAGCAAAAATTTATATCGTTTGTTATTTTTTTTTAAAGAACTTGTTTTTGTACTACATTATTGACCCTTTTCAAGCAACAAAAACCCTCATTTAAGACCTGTCAATTTTCTAAGGAATTTTCTTTACGTAAGTTCATTATATAATATTAGAAGGGGGCGGGGGAGACTTCAAAATATATATAAGCCTGAAGAACACCAGCAAAATTATCAAGGAAAATTATTTGAAAACATGGTCAAATCCTTATCAGTAGTGCAATAAAACATTAAGCTTAAATAAACAAAGCTTAAATAAAACACAGTCACAAATTCAAATCTACATATTGAGCTGAAATAACTCTTATATAGAAAAACAAATAATATATTTAAAAAAAAAATTAAGTCAATTACTTAGGTCAACAAAGAAAATTTTATTTTAGTTACTTTTTATTAAATAGTTACAATTCATATAAATATGTATATACATATAAGTATGTATATATTTGTATATACATATAAATATGTATATACAAATATGTATATACATATATGTATATACATTAAGTGACAAAATATAGAAAGCTATTTTTCTTGCAATTTTCTATTTTCCTTTCTATATAGGATGTTGGATTATTGTTTTTGTTTGTTACTATTTATTCATTATTTAAATTTTATTAGTCCAATAAAATAGTTTTGTGGAAAAAGAAATCCCATTCTCAGAAATTTGCTAGTCCAGGTGAACCTACGACCTTTGGAATAGAAGTCTAACGCGCTATCCACTGCGCTACAGAGACGCAACGAGCGATTTTCCTTTTTATATATGGTGTTAGACTATTATTTTTGTTTGCTACTATTTATATTTATTATTTACATTTAATTAATGAATCAATATTTGAATTTTTTTTTTTTATTAACAACAAGTGTCATCCTCTACAAGTTTAAAAAATGTATTTTAACTTCAGTATATGAATAAAAAGTATTTTGTTCACGATTGAAAATTTAAACTAATAGTAGGAATTGAGGGTAAACTAATAGCAGGAATTGAATTACAACAGATGTCAACTTTATCAACCTTGACTAAAGTTACTTACCATTATAACAGCAAATAAACAATTTTCCATCAACATATTTAGAACCATAAGACAAAATTCACCAAGAAAAGAAGTTGTGGTACGGCATATTTCACCTCTGTAATCTTCATGTTCATCGTGTCTTTTGAACAAATAAACTGTGATTTATATAAATGAAACGGCGATGTATATAACATGAAAGATAATTTTGAGCCTAAATAAAACCTTTTCTCCAATAACCTTTTGTTATTAAAGGACTTATTTTTCACTCACTTGTAACATATTTGTATTGTAATAAAATTTAGGCACTTCATCTTTTTAGTGTCATTTTGAGGAAAGCGATTACTGTCGTATGAATAGTCTATTTATTTTAAAGATTTCCAATTTGCTTTTCTGTTGACATTCCTTTCATAATTTATGCTCCACAAATTGTAAAAGGGTTAGCAATCACAGAATAAAACTTTAATACGTTTCATATTTTGAACCAGTTAATAAAGTTTTTAACTTTTCAATGTTTATTCGATAAATAGGTGAAGTTATCACCACAAAAAAAAAATACTTTTTGCGATGGATCGGATTCCTGTTTTAGTAATAATAATCAGGAAGAGACAAATTAATCATCAACAATTACAACTCGATTACAAATTCCCCTGGTTCACCTGACATCAAGATCTTACCGGACATCCCAACAGCTCTATGCAACACCTTTCTAAAGGACACAGGGTGGGGGATAAAACAGGCCTGGCAATTCTTACCAAACTGAAACTTCTTTTCAGAAGGTTCACTTTCAACGGATTCCGTCTCGCGTATGTAATCAGACGGCGGACATTTTGGCTAAAGAAGGAATGAGCAATTGGTCGTTCCTAACTCACTGACTTGTCTAGAATTATTTTCAAGGGTTAAAAAAATCTATTAGTGCCATTTGAACCACCCCACCAGTGATATCAGGAAAGACTCCCTGGAGGTGATCTGCCCCTTCAACAGAGCTGCTATTCCGCTTAGGCATGCTAGGCACGTGCCTAGGGCAAAAATTTAGAGGGCGAAAAAAATAGAAAATTATATTTACAGCGAACGTGTCACCACCTAGCGAATCTCGAGATAAGCATTTCTGCTCATAAGAGAGTAAAGACTAAAATGAGATATATTATGGAAAAAGAAAAGCTTAACAGTTTGATGCTGCTATGCACTCAAAAATGATATTACAATGGATATTGATTACAATGATGTCATTAATTAATTTTCAATGATCAAAGTTTGAAGAAAAAACCTTTGTTGCACAAATACAAGGGCAGTGACTCAGCAAAGAATAAAGATGCCTAAAAGTAAAAGATAGTAAAGCAGAAGCGCACACAAAATTTTTTCAAAGGGTGTGTCCATGGTCGAAAGTCCCCCAACTCGTATCATAGAGACAACACCAATTGATTCTTCAGATTTTGTTGATTTTGTTAACAAAAACAGTAAAAAAATATTAAATTAATAATTAGATTAATTAATAAAATAAATTGTTAATTACAAGTACTTAATTGAATTTTGCGTTATATACATATAGGATAATCATCAATCGAAAAAAACTCAAGGGCTTTGGGGGGTGGACCCCTATGACACCCCCCTTGTGTGTGCCACTCTAGTAAAGTGATAAGTGACAAAAATATAATAATTAACAAATTGAAAAAAAAAACTTCATACAATAACGTATATTCTATATTGTAATTACAAATGATTTCATTTATTTAATGTACACATTAACAAAAGCGTGGCTGAGTGGTCCGTGATGCCGGAATGTAAGAAATGGTGGCCAAACCATGCGACGATCCTTTCTTTACGGAGGCCGTTTCCAGTCCAGGGACACGGCTGGTCAACAGATGGTGGATGGTAGAAAGATTCACCTAAAAGCAAAAACAAAAAAAGAGGGGAAAAAAGTAAGAAATGAGGAAAAATTCCTCCCGTATCAAAACTGGCAAGGTAAGAGTTGAAGGAGGGGTGTTCTGGAAATAGCCAGAGGGGGTGTAATAATTTGAAGTGCCTAGGGTGCAGGGGAGTTTAAAAAACAGCCCTGCTCTTCAATGCAGCATGCATAAGCAAACAGCTCTTAGTAGAATAACCAGTGATCACCTTAGACCACTGTCCAGCTCCCATGGTAGCAAGATCTTCCCATTTTGCACCAAGAGTTGCAATACGGAGGCTTCTCCTGGCCACATCCTTGATTGTCTGGGACTAGACAAGTAAGACCTTTATTCTTCGCCGACGCTCTTTTTGGACTTTTACGAGTGACCAAGATCATGGACCTAATTTAGCTCTGCTGCACATTGGAGAATCGTACCTACAACTCATTACTGTATTATAGTCCAAAAATAAATTGTACACTTATTTACATTCTAACTGTTATCAAACACTAAAAATATAAATGAGGATGCAATTTACTTCGCACACTATGAAATTAGCTTTTATTTTTAGGTTGATTTATTGTTGTTTAATTTGTTGTTACTTCATGTGTGTTTGCGCCGAGTGGTTTCACTCCAGCGATTGATATATTCATCAGTGCTGCTGTTAGAAATAAGAAAACAAAAACATTGAATTTGGATCAAAGATGAATTGTTTGCTTGTTAATTTATTTAGAATTAGCTTGCAGTTATTTCTTTTATTAGCGAATTACCCTCTTACCTAAAAGTTATGCTTCTTTTATTATATAGTAGGAGTTTTTTTTTGTGTGTGTGAATTAATTATTTGAAGGGGAAAAAAAGAATTTGATTCTTTGCTGTATGAGTGTCCGCCTTTTCTAACTATTAGAAAATAAGTCAATTAAAAATTATTCAAATAATAGTAACAAGGACAGCAAAAAAAGTATATTGATTTACTTGGAATGATTAATAGTAAAAGAGATACAATAAGTTTTAAGTTTATACTTATACATAGACTTTAAGACTAGTATTGGTAAAACACTTCATGGTTCTTAGTGGGAGATCATATTTGATATTTATAGTTTCTTTTTACTCGTTTTAAATTCCTCCATTATTTAAACTGTGTGTATGAGGAGTTGTGTATCGATGCTCTAGCAGAGTGGTCTTCAAACTGTGCTCCGCGGAACCTTAGGGTTGCCACGAGTCAAAACAAAAATATAAATGAAAATTATAAACATGCATGTGCAAGATGGATTCACGTTCTCTATGAAGTTTGTTTAACCAGAAGTTTCTAAGACTCATCCCACTCATTAAAACTTAAAATTTTATTTACACATAATAGAACTATATTTTGTAATATTTTCTAAACTTTTATTGCAATATAATATAAGAATATTAAAACGTTTTTTTCTTTATATGTGCCACTTACTAGATTGTGAATATTCTATATTTTCTGCTATCCCGTGTTGTTAGTGGAATGTTTTGTACAACTAAACATTTTCTAATGAAAATTGCACCTTTTTATATTTGAGGGAAAAACACCGATAATGAAGGAGAGGGAACAATTAATTAACATATCAACAGATCCGACGGTAAAATCGAAATTTAAGCAAGAATAGCTCTTAAATTTTATGTTTGCCTATTCATACAAATTACACAGGATTTTTCACACAGATATAAATATTTTAATACATTGAATAAATATTTTAGAACATCGAATTTAAGTGAAAAATATTTCTGTCAATGTGGGTGGCTACAAAAAGAAATTATAAAAACGAATTAAAAGCAAAATAGAAAATGCAACTGCAGAAAAATTCAACTGGCCCAC
Source organism: Trichonephila clavata (assembly GCA_019973975.1). Lineage (NCBI taxonomy): Eukaryota > Metazoa > Arthropoda > Arachnida > Araneae > Nephilidae > Trichonephila > Trichonephila clavata. The sequence continues at coordinate 259,543 of BMAO01038939.1, read as the reverse complement.
ACTTCAACAGTTTGTATAAAAAAAATGCAAACATACTTCCCAGGTACTAAATGTAATGCATGAGCAGGTGACACTTGGATCACAAATATATATTATTAATGTATGAGTAAATTACATTAATATATTATGTAAAAATTGTTTAAAAAAAATAGTTTTTTTAAAGCTGTTATTCCATAAAGTACCTATAACATGTTAATCTACTTTAAAAAAATTGGGGGTTCATGAGATTTTAATGAGGGTGTCTACGATGGTGGCTCTTATTTAAGCAGGCTTTAACTTAAATTTTGGTTTTTTAATGAATGGGTTTAATCCACGTACACAGATGTTGCTCATTTACTTACATAATACTTAATTATAACATAAACTCATACATGTAGTATCTGCACTATTAAAATTCGAGAATAAACAAATGTATCTATCTATGTGAGCTATCTTCTCGTGAATCCTTAAAGGCAGAAGTACCAGACGGGGAAAAAAGGGGAGAATCCATTTTGATTCCGAAATTGCGATTAGTTAAAAAAATAAAATTTAAAATCGTAAAAAAATGCATGATTGGATTACCTTTGTGGTTCATCTATTGTGAAGAGATTCTGAAGATCAACAGGCAGAAAAACTTAAGAAATTTTCATCACATACACTTTTAAAATTGTCATCTTCCTCTCGTACCAGAATTAGACAAAAGATAATTTCGGAATCAGGGAGGCCGTTTATTTTGCCAAGTTATCGTATAATGTTTTTAAAACAAACTGACAATATTTTGCATTTTTATTTTATGCAACAGATACTAAATTTTATTTTGATATTAAGTAATAAATGTTTTAAATGAACATGTATTTTTTTACGTTTCTAAATTACATGTTTCTCGCTACAGCACGAAATTTAGAACTATATCGGTTATAACACATCTGAAGTTGATTAATCTGCAAAAATTCATTATTAGGAAAGCAGGGGTCTATCCTAAACCAAACAGCATGACAAGGAGTTTATGAAACAAAAGAGTTTGTAGACCTCTATATTTCAGCACGTACTCGTTCAAACCAAATCCCCTAATTAATTATTATTTGTAGCACTTTTTATAATTCTTTTACTTGATTAGCATCATAAAGGGTATCAATTTATAATTTTCTTTCATTGATCGTACTGTTCCACAGTCAAAACTCTCCACTTTTTTCAATGCAAAGCAATCGGGATCTCTAATTAGAAAGAAAGAGAGTAGATATACATCTTTTCTTTCTCTGGCATCCCTGACGAAGCGGAAGAATTACACGCATTCCATGCGACACACGTCAATAGAAAGAACGAAAACTACTTGGGGGCGCTTGATCTGTCTCCCTCCACTTTCGGCTGGAAAATCGTCTGGGAGTAGACGGATGATGGTCTTCTAGAAAAAAAAAATTTAAGAAAAAAAAGTGTTTTCCCAATTTTTTTCTTCTTTTTTCTTTGAGGGGAGTCCGTTAATGAGCGGTTGGGGAAAGAGTGAAGCTCTTACATACAGACAGGGATATGGTTTCACTTATTTAAGTGGTTGAGTGGTAAATGGTCTTCGTTAAGGTGATGACGGAGGGGTCCAAAATATTAACCGTCTTATTTTCTTTAAATTGGGGTGTCTGAGGAACATAAGGTAACATAGAAGGGATGTTTGATTTCATTTGAGAACTGTATCGATACATGTAGTAATTTTAATTCGATGTGTAATCGACGTTATTTTTAACAATATGAGTTAAGGTCTCCGACCATCCTAAAATTGTGAATTTTACCAAAAAGTGACAATTTTTTATGATTTTATCTTATAAGCCATTTTTTAAGCTTTATAAAAATACCGTTTATCATTTTCCATTCCCTAGAACAAAAACTACAAATGTTTTAGTAAAATCAGATGCCATTACTTTAAGCGAGATGTCATATACTTGAAAACGCGTTTTACTCCAAATGTGTGTGTTTTTTTAAAAAAATGCTCAAACAGGGACAGCGATTGCTAAAAAAGTTTTGAAAATAATGAACTGAAATTTTTTTGTGCAAGTTCTGCATAATAGTAGAAGTGTTTTATCCTTCAGATTGATCAATCACTGTTTTATTACAAAATTTACAGTCCTTTATGTGAATATAATCAGTGTTTTTTAAAGCAATTTCACATAATAACTAAGATAAAGTGCTCTAGTTTTTATAAAAAATAAAATATTTCTTATCTTGAAGGTCATTTTAAAAATGAATAACATAGCAACAGATCAGAATTGGAAAAATTGAAAACTTGTTCATCAACTTTTGGTACAGAATGGGACACGTTTATATTATTTTTGTCAATTTTTACCCATTTTAGTAGTTATAATTTCATTTTATCTTCTTAATTTTAGCATACTTTTCTTAAAATGAACTAAACAACACTAAAAACAACAACAAAAAAATCCCAATATCTTTATGTTTCTTTAAAAAAAAGTTGTCGCAAGTAGTTGGATACCTTAAACGATTAATTGATCACTATTTTAAAAAAGGATTATTGATCACTGTTATGAATTATGTTAAATAAAATTTTATGCTTTTAAATTCCTACTACATGTTTTATCTACTTAAAAATACATACAACAATCATAACGCATTTTTATATGCGTACAACATAATCCAGCTTACATCTCAGAGCAGTTGTACCCCCCCCCCGAAAAAATACCCCCAGGTAATATATATATATATATATATATATACTGCCGTAATACTGAACCTATAACTGTATCACTAGCATCTGGGAATAATACAAAAGATAATTCAGGAGATTTGGAAAAGACAACATTACTGTATTAATTAAATCATTTTTATAATTTTCAAACTATTTTCACCGTCCGCGGCACTAATTGTTATGAATGTTTGGTTCTTTATCGTTTAAGTATAAAAAAATTGCATAAAAATTAATAGATTACTTTTTATTCGTTAGGCTTAACTGCCGCTAAAGTAAAAACGTTGCAAGTAGGCTACTGTGAACACTCGGAATCTGGGCGGCCAAAAATGGCTGTTGCCAATCTGGCAAAGCAAAAAGGTTGCAAAGACATTGTTATCAGATTTACAAGTATTAAATATTAACAATTATAGTTTTAAAGAGTAACAATAAAATACACAAAATAGTAAATTACAAAGGCCTAAATATAAATTATGAAATTCATCTTAAAAATTAATTGTTCTTCAATACATAAATTTATATACTCTTATTATATTTCTGCCTATTTAAAATTGATTTTCTTAAATATAACTTGGCTCGAGCAGCTATTAGTTGACATAGAAGAGAACAATTATTATCCCATCATATATATATAATCATGAAACTACTTTTTTTACGTGTACTCCCTACAATCCCTCTGTGTATCCCTGAGGTACATGTACCCTACTTTGAAGACCACTGTCCTGGAAATAAATATACAAATTTTAATAAATACATTAGATTAATAAACTAACAAAGTTTAGAAAACCTCGAAGAAAAATCGAGTATTTAATAAATAAATAACTGGTTCGTTTAATTGCTTTTAAACATTTTTTTAACTTGCTCGTTTGATTCTCATCTCTAGATCGATTGCGTCTTAATTGATTTAGAAGTAAGCGCAAATTTTTATTAATTAAAATAATAGTGTGTCTTTACAAACTCTATTATCTCTTTTAAAAATTCTAATATACTGATAAAAATTAAAAGACTAATCAAAATGTAACTTTATTATATATCTATATTTATATCGCATAGAAAAGCTAACAGCACTTCAAAAACGTGATATTTTTACACCAAAGCTGCCAAAAAATAATCCCGTTTTCAAACTTCGACAACGAAATTTGTATGGCTCAGCATGTTATTTTAGAGAGTATTCAACTGAGTAGACAGTATTCAACAGGTGCCTAATAACTGACTCTGTCACAAACAGTGAAGTAACTGTGACGCAAATCCACATTTTACTGAAGCTTAGTGAAGAATTCTTTTGATATGCCGGTTAAAAAAGAAATTCATACGAAGTAAAAATCCCTTTTGAAGAGTAATGGAACAGTTCCGCTTGATTTGTGCATCTATTGCCGCAACGCTTAGGGATATATCAATTTGAATGAATGCTAGTCCAATAAAGTGAAAAATAAACAGTATTGTTCGCGATACTTCATCATGATATAAGCCAACATTTTTGAAACGTAGAATGTATTTGCCAGATGAGCCGAAAACTTTAAAACTAGATGAAAAAAATTGTGAGGTTGCTATAGCCGCTACACTCCACGGAAGTGTTCCAAAACTTCAAACAGTCCTTATTTCCCCTTCTTTTTGAAAGGGTGCGGAAACCATGTATTTAAATATGAGTAACCTTGCTTGAGAATAATTTTTGTGAACATAACAACTTTAAAAAAGGAGTAAATTTCATCTGAATGCCATATACATATTTTTTTCTGCAAAAAAAGATTATATTTTTTACAATTTTAACTGCATTCTCTTCCCACCAAAATGGTCATTCACATTTATTTTCAGTTATTTAACTAATTAATTTAATTTTAATTGTATCATTGCTGTAAGTTATTAAAATATCGTATATTAATATAAATTAATAACTAAAAGAAATTAACTAATATTCGTATCATGAACATTTATAATTATTGCACTACTCCCCACCACCACATACACACTCCCAGGTTAACAGATTTTTAATTTTTACTATATGGATTATCCCTCGGTGATTTCGTTTTCGTACTTTTTAGAATGTAACTCCCCCCCCTTATAAGTATACGCAAGGGGTAGCCAACCCTTTTTGGGAAGAGTGCCACTATTTGATAAAAAACAGTTATGCGTGCCACTTCCAACTTTTCCAACGAACAAATACGGAAAAGTGAAAAAATGTTAATTGTTGGTTTATTATGGGAATTTTACGCATCTGGCACATTTTTTAATGCAAGTCTATGTAGTCAAAATTTAAAAATAATATAATAAATAAGACGAAATTACAAACTTAGATTTTATTGTTGATATACTTTTTGCATGTTCAATCAATTAGGTTAGCTATAAAATAAAAAAGAATTTCTTGAATCATTCAATTTAAAATAATCAAATACTCAATACTTACTTAATGTGACTTTTGAATTATTACTTTTTTTTAACCAAGTCATCCATATTAGGATTAGCTCTTACAGATGCTAACAAAATTAGATTATTATAGGTGCACATCAGCTCGTTTTGTGAGATATTTATTTTTTTTCTGTTCGTAGCAGAAAACATTTATTCACTAAAATATTTTGATCCAAATTTTGAGGTTTTTGTCTGAGACAACCCACTTCAATAAAATTGTAAAAAATGATTATTTATCTTTTAAAGAATTTTAATTTTAAAACATGGTTAATCTTTTAATTTCTAATAAAAAAATGGTCGATCATTTGAAAAATTTTCAGTAAATCTTCGTGCGTCACTGTAACAAATCCACCATGCCACGGGTTGGCCTCTCCTGGTGTACGCCTTTGGGTGGCTGTGATTCAGATCCAGATCCTTAACACGAAACTCTAAAATAACAGTTTACAAATGGTTTATATCTGATATATAAAAATGTATTCTAAGAATATTTTGTTTTATGTATCGAATACCTAGTTTCAGTAAAAAAATTATAACAGTCTCGTCTATATATATCTTCGTTGAAAATCTAATGCATCTTTTAAATGGGATACATAATACCCCGATCTTCTGAGGCTAACATTTGATTAAGATTAAAATAATTCTTTAACTGCCATCTGCGGGATGCCTTCGCTTTTGTGCGAGCAAAAACCCTGAACACATTTTCAGATAAAAAAAATGTTCCAGTTTTCTTACGCATTTATAACATTAAATTCATTACAAATAATAATTGTATATTATGTGTCATGATTTTAAGATTTATTTATAACTCTTATAAGCATGATAATATAACTCTGCACGTCTTTAATATTTAGAAAAAAATCCATAAATGCGTAATTATTATTATTATTTAAATCCATTCTAAGCTAAATTGAAATCCATTAAGCATTAAAGTTTTAAATCCAATTTTATAACCAGAGAAACAAAAGTACAACTACACATAACACTTATAAGACCCATAGTTTTATATGGCAGTGAATGCTGGAGAATGAGAATACCCAATGGGAAAAAACTTATTGAGATTTGAACGAAAAATATCGAGAACAATTTTTGGAGCAGTGAAGAAAAATGGGGTCTGGAGAATACATTACAATTTCGAAATACAAAGGAAGTACAGAGAACTAAATTTAATTAAAATAATTAAAGCTTGACAACTAAGGCGGCTTGGCCATATATTCAGGTATGATGACAACAACTCAATTAAGCAAACGACGTTTTTGTAACCAGAAGATAAGAGAAGAAAATACAGACCCCGTACAAGATGGTTAGACAATATAAAAAAATGCTTACGGAACATCGGCGTAAATAGAGGGGAAATACTAGCAATAAACGCGGATCAAGATGGCTTCAACCAGTGATCTACAAACTTTTTCGACTCACGGAACCCTTAGAACTGTAAGGTATTTTCGGGGAACCCCATTCTTCTTCCCCTCAGTAGAATATTTCTGTAAACCAGGGGTGGCGAACCTTTATGGATCAACGTGCCGATTTCTCTACAGAAATGTTTAATGAAGTATAGATGTGAAGTCAAATAATTTTCACTTGTGATTATTTGGAAAATAATAAAACTAAATATACTAACAACTCAAAACTTTTTATTTACTATGAAAAAAAAACATTTTGCCTTGTATAGTAGTAAATGTTGAAACTCTACATGTGATTCAAATTAAAGTAGCAGTCGTGTGACTTCTGTTGTTGCAGCTTAGATGAAAAATAACTTATATTAGGATTGCAAGGATGCTGCTTTTAGCAGAATGCATGCTGAATTGGACTCATCTGCCAAACGGTTTTGAAACAAGTCGTTAATATTATTCATCTCCGAAAAAAATGACTCACGGGCATAGTTAGATAAAAATATGGTTAAAGTAGCATGAACCAGCTACTTCAAATAGTTAAATGTGTCTGGAATCGAATTCCATGAATCCAAAATTTCGTTACTGGCATTTTTACTGCGTTTTAATCTTCCTGTTTAAATCAACTCCATTTTTTCTTGTTTCAATAAATTGTTGAATCCATATTGAAATAGATAGGAAATCAATCAGTTGCATTTCAAATTCTTCAATTTCCAGCTAATCGGATTGGGACAAGTTCAGTTTTTCAGATGAAGTCACATCAAGGTACATTTTAAACTTGAGCGTTTCCGATTGAACTGAGAAAATCTCTCACTGAAAATTCCTTGAATGAAGAATCAATTACAGAAATAAAATCCTCAATAACTTCTTTTTAACACAATTTTAAAAATGCTGTATTTTTTTTTATTAAAAATTTTCAACAAAAAATATTAACATAATTTATTAACACATTAATAACATTAGTTTGTGATCCAAGTATTGCCTACCCATACAGTACATTTAGGAGCTATGATATATGCTTGCCTTTTTTCACAACTGTGGAATTCTAGGCCTATAGGATTTGTTTTTATATTTTGTTTTTTGCTGCCGCTCTTATTGAGAAATGTTTTTCTCTTTAATTCATTGTTTTTAATGGTATTAAATTTTTATATCTGTGTGAAAAATCCTGTGTATATATTTTGAACCAGAATTTGCAACCTAAAATTTAGGAGCTGTACTTGCTTGAATTTAGATTTTAACATTGAATCTGTTGATATGACGACAAGTTGCTCCCTCTCCTTCATGATAGGTGTTTCTTCCACAAATGTAAAAAGGGTTGAACAAAACATTTGCACTAACAAGTGTAAAATTATTCCGTGTGGACCCGGCATAACAAACAATAAAATGTTCACAATCTGGTAGGCATAAACATGTTTTAATATATTCTTTTATCATATTACAATGAAAGTTTAAAAAGCATTTACAAAATAAAGTTATATTATGTGTGAATAAAACTTTCAATTTTAATGAGTGGGATGAGCTTTAGGAACTTTGGTTATGCAAACTTCTTAGAAAATATGAATCCATTCTGTCTATGCAAAAATAACTTTCATTTAGATTTTTGGATTTTCATGTAGCTCGTGGAACCCCAGGGTTCCGTAGAACACAGTTTGAAGACCATTGGTTTAAACCAGTGATTCCCAAAGTGGTCTGTATAGACCCCCAGGGGTCTATGACGACCTCCAAGGGGTCTATGTAAGCCAAAAATTAATTTGGGGGTCCATGAGGTGTAAGGGGGTATGATAATGGCTCTCCTTAAACTAGATCGTGACTTTAATTTTAAAAGAAAATTTATAATCAAGTAGAAACCAAATTTTACCTATTTAACAGAATTATTTACTAAATTTACTGAGGTTAATTTGCACTTACAAGGTGACAGCATAAATTATATTAAAACAAGAACCATTTCAGCTTTTCTTTCCTGAGTTAAGCTAAAGAAGTTACATACTGGAGGTCCCGAATTTTTCTAAATTTGGCACAGACAATCCGTCAGAACTATTTAACCTATGTTCAACATTTAAATGCCTTTAATTCAGATTTGTAAACCAGGTTTGAGAATGCTTTGACTATGGTAATACCACATTAGGCAATTAATTCATATGGTCATATTGAAAAAATATCACATTACAATAGAAACTGATCGTAATAAGCACAAACGAAGATTTTAAAGTTTAGAAACGGATGCCAGCAATTTTGGCTTTGAAAAGTCAAACCTGTTATTTATCCCGACTTATGGAATATCGCGAGAAAATTTTTCCTTGCTAGTGTGAAGGAGTTTCAGCGTGGTTGCCAATCTCCAAAACAAAAAAAATAATAATAAAGAAATAAAGAAAAAAAACTGGACAATACTAACAGAGGAGATTTAAGGTTAAACCAGGCAAGATTAATACCAAATGTTGAAAATTTGATATTGCAGTGCTCTCCCATTAAAATAATTTGTTTGTTGTTTAGTTAGTTTATTTAATAGTTTTATTTATTAATTAAATTTAATTTAATTAATCAACATGTGCTTTTTAAATTTTAAACACTATGCTTCATTACAGTTAGAAATTTAATTCTTTTAAAGTAGGAGTAGTAAAGCAGCTGTCAAAAAGACATTTAAGTTGATAAATTTACAAAAACTTAATATTAATTAAGCAGGGGTCTACCGCAAAGCGAAAAACATGGCAAGGGGTCTATGAGACTAAAAAGATTGGGAACCTCTGGTTTAAACTGACTGAGAGAGCCTTGGCAGGAAATCGGTTACAGTGCTTATGAAGAAGAAAAAGTATTATAGTACAGATGAAACATGAAACACACATTTTATGAAAGTGTACGCAACAGATTAGTTAAGATTGCCTTAACGAGTGTAAAATAAAATGTGCTCTTCTCTGTATGATAGTGAAGACAAAATCTAATATTAATTATGGAGAGTTTTTTAGCCGTAAAAAGCATTTTGAAATTAAGTCCGGCTCTTCAACACAACACGGCCAATATATAGCTCTCGTATTTCCTCACACTGTGAAGTAAAAATGAAATAAACATTATTTAAAGACGGCTTCAAGTTAAAAATTCATGAATTTAATTAAATCATTGCAGGATAATTTCTTACGTACTATGTAATTTCTTACGATTTCACGCAAAATATTTTTTAGATCTGCCACATGAAAAAAAATTTGAAAATCATTCTTAAAATTAGAAAAATGTTGTTTAACTTATGTGTTTATTACTGACTTAGTAAATTAAATGTGTAATGTGGCCCAGAGTGCAAACTCAATATTAATGGAGTTTTTTAAGGGGACAAAATTAAACGAAATGAAAAAGATGAAAGGAGTCATTACCTTACCTTCTGTTTAGTATGTTATTTACTTAAAAGCTGTTAAAAGCCTCACTTTTTTCAGAAAAAATTCTCAAATTATATAAGCAGTTTAAATATATATATATATATATATATATTTAAAAAAATTAACATTTAGAATAATGTATCAATGTTTTTTGCTTTCGTTTTCTATCTTGAAATATAATATTATTCGTCTTAAAAAAAAATAAAAGTAAGATATCTTAAATACATTCCTTCCTCCCCGCATAAGTTTGATGTATTTCCCCCCTTTCTTATGATTGAAAGATTTATGTATAATGCCTTACAACAGCGTTTCTCAAACTGTGGGGCGCGTCCCCCTCAGGGGGCGTGATAACTCTACAAGGGGAGAGTGAGCATATTGAAAAATCGAAAACAAAAGATTATTTTTAAAAATATTTTTTTTCTGAATGTAAACAAACAAAATACATTCTGACATAAGAAAAAATAAATTTCTCATTTACACTGATATAATACACTTTAAATGTATCAGTACTTCAAAAGTATTTGATAATTAATTCAAATATAGTAAGTTAAGAACAAGTTTAATAATTACCATTTACTCCATGGGCTCGTCGTAATACAATTATTTACAAAAATTAACACTTATCTTGATAATTTGTTTGGTTTATAATTAATCCCTTAACTGCCTATTAAAAGTTACCCGATTCACTCTCCAATGCCATCGTCTTCCATGTAGGCAAGCGCATGTGAAGTATGGGGGAGGAAGAAAAGGAATAAATAAGTAAATCTTCTGAAACAAGTAAATCCTTCACAAACACTGTCAATGTCCTTTTAATGCGTTCCAAAGCCTTCTGAATAATTTTATGGGTTGCAGTGTACAGAAAAGATCGTAACTCGGAAAGACGTATATATACGTCTGGGGCAATTAATGCTTTTTCTGAGCGTGACGTTTATATACCCCGGTGACACTTAAGAGGTTAAAGTAGTATTGTAGCCTTAGCGTAAAAGTGTAGTATTACTGAATTCAATACATTTTTATAGTATGGAGGGGGGCGCGAGGGAAATTATGATTGAATATTGGGTCGCAAGTGTTGAAAGTTTGAGAAGCACTGCCTTACAATAATTTTCAAAAGGGAGGGGGAAAGATTTATCTTTAATTATTCTTTAGATTTTTGTATAATTCCGTAAATTTTCCTTTCCTTAATTCTGAAGGTGTGTGACGAGATATTCTTACTAATTCTCTTGGGGAAACTTTGGGGTTAGCATTTACATTAATTCACAGCCTTTCAAGAAAAACACTAGATAGAAATATGTAAATTAGTTTGACTATATAAAATCTATAGGTTTTGTAGATGTAAAGGAGAAGGAGCCGTGAAGCTGTCAAGTAAGTGTGAACACAGAAGTATTTACTTCACAAACCTAGCACGCGTTAAGGAAGTCATTGCTAAGATTAAATTATTAGATTGAAGATTTAAGATAGTATAATCAGAATCGGCCATCGGTTCATTAGTGTTTGTTCTGATCGATTTCTGGTAGTCGGGTTTACTTAGAATTGAATATTAGGACTAATCGGCGCTTTAGATATCACTCCTTGGTTTATTCTTATAATTTCACTTGTGATTGTTAATTGTTTGTTCAAAGTCTGAATAAATCTAATTGTTATTGTGGAGTTTGTTGGTGATGCTTTCCCCCCCCCACACCTAAAGACGTGCCGGACAGAGAGAGAGGGGTGCCTGTTAGGACCCCTCCCCCACAGGTGTTAGTTCAAAAAGTTCTCCATCAAAATTATCAACTTTACTAAAATATTGATTAATTTGTAAAGAGGTGGAGCGTGCCACTCAGAATTGTGCCGCGTGCCTCGAGCTAAAGTCAAATTTTTAATCATATCTTGCAGAATTAAACTCATAAAAAAATCACTACATTGTTTATTTTGTAAAAATTGTTTCATATACAAAGGGATCAATGTCCAAAATCCAGACTCTTTTCAAAAATCAATGATAGGATTTCAAAAGGCGAGACACATATAGAAATAAATATCGCCACACAAAAATAATCCGAAATCGCAAAGGAAAATTTTCCATTTGGAACTGACTTCATATTAAAAAGATTAGAAAAAAAAAAAAAAAAAGAAAGTTTACAAGAAAGTACATCCCTTATCAACCCCGACTGTTCACCATAATCGTCTGCGACTAACACCACAGTCAATATAGCAATTAACGCGCAAGGAAAGAGAAGACGTTCGCAAAAAAAAAAAAAAAAAAAAAAGAACTGTAATTGTAACTAAAAAAAAACCTCAAACGATTTGCGTCGATCATTCTTAAGATGACAAGATTAAATTCCGAATTTACAAACAAAAAGGCCGAGATGTGAGGGGAAAGAAATGCAGAAGACCAAACGATTCCCCGTCGCCACACACGGGGGCATAAATTGAAAATGAAGCCCGCGCCCCGCCTCTGTGAGCGATGGTCGGCCGACGACTTGGGTGGTCCGGCACGCGTCTCCACGCCAATTCTCGCCAAGGGAGATCGCCAATTCAGCCGAGCTTTCAAAAGAACGATTGCGACTTCTGAGTACTTTAGAATTACTATGCTTTACTTGCAGACATGGCCTGAAGATAAATGTAAAAACAGGATTCAATGGAAATTTTCTGAAATAACAGGAAATATGGACTTTCCTGAAAAATTGTAGTGAATACTCCTATAACTGAAAAAAGAAATTGTGTAGTTATTTATAACAGATGTGGCTTTTTTATAATAACTAATACTTTAGAACTTGGGGTTTTGCTACAGTTTTTAATTTCAAAGTGTAAAACGAATTTCTTAAAAACTATATTAAGAGTAATGCAATATTTTTATGAAAATATGCACCATATAAAATTCAATAGAAAATAAATAAGTATTAAAATGTAAATATATATATGAATATTATATATCAGTGGCAGAAACATAGTAGGGGGTTCGGACCCCCTTGTGAAACCTACTGAAAATCTCTCGAGTGTGGCTTAGAATCGAAGACGGAAGAATTTGTTGGATGAGGAAATTGGAACATGATACTGAGATTAGAGCAACTACAGGTTGATGTATAAATTTAAAAGTTTTTAATATTTGTAAAATAAATTAATTATTCACTTCTTATTAAATTAAATTTATTATTTTTTTATTTCGTAAATATCGAATAAATTATTTTAAGCCAAATTTTATTTTTTCACAAATCCTCCTTCCTCGTTGATAATGTTTTGAAAAAAGTAGCGTATCACCTCACAGTTTTTTTTTTAATGAAAAATTTAATATATTTTGTTAGTGATAAAATATAATCCTCAAAAGTTTTCGTTAAACTTATTTTTACGCTTTAAAACACTCTACATAAGGCAGGAATAATTCTTTTCTTAAAAAACTTTTAACTGTTTGAATAAATTATTCATTATTCGATAATTTCATTTATGTGTTTTAAGCTATTAAAGACACATTTTCTATTGAAGCTTTCCAGAACAAATTAAGATACAACGGATTCAGAACTTATATCCTTTGTATTTCATAGGATTTCATTCAGTATTGTTTACAGAAAGAGGGAAGATAGGTTATCCATTAAAAAGGGTGATCCCCCCCCCTTTTTTTTGTAAGCTTAAAAGCTGTCTTCAATCCGCTATGTTTATAATACGGCAGAATATACAACTATTTAAGTTTCAAAAATCTGAATGATAATTCAAGTCATTTCAGAGTCTCAAGTAGAGTTGATTAAAAATGATCTATTATTATTAATATCATTATTATATATATACAAATATTATATATAATTTCTTTCTTTTTTTTAAAAAAAAAAAGAGACATACTACTGTTGTATTTGGTACTTTAAAAACATCACAGAAGACTTATTGGATAAAATAGTTCTTAAAAATACCGTTCTTCTAGATTTTTTTTTTCATTCCTGGGTTTTTATGTTTATTTTACTGTTCTAATATAAAAAAAAGTTCTAGAATGTGGTTGTATTTATCTTTTGTAGGTTGATATGTTAAAATTTATTCTGTTCGTAATCGTATAAATGTTTTTACATTACAACAGCAAAAAAATATATGCTATTGAAGCACATCAGTAATAAATCAGCACAATAATTTTTATAAGACATACTTTTCTCGTCTGTTTCTTTATTTACTATTTATGAAAAGAATAAGCGAACGGATATGGAAGAAGAAATTCCCCATACACATCTATAGTATATGAAACAGTATGAACTGGTCAGAACAGTAACAAGTATAATGCAATGTAATGCCTCCATGCTTCGCTGTTCCAACTAAATTTTTGGGATTAAGTTTCAAAAAATTACGTAGAGTATGATATTACAATAAAAACTTTACCTAAATATAACCCAATGCAAAAGGGAATAAAAAATACTTTTACTTGAAATCCTTATTTAAAAAACAGGACTACTATATTTCGCCAATTAAATTAGTTTCAGGTACATTTTTTTCAGTTACTTTCTAATTAATCTTCTCTCGTAATAAGAAGATCTTGTACTTTTCAAAATGAAAAAGTTATCGGTGTTAATGAAACTTTGTAGCACCTACCACAAATCAAAGCTTTCCAGGTTATTTTTTTTTAACTCAAAATAAACACTGTATAAAGGTTGATTAACAATAAAATAAAATATCTAGATCTCTTAAGTCTAGGAACTGAATTGAATTAAAAATAATAAAAAATACTGACATACACAAGATAATTATCTTCTGCCAATAAAGCATTAACATTCAAGCTTATTTCTAGTGATACAAAAAAATTAAAAATAACCTAATAATTAATGTTCCTCAATACACATTCAGAAAATATTCTTTTTTTTTAAAAATAAGATAATACGATTTTTTAATTGAGTGTTCGAATTCTTTTATAAGCGCAACATCTTCTAACAGGTATTCGAATAGCGCCATTTCATTTCTTTTTATGTCACGATGCACGCATAAAATTGGACAATTTAGATTTATATGCTTTCATATATCCATCTTACTTGATCAATGATGTATGCGGAGAATTCAAAATGAAAAGATCGTTGTATAATTGGATTTCAACCGGTTTAAAGTTGTGCTCTTGAATTCTGAATGTGTGAAACCTATATTTGCAGCTTAAGGCTTACTCTTATTACTCAGAATTTTAAATTTTTAGCTGATTCCAAGAACAGAAATTTTAAAGTAATATTGAAAGTGGAAAACGTATCTTTTAAATATGCATGTTGTGTTAGTAATAGTAATAAAAATATTTCCAAGATTTATTTTGAAGTTATTTTAATACCTTAATAAAATATTTTCGAAGGAAGACATCCAATTTTTTTCACATTTTCATATTGCATTTATTTATGTTTATAGTGTAAGATATTTTCTTCAGTTAAACAAATTAAGGTATTCGACTACCCCAAAATTGTGAATTTTGCCAAAAACTGACAAATTTTGTTTACGATTTTATTTTATAGGCCTACTTATTAGTTTTATAAATATACCAAGTTTATTACTTTTTGTTCACTAGAACAAAAACTGCAAGTGTTTTTATAAAAGCAGATGCCTTTCTTTAAGCAAGATGTCATATTTAAAAACGAGTCTTACTCGAAATGTGTGTATTTTTTTCTTCTGAAAATGCTCAAACTGGGACAGCTCTATTGCTCAAAAAGATTTGAAAATAATCAACTGAAATTGTTTATGTATGTTCTGTATAATAGTAGAAGTGTTTTAACCTTCAGATTTATCAATTACTGTTTTATTATGAAATTTACAGTCCCTTATGTGAATATAATCACTGTTTTTTTAAGCAATTTCATATAATAACTGAGATAAAGTGCTCTATTTTTTGTAAAAATTAAAATATCTCTTATCTCGAAGGTCATTTTAAAAATGAATAACGTGGCAACCAATTAGAAGGTAAAAATTGAAAATATGTTCATAAACTTTTGGTACAGAATGGGCCGCTTTTATGTTATTTTTTTGTAAATTTTTTCCCATTTTAGTTATAATGATTTCTTTTTATTTTCTTAATTTTAGCATATTTTTCTTAAAATGTACTAAATAAATCTATAAACAACAACAAAAAAATCCCCATATCTCCATTTTTTTAAAAAAAAAATAGTTGTCTCAAGTTGTCGGATACCAAAACCGAGTATAATGACTATATATAATTATCACAAATGATGAAAGATGAAATAAAAACTAAATACATGCCAATTTCAAAAATTCAAGTAGATTTTAGTCATCTGCAGACTGAAAATTAGAAGCTTGAAGTGGTTGGTAATTTTGCCTATTTGGGCTCAAATATTAACATTCTAAATGACATTGGTGCTGGAATAAAAAGACGTATTATTGCTACTAATCGCTGCTTTCATTGTCTAATATTTTTCTTAAAGTCAAAATTAATTAAAACACACTCAAAAATTACGCCGTATAAAACAATAATCAGACCCGTACTTACCTATGGATCTGACACTTAGACTAACTAAATCACAGACTGAACAATTAGCCATTTTTGAGATTAAGCGTTAGTTTAAACATTCTTAAGAGACATAGTACAATTCAAATGAAAAATAATCGGTTCACAAAATCAAATAAAATTTTCTTAGCTTAAATTATTTTTTATACATTCCTGTATAATCTCAAAAAATTTGAAAGTTCTAAGTTAGAAAAAACCAGAGCTCTTATGTTAGTTTTTAATCACAACCCAATGGCAAATAAAAACTTAAGCTGCGATTTATAAAAAAATATAACTAGTTTTTCTCTTCATTTCAAATCCAAAGGCTTTTTTGTTCTATTAGGTCAAATGTTTTTTTAATTTTTTTCTAACTACTGCTATTACTACAGGTAACAAAAGTTATATATATAGTATGTATTTTTGAATCAAAGCGATACTTATCTTTTTAAATAGTTGAATTTAGAACGTACACACTTTTTAAGGAATTTTCAATAAGCATTCGTTCAAAAAAAGTATTTTACGAATATTAATCCTGTTATCATAAAACCCATATCAACTTTTGTTACGCATTGTTCGAAATACAGAAAATCATGAAGTGTTTATCCTTTACGGTAGGAGTAGCATTTTAAAATCATTCCATAAATTCGTTTTTTTTTTCTTTAAAAAAAAGAATTAAATTATTAGCTTTTTTTAAGGTATTTTGAACACAAAAACTGTTTAACAAAATACATAGGGGGGATACAAAAATTAAAGATTTTCTTACAAATTAGTACCATGTGTTCTTAAGACACTAAAGTGAATATTGATAGCAACCACGAACTAAATAGCAATGTCATAAATAAATTTGTAATTTGTGGGATATTTACTGATTGAAATTCTGTTTAGAATATTCCATTAAAGCAGTAAAATGTTGTTCTTTATCTATAATCATTAGGTGAATCGAAATCTTTTGTACGATCCACTGAAGAATAACTAGTTCATACCGACGTTTAATATAGGATACGAAATAGAACTATAGCACCTTTTAATCTTTTGCGTTCACAAGATTTTGTATTGGGTATGATTTAATTTACTTTGAATCACGCAAAGACCAAGTTTAGGCCTAAGCAGCCTTTCTTCTTCTCTTTTTCTTTAGCACGACAGCCCGGGGTGGACCAAGGCTTTCCTCAGAACATCCCTCCATCTTGACCTCCGGGAGGCGACAGTTCTCCAATTGGCCACTTTCAGCACTTTAAAATCTTCTTCCACACAATCAGTCCATCTCAGCTTGGATCTCCCTCTGGGTCTGTTCGAGATGGGTTTATAATTAAAGATTCTTGATGTCATGGATGAGGGATCCATTCGACAGACATGTTAAGCAGCCTTTAATTTATGAAAAAACAACAACATATTTTATGACCTGAATGAGCAGTCTTTAAGCTTTTTTGGTAGAGCGATCTGACTTGAGAGTGTTTCATATTTTAAAAGCTAATGTTTGTTTTGCAGAGAACTTTGACAACAATGTATCTCTATTGGATAAAATGTGTGTATAATTTTTCCTCTACCTTTCAAATTTAAGGTAATTCAAGGATACCTCTTAAGAGTCATGACCCATAAATTAAGCACTACTGCTCTAAACAAAAAAAGAAAGAAAGAAATAGAAAAAGGAAAAAAGAAAGAAAGAAAGAAGGAGGGAATGGAAGAGTCGGAAACAGAAAATGGTTTCTAAAAGCCGATACTCGAGTTTACCTCAAACAGCAAACATCTTAGGAAAGATAGTCGAATACCCCCAAGGATTTTAAATTTAGAGCTTAGCTATAGAAATCCACAAAGGGAGTATAATTTAATTGGTTGCCCGAATGAAACTAAAATCGAATGATTATGACACAAAAAATACTTATAACTTAATATAAACAAAGCTGAAAGTTTATTTATGTTATTAGAATTTGGTAATACCGCTTATAAAAGAGGAATAGCTTTTTTTCTTGGATATTTTTTTTACTTAGAAACCAGGGAAAAATCAGTATGTTTTTCGATACCATGTACTAATTAACTAAGAAAAAAAATTGGAATTGATTATTTATAGAAGCGACGACTTTTGATTCCGAAATTTCTCAAGATTAACATATTGGAAATTATTTTGGTCACAATAATGAATTTCAGAAATGAGTTTAGAAACGTATCAGTTAAATTTTCATTAATTTTGGTTTAATTAATAAGAAATGAGAGTGTGTGAGATTGGAGGTCTATTTCCTCAGTCAACAGTAAATCAAAGTGAAATGATTTTTAATTTGTAAATAGAACCCTTTTTGAATTTTAAAAAAATTGTCTCAGATCATTTTAACAAAGCGACTACACATTTAAAATAGTTTCACATTTTCGATCTTCACACGGTGGATAATCTGCAGCATTTTTATTTACTTAAGAACTCCAAATTTTATGCCATGCAATTTTTCCTTTCATTAACAAATTATTTTCTGTCTTTGTTTACATAACAAGATAATTATAGCAAGATAAGGATACCTAATACTTATCTCAAATATGTTACTATAATAAAATTTATGAAAGAAGTTTCGGATCTGTACAGATGCATTGTAGTCTTACTTCTATGTCAACAGCAATCAAACATTTGTCAAGTAAAAAATGTTCTTTTATATATTAGTTTAGTAACTAAGTTCCCATTGTTTTTTTAACGTTTTGCATCCCATTAAATGTTTTGGGCATAATGTCTTAATCATTCGAAAAAGAGTATTTTATTCTACCGGCATATATATATATATATATATATATATATATATATATATATACGTATATATATATATATATATATATATATATATATATATATATATATATGTTTTTCTTTTTTCTTTTCTTTTTTTTTTAAAGTTGCATTCAATACTGATGCAGATTTGAGAGCTAGTTTGGATGAATTTTTCGTGTCAAAACTGGGGAATTTCTGCCATTCGAAATATTGAAAATCTTGTTGAAAGTTGGAAAGAAGCGAAAATATATTACTGATTTATTAGTTATTAATTTTGTTTAGTTTAATTTTGAAAAATTTAAAAAACAGTGGAAACTTTGTTGTCAACTCAATGTATTCAACAATTGAAGTCTGTTTTATCAAATGATACACGAATGTTTTCATGATAGGGAAATAAGTACACTACCTTACATTTTCTTCATTAGTATACTACAGTGGTCTTCACACTGTGTTCCATGGAACCTAGGGGTTTCACGAGCCAAAATGAAAATTCGAGAAAAAAAATTATAAATGTATATGGAAAATAAATTTATATTCTCTGCATAATTCAGTCACCTGCAGCACACACTAATGTTATCAATAAGTAAGTTACATGAATAATTTATTTAAAAAGTTTTAAAAGAAAGCATAATACTTTTTTTAAAAAATTTTCTTACATTAAGTAAATATAACATGTTCATCCACTTTAAATATTCTTCTAAAATGGAACGGGGTTCCCCAAAACACATTTAGAGTTTTAAGAGTTCCGTGAGCTGATAAAGTTTGAAGACTACTGGTATAATACAACAATAAATTGATAAGCAAGAAAAGAAAAACAATGAGTACTATGCTTTATTTCAGAGCTTCTCAAATTTTCAACATTTGCAACCCAACATTCAATCATAATTTTCATCGCCCCCCTATCCATACAATAACAATGTATTGAATTCAATTATACTATACCTTGATGCTAAATCTACAATACGACTTTAACATCTTAAGTGTCACTGGGTATATATAGAAATGTCTCGATCAGTCAAAGCGTTAATTGCCCCAGGCGTATATATACGTCTTTCCGAAGTACTTTCTTTTCTGTGCACTGTTTTGCATAAAATTATTCCGAAGGCTTTGGAATGCAATTAAAGAACCTTGGCCATATTTGCGAAGGATTTACTTATTTCAGAGGATTTACTCATTGGTTTCTTTCCCCCCACCCCACCCATATACATCACATATGCACTCCTACGTGAAAAACGATGGCGTTTAGAGCGAATCACGTAACTTTTAATCGACAGCTAAAGGATTAATTATTAACAATACAAATTGTCAAGCTAAGTGTTAATTTTTATGTATAATATTATATATGACAAGCATATGGGGGTCACTGGTCATTATTAAACTTGTTCTTAACTTAGTACTGTTAAATTAATTATAAAATACATTGTTCAGTACTGATACAGTTATAAGTGTATTATATCAGTGCAAATGTTAATTTTATTTTTTTTATTATGTCAGGATGTATTTTGTTTGTTCACTTTTAGTAAATTAATATTTTTTATAAAATAATCTTTTGTTTTCGTCTTTTCCTTATGCTCGCCTCCCCCCTCCACTTGTAGAATTATCACACTCCCCTAGGAAGCGCACCCCACATTTTGAGAAAAATTGCTTTATTTATATATAAATTGACACAATAAATGCAACACCTTTTGTGTATTTGAATAAAATATCTTGAAAACGTGATTTTAAGAAAATCAGTGTCACCTCATTAAATTGCAGATTACTTACATATGACCATCAAGCAATTTTCTACTCTTGTGCAAGAATATCCGATCGTCTTATATTCCCACGATAAGGAACAAAGCCAAATCCTGTACTCATCCACTTTGGGTCTGGTGCAAATTAATTCATACACTGGGATCAATTATCCTCATCTTTGACGAAGCGGATTTTGATGAGTTTTTAATGTCCCGCTCCAGCGAAGCATGAAGTTCTTATCACAGGAGTCAGTCCCAGCCCATAGCCGCACCTACTAATCCAGAATGAAAAGTCCCAGAAGAGAGGGACATTGTTCTATTCGTAGGGGGTGCTCCGGAAACAACGGGCAGACGATAAATCAAGCGCCGAAATTAAAGACCAGGTGTTTTTCTGCGGTAAACAAAGATCTGCCTTGTGATGCGTGCGTCAGTGGCTGGATATAGAGACGCAATTAAATAGAGTGATTTGTCGATGGGAGATCTTTAATGGTTTGCATCAAAGATTGTCAGAGATATAATTGTTTTGCTAACACGGAAGTTTGGATACAGTGTGCCAGTAGATTACTTTAAACCAGCACTGTTGAGTTAGAAGATCATGGCTTGTTGAACTGATTTAAGGTATCCAAACACGTTAGGAGTACTTAAAAAAAGTAGCATATTTAAACATTATAAAGTTTTAGGAATCAATATCAATAAATAAAAACATTTTTAACTTACAATGTTTTTAAAAAAACAAGATATCAATCATTGGCATGGCCAAGTAATTCTAGCGCGTTTTTCACATGTTGTATTTCAAAAAAACCTTTCTCACTTTTAGTTTTCAAAAAAATTTTTTCACACTTTTAGTCTTTAAAAAAAATAATTTTCACTTTACACTATATATCTTATCACTTTATCCCTTTTAGTTTTCAAAAAAACTATATTTTCGCTTCACACTATATATCTTATCACTTTACTGTTTAAAAAAAGAATTAAATTAAAAAAAGTAAAATCAGAGCCTTTTATACTTGTTTTCTGAACTTTTTTTGTGAAGATTTCCTCATTTTTGAGAAGATTTCCTCCAAAATGCAGGTATATTTTTTTTAAGAAACTTTTTGCAAACAATAAGTTTACTAGGTAAAATTTGAGAAAATTTTGTTATAAACTAACGAAATTCAGGAAAATTTGTAGGAAAATTCGGGAAAACTATGGGAAAATTTAAATATGATTCGGCTCATCTAGGGCACAAATGCGACCCAATGCCGAAAACCCGAGGTCAATGGGTTGCTTATTGGCTGAGAAAAAGGTGCGACAAAATATGGAACAAAGACGAAGACGAAATTTGCGTCCTAATAGCGCTTTTGTTCCACTACGTGAAAAAGACGTTAATTATCTAAATTTTGCAAAAGTCACAACTATGAGTGAAATTTTAGCAATACTTTTGAAAAACTTCAAACCAATTAGAGAAAACAGTAATAAACTTATATTAGCGAAAGTGTTACTAAAGCAAATTAGATGCATTTGTCTAAAAAATGTTTGAAAATTTTAATGTTTTATTAAAATTTGAGAATTTTAGTGCTGATTAAGTAAACATTATGAAAAATGTGACATTCTTTAGGAGACCATTATTTAAATAACAAACCATTACTCAAAAAACATTCATACAATAAGAAATATTTTAGTAGATTCTCTCGAAAGTAGCATAAATATCAGGTTCAAAAAGTTTTATAGAAAGGCATTTGCAACATTATGAGTTATTAGGCTCGCCATGATAGTTTTAGAACAATTTAAATGCCCACTTCTGGTAGATCAAAGACCCACTTCCGGTTTTTCTAATTTTGTAAAATTGACTGTAGATTATACTCTAACTAGCGTAGAGACAAAACAAAGTTTGTTTTGTATAGCCAAAAGATAGCTCTATTCAAAAAAATAAAAAACAGAAATATCTATTTTGACCGAATTTGGTCATTTTCAACGTATTCCGATACCTAAAACTTTCTTCGTAGAGTTTTTCTTACAAGTTAGTTTGTATCCCAGAAATGAAGGACACCCCATCAATTATTAGCTTACGATGACAATATAAAGTGTTTTAACACTCTTTTTAGAGTTATACAGCATAATTAGTAATTAAATTTTGCAACGAAGTTTTAATTTTTTAAATTAGAATTTTGTATTTTAATATTCCTGAAGTAATCAAGGTAAAAAAAAAAAAAAAGGTTTTAGTTAAGAGTAAAAAAAAATAATAATCAATTAATCTTTTTGACATGCTATATTAAAAACGTAAGTTATTAATGCTCTCATGAGCATATGATTGAATTATTCACAGTAATATTAGCTTTGCTGAGATAAGAGAAGGCGAAGAATTATTAATCGTTCGAAGGGCTCTCGTGGGAGAGGTGATAATATATTTTATCTTGTATTGAGGAAACATTGGTATTTTCCCCTTGGTAAAAATTTTTGTATCATCAATTGTTATTATTATTATAACTGCAATATTTTTCGTTTTTGCATGAACCTGCTTCTAACGCAATTTTGGATTGTATGAAGAGGAAGCTACACCTCTCATACATAATTGAGGCAGGAGAACTAAATTTAATTTAGTTTCAAAATAAGTGGTTTGGGGCAATTTTGCCATTCTTATCAACTCTTTATATTAGAAATTCTTATTAAATCAAGATACATTTTTAGAAAAATTATTTCAGTCCTCTGAGTTGTTTATTTTTACTTCTTAAAATACAAAAACTTCCTTGCAGATCTTCGCCATAAAAGAATGTTTCTTAATTTGTCCACAGTGATCGTATTTTTATTATATTACGTTTCCTTTTTTTTGTTGTTTTTTTTTTTTGAAAAATTTCTGTTTTTCTTATGTCAACGTGATGGAAATAGTGTTCGAATTGAAACTTGTTATCCACAGCTAAAGAATTTGATTAAAAAAATGACCAGATAAAAAAGATAAATTAGTTTGTAACAAGGAATTTCGTCGTTGATTTTGTGGTATGTGACTTGCGATTGAGACTAGAAAATAAATTATATCTGAAGATTCTGATAAAATTCCTGATATAAGACAGGAAACAAAATTCATAGTCAACAAGGCTAAGAAAAAAAGTCTTAGTAAGTTTTTATTTGAAAAAGTCCAAGTGAGAATTATTAAAAAATGTTGATGTGTATTTAAACTTTATAGTGTATCTTAGCAATGCAATTATGTTTTTATCCTATTTTTTAGCGATTTAAATAAC
This sequence comes from Trichonephila clavata, assembly GCA_019973975.1. Classification (NCBI taxonomy): domain Eukaryota; kingdom Metazoa; phylum Arthropoda; class Arachnida; order Araneae; family Nephilidae; genus Trichonephila; species Trichonephila clavata. Next base: position 235,619 of record BMAO01038939.1, on the reverse strand, counting down.
TGAGTCTCATTACAAACTTCTTATCTAATATTTGTGTAGAAACTGTAACACATTTTTATTGTCTCAAATATATCCTCATTGGTAGAACGTAATTTCAAATTTCTGTTAGAAACGAAGATATTACATTACAATTTAAATGAGTCTTATATTTGAGCTGTTTCTAAATACGTTTTTTTTAAGAAACGGAATAAAGAGCAGAAAAGTAAATAGCTGCATTTTATTCATATTTATTTATATAATTTAACTGTAAAAAATTGGAGCCGTGTGATACAAAACATTCCATTACCTTAAATATATATATATATATATCTTTTTATTTTTCATCAAATTATACTTTGTTGAACAATTTTGTTTTATCTATTCTTAGAAATCTAAAGAATCTTTCATGTGTATGGAAAACACGCACATCGCGACAATTTTTTTTTATTCTTATCTTATTTAACATGGGAATAAATTAAAGGAGAATTTAAGCAGGGGAATTTTTTCCCCTCCAATACTGACACATTTTTATTTTATCGCATAATTTATAACCTAAAACTCTTTTTTTTCTTCACAAATGGTTTTAATTTCTTTACAAAAACGCATTGTTATAGAAATTTTTGAATCATTTGTTATCGGGCATTATGCCAAAAAATGTGCCTTATACAATTTCTTTTGCATTGAATAAAATATACAACGTTTACGAGAAAGAGAGACGGTATATTGTGTTGAATATGTATGTCATTTGGTGAAAATGTTACAAAATTCCTTTATATATTTCGCAAATTTTCTTTCTTCCTTTATAGAATTCTTTCTTCCTTCTGAGAAATGACACGCAGAGAAATAAAATTTGTGTAAAAAGAAATATTCAATATTCACGCATTTCATTTTTATTGAATTAATAATATAATTGTATTCTAAAAATTATGATTGCATATTTAACAAATAAGTATACCATTCGTAGGATAATAAATAACCTAATACATATATTTTTGAGTGACGCATAAAAAATACAATTTTTCATTTATTCATTGAAAAAAAATTGTAATTTTTAAGGATCATTCTGATTGGAAAATGAGTAATATAAATAATTTCGACATTCTGTTCAGTACTTGTCAGTAAAGTTACATTTGGATACATAAAAAGGATTTCAAATTTTTAATAAAAAGTTAAATAATCTTGATATTCAAAACTTTATTAAATTCAAAGTCACAAACTGCATAAAGAGCTACTTTGAAAATGTGTACTTGTAACGGGTGTATTCGCGAGCCTTCTACTAAGGGAAAATCTATTTCTTTAAATATTGTTCTTTTGAAAACTTTCTCCCGAAGAAGATGTGGTTTATGTTAATCAAGGCTTATATTTAAGCATTAACTTTTAGGTTCGTGAGAGAGAGAGGTTAGGAGTTAGATGATAGAAGTTAGTGATTAACGTAAAGTAATGGAAATCTAGTCGAGAGTGGCTCTACTATTAATTACTTAATGTTTAAAGATTGTAAACTGAAGATTTAGTCAATAAGAGTTATATTTGAATAATAACGACAAGAGGTAGAATAGATGAGAACGGAATTACGATTATTCAGAACGTGTATTACTAAAACGTTACAAGAGTAAGTGATTCAGTTAATAATTAAATATTAAATATCTCTTCTACCTTCTCCAATACTTATTATTTATAGGTGCATTTCCTAACCTGGGTTGCTGAGATTTATTGAAGGATTAATAAATCATATTTGTTTTGATTACGGATGATCTTCATTCGCAAACACTGATTGATGTGAGAGGAAATCCATCTCACACTTGAAATCAGATGGGTAGATTTTGCAAAACGCTGTTCGAAAAATGAATCAAAATTTCAAGGTGGAACATTCGAAGCATAATTTGTGAAACTGTTAGTTGTTGGAAAAAAAGAAGCTTTATTTTTTCTTTTTCATCGCATGGAAAAAAATATAGTACATGGAAAAGCCTGGATGACTCATACCAACACAGAAGCAGGTGGAGTTTTTTATGCAAATTTTATTAACACCGTATTGCAAAATCTATTCATAGGTCTAATCAAAGGATACTAAATATGCTAATTTTTCATGATTAATTAAATTCCACAAGAAAAACAAGCCAGGCGTTGTTCATCGGCAAATCTTTTGAAGTTAAAGATATCTTTTAAATGGATATTACATAACGGGTTTTCAAACAATCTTATAAAGACACCCAAGAAAACAAACACCCTGATAAGTACTTGTATAGAAATTAAGATGTTAATTACAAGAAAGAAATATTATTTCACAATATGCTAATGGGAGAAAAAATGAAAACTAAATATTACTCTTAAAATATAGGATATAATTCTTCAAGAAAATGATACAAAAGAGAAAGATTTAGGAAAATGTAAAATACTTTTTCATAACCATCAATTTTTTAAAAGCAAAATTTTATTTTTTGCTTTAAAAGATAATTTACATTTTAATTTATCCGACTACCCTAAAATTGTGAAATTTGCCGAAAACTGGCGAATTTTATAAAAATACCAAATTTATTATTTTCCATTCTCTAGAACGAAAACTACAAGTGTTTTAGTAAAAGCAGATGCCATTACTCTTTAAAACGCGTTTTACTCGAAATGTGTTTTCTTGAAAATGCTCGAACGGGGGGATAGGGATTGCTCAAAAATTTTTGCAAATAATGAACAGAAATTTTTTGTGTATGTTCTGTATAACAGTAAAAGTGGTTTAATCTTCAGATTGATCAATCACTGTTTTATTATAAAATTTACAGTCGCTTATCTGAATATAATCACTGTTTTTTTAAGCAATTTCCTATAATAACTAAGATAAAGTGCTCTAGTTTTTATAAAAATAAAAATATCTCTTATCCTGAAGGGGTTGTTTCAAAAATGAATAGCATAGCAACACTTTAGAATTGAAAAATTGAACATTTGTTTACAAACCTTTGGTGCAGAATGGGCCACGTTTATCCTATTTTTTGTCAATTTTTACCTATTTTTGCCCATTTTAGTAATAATAATTTCTTTTTCTCTTCTTAATTTTAGCACCTTTTTCTTAAAATGCACTAAACAAATCTAAAAATAACAAAAAAATCCCCATATCTTCTTTTTTTAAAAAAAAAAGTTGTCGCAAACAGTCGGATACCTTAAGAAACTGTTTACTTTTCAAAATGTTTTTCACAAGCTGTAACTGAAAAAATAACAGCTTGAACATCCTAGAGAGAGAGTCCAAAAGTATTTAAGATTTGATTTCATTGTCCAATTAAATAAAAGAACAAAAACTGTCCAAATAATTCCTACTCTCTTAAGAAAAGTGAAACATCTACAGAAGCAGAATTAAAATACACATTTTTACAGGTGCACTAAATATCTACGGGAATTTGTTTGAAAGAATTAAATCAATGCTGTAGATGACAACACATAAGGATTTTTTTTAAAAAAAAAGTTATTGAATATACAATAGAAAACTTCTATTTTATACATTTTGTTTAAAAAAATATTCCTTTTCCCATGGAAGATCCCATGATTAATTAATTTATGACTCAATTTGTAATTGCTATTGTACGTTTGTACAAAAAATACATTTGTGATTTTTTTTTTGTCTTTTATTAAAATGAAAAGGAATTTTCATTTCAAAAACGGAAGAAACTTTTTTCCCGATTAAACTGGTTAATCAACATTTCAAGTCTTACAACATATATCAAATAATAACTAAGATAAATGGATACGAAAATTACATTAATGATTTTTTGGATAAAAAAATACTTTGTGTGTTTGCCGTATTATAAAATTGTTATTTGTTTTTGGGAATTAGATTCTCACACACACTGATGTTTTACAGTAAGTACACCGAATAGAAATGGAAGTAATTGCTTTACAAAATTTCTTTCATACCTACCTGGATTTTCCCAGAAAGATTACACTTCAGTAGTAATCAATCAAATATGCCAAATTTACGAGATTATTTATGGAATTTAAATATTTGCTATTGTTCTAAAGTCTTAAATGCTCTTGATTCTTGAGCTTCTTTCTTTATTTTATTATTAGTCAGCTTAACGCAATTACTTTTGTGTTTGATGCAGTAAAAGTATGCACATTCCTAAATATATTTCGAGTTTTGAAATAAAAGAAATATAGGCTTTCATTATAAGGCAATGTGAAGCAGAATAAAAAATTACAAATAATTTTTTAGTGTTTTTCAATTATTTTGCAAGAAATTTTTTTTTTATTGCATATAAAGAATTTTAACTTACGTTCTTTAAAACAATGCCAACGACTTCTTCTAAGCTACTATTTTTAATGAACAGGAGGAAAACAAGATAGTATTATTGCTAATTTTTTTGCAGGAAGTATTTAGAAAAAATAATAGTATACTGAAAAATTGCCAGATTTTCTAAATCCTTGATCATTTCACTCGTTGCGTGATTAAGATTTGTTCCTTAATCATAAACAAGTTACACAGTGACAAATTCCTTTGAGATTTGCTAAGAGTATGATTCTAATGCTTTAAGACCTTTTTTATTTAAGAAAACCAGGACATCACACACATTCAAATTCTCGATTCTTCTCTATTTTAATATTAAAAATAGTGCATATTTTTCTGAATCTAAAAATGTATAATTCTCAGTGGCGCACACACAAGGGGGTGTCCTAGTGGTTCGGACTCCCCTCCCCAAAGCCCATGAGTTTTATTCGATTGATGATAATTCTACATATATATAACGTAACATTTAATTAAGTGCTTGTAATTATTTATTTATTTTATCATATAATGCTAATTATTAATTCAATTATTAATTTTTTACTGTTTTTTGTTAACAAAATCGACAAAATCAGAAGAATTAATTGGGGTTGTCTTGAGATATGATACGCAAATTGGAAGACTTTCAACCATGGACCCCCCTTCCCCCTTGAAAAATTTTTGTGGTCGTTACTCATAACACTTATATGTTCGTCGATAAAATAACCGTAAAATATGAAAAAGTAATTGGAAAACAAGTAAATAAACGTTTACAAATGTTTTTTCACTTTTTCTCCAAAGTATAATTTTTTGCTTTTAAGTACACTTTTAAAATAAACTATTGTATTATATGGTTCAAAATTTTTTATACTTCTATACAGGATACCTGTTTTTTTTGGTTGAAGTTGTACATAGTTTTTTAAAAAAATAGTTTTATATGTAAAAAAAAAGGGGGGGGGGAATAAAAATTTTCACAATTACGAAGTTTTATTATTTTTTTAAAGAGAAACTCTATCTTAATATTTTACTAAAAAATAGGTTCACTATATTTTGTGTATTGTTTTATATATGTGCAAAAAAATATTTTACATATTTAAGAGATCATTTTTCTTTTAAAAAGTGGTACGTACACTTAAGCATGTATTGTGAAATCTCAAAAATTATGTCCAAATAAAATTAAACAGAAAAAAAATTTTCAGCAAAATAATTATTTTTGTACTTGTACAGAATGATTTAAATATCCTTATTAAGATCACGAAAAAAAATCTAAGCTCTATTGGAAATTTTTAAAGATATATGTCCCATAAACAAAGAGTCGTATTTTTGGCACTTCATTCTTTCGAGCATGTCCTAGTATCCTTCAGGTAACCAACTTTGTTCATAAGCGTGATTGTGGAAAAGCGTATAAATGGATAACTTTTTTATTCAGTGTCAGTTGAATTAGAATATACATATTAAATTGTTTTACGAATATTATTACAAAAAAAATTATTTAAATACAATTTTTTGGCAAAAAATGAAGAAAGAATGTTATATTTTGAAAACATTCTCCTTTTTATGAAAATTGCTTATACAGTAGAGTGTCGTTTATCCAAACGTTTATTATCCGGAACGTCAAATATCCGAACAATTTTTTTTTAAATGCATGTCCTGTTTATGTATATGTTTTCGAACAGTGCTATGCTCAACAGTTGCTTAACGTGAGGCCAAAAGTGACGGGAAATCCCAAGGTGAGGGATATTTGGGGAATTTCAGTTGTGTGTTTTGGTAAACATCTGCGTGGAATATTAGGCCAGTTTGTTTCCAAGTGAGGAGGTGTATACGTGCTCTTTTGTTGAGCTGTGAACTGCTGTAGCGTCGAATTCAAAACGGAAGCGCAGCGTCTTGAACATGAGACCAATCTTAAAATATTGAACCGTTTCGCGAAGGGGGAAAGCGGAGCGATACAGAAGACTTTGGATTTCAAATGCTAAATGGGGACGTGATTGTTACTTCCGTGCAAGAAGTATCCGGCCCTGTCGACTATGAAACGGATGAAGACGAGAACAACAACAATGAAAGTAGCAAGGGTCCATCAAAAATGCGCGTTTTCTGCGTTAAAGACAGCTATGGAGTGGTACGAACAACAGAGTGCTGTTGTACTCAACTACTACTGCGCAAGAGAATCAGAGACCTTGCAGCGAAAATCAAAAGTGTACAATGGTACAGCGAAAAATATAATTGATTATTTTCCACAATAAAGGTAAAATTACGATATTTTGCACCTATTTTGCTTTTTCTTCAAGCACGTTTCCCGCATAGGGTGATTTTCAATATTCGTATAGTGTCCAGTATCATATACTGCATAGATCGCATTCGGTTTTCGGTTATCCGAACAATCGCGTATCCGAACAGTGTACGGTCCCAATTGATTCGGATAAACGACGCTCTACAGTATATGAATAATGCCTTGCTTTTATGTAGCTAGATCTTCTATATCGAGGTTGTACTAAAAACTTTGAAATAGATAATTTAGAAGTGGATTTATTTATACTTTATTATATAAGAGTAGAGAGATTTTGTCAAAAAACAATCGATATTGTTTCAGTTGATCCAAAATTCGTAAAATAATGTGAATTTTCCAAAATTTTTTATTCAACCCCGGTTTAAAAGTCCTAGATATATATAGGCAAAATATTATTAGGCAAAATATTATCCATTTATACGCTTATTCAAAATCACATTTCCGAAAATAGTAAGTTAACTTTATGCCGAAGAAACTGATCCTAAATCTGAACTTATTTCGCGGAAGAAAAATACCCCAATTTTCCATAAATAAAAAAAGAAATTTCATACACAGATGCAGCTAGTTGAGTACTTTTAGTTTACACATACCCAAACTCTCGAACTTAAAAAACTTGAGTTAACTGAATAATATGTGTTTGAATTGTCTTTTGTTGGAGCACACAACCGCCGTCCACGTCAACATTTGTTTTATAGAATGTTGCTGAAATGCTAGGTTTGAATCTTTTTAGTACAAACTTTATTTTGTGGTTAAAATATAAATCCCTGAGGTGAAATTAAATGTGTTTAAACTTAATTCCCAAATTTTTTCCTTAACAAAAGAAAAAACGGTATTTTGACGATAAGTTTTAATTAAAATATTTGTTCTTTCGCAAATTTAATACTGTACAAAGGGAAAATATTTAAAGAGAGAAAAAATAAATAAAATGTTATGCCATTATCAAAACAGTTTGGCGCCAAATTAAGCTAAGATGGAAGCGAAAATAAGAAAATGTTTTGATCAAAAAATACCAAGAAGTAGCTAAAATAATAAATGAATACCTTGATCAAAAGATGTGTCGCGAGTTTACATTTGTTTTAAAATTCTGAATAATTTGATACCTATTTTTTTTCTATTATTTTGAACTGCACATGATGGATTTAAAAAAGTACATCAATCATTTGGTCCAAAAATACTTAAATTCTTCAGTGAATTTTACTTTTATTCAGTAAGAAATTTAAGAGAGAGAAAATTTAATGCATTGCTTTTCCAAAAAAACATGAATGGCAACGCAAATAAACAAACTCACGCCCATATGTACATAAAACTTTTTTTATTTTACAGTTGAGCTAAATACGTAGAAAAAAACGAGCTGTAGATACAAATATAAAGAATATGTAAAGCAAATTTTTAAAGACAATTAGCTTCTATAATATATTTTCCGCAATTATTTTAACAATTTTAATGATAACAATTACTGAAAGAAGAAACTAACCTCTGTAATCGAGCTCGGTTTCCACACGATGTTTAAATATAACGGGTTACATTCGCGATACTTACTAATCATCTAGGGAGAAATACCTTTTAAACGTTGTATGATTATAGAACCACTTTTAATAAAGGAACCGCGATGTATGTTAATGAGAGCAGCTACTTCAAGTCAAGTGAAGTGAGAAGTTAGAGAGAGGTGGGCAATTTTGTTGTCAAACTGAACCTACGGTGTTCGCCAAGTAATACTTGAAACTACTGGGGTTTGAGTTAAAGAACCACCGACGGGGCAATTAAGAAGTTAGTATTGCTGAGAATCTTATTGTCACGATGGTTATTGAAATTATTATTATAGATATTTAAATTAGTAATTAATCAGGTGGTTCCCCTAATTAAGGTTGAATTTAGATAGTGGTTTGATAAGTCATAATAAAAATGTTTACTGTTTAAAATATCTTTTCCTTCGATCAGAGGCGGATTAAGGTCGTTGGAAGCGCCTGGCGGTAAAAGGTTTGAGGCCCATGGGCTTAAGAGTCGAAAAACTAAAATAGTGAAAAGAGTCGTTTACTTTAAATTCCCAACATAAAATGTATTGCTATAATAAAACTCATTGGCTAAAGAAAAATCTTAACTGTATATATATATAAAAAAAATTAAAAACCTCACTTAGAGCTTACAGTTTGATTTCTTTTCGGCAAATTCATCAATTATTTTTTACCATATATATTTTGTCCACAACATTTTATTCTGTATATAATATGACCATGTTATTCAATTTGTCTTTTCTCCCATAGTAGTTCTTAAATTATTTTTAACACGTTTTAATACTAAAAAAGATCATTCACCAGATGCATTCGATATCGGTATTGTTAAAAATATTTTCAAAAGTTTTTCTGCACTAGGATTTCTTTTGCATGTCAATAAATTTCTACCTGGGGTTTCATTGTATCTTTGTTTTCTTTTCATTTTTTGTTCCAAAGTGGTGTGGTTGGTTTGTCACTGGCCTTTGCAGTCATCAAGCTTGAAGCCCCTACCAGCGCTGGGGGCCCCTGGCGGCCGCCAGGTCCGACATCCGCTTAATCCACCATTGCCTTTGGTGTATTCTCAAACTTCCACGAGTGAGTTCGCGACAAAACATAGAGTTTTTAACATTGTTAAGCATCCTACATTAATAACAATAATAATAATAATAAAAGATCGTATTATACAAATCTGCTTTTTCTTACTCGCAAAGATATTGTCTCAAAAAGGAAAATCAGAAACTTCTGCAGATAAGATATTTGGTAGGATATTTATCTAAATTGCATTGCCGGTTCAAGCGCATTTCGAGTCCTGGGGGCAAAAGATCTAAGGGCCCCCTTGACTTTGTCGGATCCAAGGAAGGGCTCTTGGATTCGGTTAAATCCAGCTTATCTGGGCCCTTCCGGGCACCAGGCCCCAATGCGCTCGCCCCAACACCCAATGTATAAACCGGCACTGCCGTAAAGTTGAAAACAAACATTACACCTCCTTGTTCTCTTCTTCCCCTGTCACTCTCATCATTGCATACTCCAATTCTGAGTAATTGTTCATCAAAAGCAAGGACGTCTTAAGATTTTTTGAGGCCCTGGGCCCCCTACTCACATGTAGGCCCCATCTAAGACCTATAAAAGTTGACAGTACATAGCATATGTTATCATATACTTGTACAAACAATAACCCGAAACAAATAAGTGTGCATGACTTATAATCACACAAACCGGTTCGACGACTGCCGCCTTTTGTTGGTGTATTGTGGTAGGTCTAGCCCTAAGCTCAGGCGACAGTCATAACCATGGACGTCTTAAGACACATTGAAGCCCTGGGCTCAGAGAAGATTTTTTGAGGCCCTGAGCCCCTATACAAAAGTAGGCACAACCTGGGATATTTCAAAGAAGACAATATATAGATTGTATTCACTGGGGTAGCTAGGCCAAAGAGGACCCTGTATCAAAATTCATAGGACACCTTAACATTTTACGGTTTTCTGCTAATGCATTTTGAGGCCCCTGAAGTGGGGGGGGGCGTATCACTGATACGGTGGTAGCTACGCCCCTGATTGCATTGTAAAATGAAACAAATAAATATATGCACGACTCACAATCTTAAAAACTCAGGCACAAACCGGCTCAACGGACGGCTGCATTTCCTCTAAAGGAGTTAGTTGAATGATTGCTTAAGGTATTAGGCCTAGGCTTAGACATGGATAAGGGTCATTGCATGATAATACAGTCAGACCACTTTTGCTTGCTGACATGCAGTTTGAAATTCCTTGTTTTTCGGAGGATATGTACGGGACCATTAAATTTTTCTGGATTATGATCTTATTAAGACGGAGTTGAGAACGCGAAACGAGGCCCCCACAAAGGGGTCGGCTCTGGGCCCAGCTGGTCCATGCTTTAAGGCAGGGGTGGGCAGACTTTTCCAACATACGGGCTACTTCTAATTTTTTCAAGGCGTTGCGGTCCACCAAGCATCAGTGACACACACAAAGGGGTGGAGGGTCCGGATCCTCCTCCATGGCCCAAGATTCCCCCCCCCCGATGGATTATAATCCCATGTCTATAGTGCGGAAAATTTAGATAATAAAAAAATCATCAACCTAACAAATACTTAATTATAATGCTAGTTATTCATTCAATAATTTATTTCTTACTGTTCTTTGTTCCCGACAATTGACAAAATGAGAAAAAAAATGTGTTTCGCAACGTATTGAGGTAGGATATGTGAATGGTAGACATTCGACCCTGAACCCCCATGCCACACCCCCTTTGAAAAATTCACGAGGTTGCCCACTGCATAGGGTTGTAGGTGTGGTGAGATAAGGAAAAGTCAACAATCTTTATTGTAACTTAATAATAAATACGGAATATGTACTTACCTACGTAAATCTAACGAAAAACTCACTTTTTTGAAACCGCGTGTTTGAAGTAAAACGCAAAATATAAACATAATAACAGTAGCCACCAATATAATAATATCTAATGATGCATTTATTGTCAAACAATTCAAAATACATTAAAAAATAAAACATTTTCATCTAAAGTTAGTTCTTGTAATTATAGTCAGTAGAAGACTTAGTCTCCCCACACACACACAATCTTGAATACTTGAATACAATTAAACTAAACTCGTAGTGGCGCAACAACTCATGAGAGCCAAGGTCTACTGTGTCCATTTTAGTATAAGTGACCATTGGGCGCTGAGGTGCATAAGCAGATGTTCCGATCAGGTGGTCAGCCTGAAACGACCGTATACAATTTCTAACGGCTAATCTCCAGGCGGTCACTCCAAATTGTCTTGGTGGTCCACCGTTCGATCGCGATCGATGTAATGTTTACCCCGGCTTTAAGACGTCCCTGATCTAAAGGTATATAATTTTTTAATAAACATAAAAGACAAAGAATGAGGAGAACAGTGTTTCTTTCTTATCGCCAACTTTAAGCTATTATGATTTCCTGTGCCTCAATGAAAAGTCTGTTGATTTCAAAAACACAAGTATTTCAAAATTATATCTAGCTGTAAGCCATAGGTTGAATAGTACTGTCAATTGCGGCGAATACAGTGGACCTCCCTCTGCGTCGAATCCATTGTAATTAAGGTCAGGTAGAAACCCTTATCACATTGGGAATCACACACACATGGATCGAGAGAAGCGTGTTAAGAGGGACATGTGTTTCCTCCTTCGCTCAAAGACAGGATGAAATGTCGGTGCCCGTTCATCAGTATTCCTCTCTCTCGTGACTTTTCCTCGAGCATTTTGTAAAAATATGTTCAAGTCGGTGATTTCTTTCATGAAGAACGAGAGACGTCTCGACTCTTGGATATCTTCCATATTTGTATGATACCCATTCCGACGCTAAGCAAGTTATAAGACGATTAAATGTGGTTCGGTAACTTCTCTTTCATTCTAAGATATTTTTCAATTAGCTTCCATCTTGCGTTAAATTATAGGATTGAACCAGTACTTCTCTAACTTGCGACGCAATTTTAAGTCATAATTTCCTCGCCCCCTCCCCTTTCATTGATACATTAACAATGTATTGAATTCAATCATAATGTACTTTGACGTAAAGCTACAAAACAGTGATTTTTAATAATAAACCGTACAGATTGTCAAGATAAGTATTAAATTTTTTTATACAATTTTATATATGACAAACTAGTAATTTTTTAAACTTGGTATTGTTAAATTAATTATCAAATACATTGTGCAGTACTGATACATTTCTAAATGTATTATATCAATGTAAATGCACATTTTATTTTTTATTATGTCAGCATGTATTTTATTTTGCGTCCTTTCAGTAAACTAATAATATATATATATATATATATATATATATATATATATATATATATATATAATGTTTAATTTTCGATTTTTCTATAAGGGTTGGGTTTTCAAGCTACCCTCGGGGATGGGAGGGTCCCACACAGTTTGAGAAACGATGCATGAAACTCTTCCAACTCTTTTTCAGTTATAAAAAAATCTACAATAATTATATTAAATTATTACTCTAAGGGCCATGGGTAGCCTAGTGGTTAGAGCAGTGATTCCCAAAGTGGTCTATATAGACCCCCAGGGGTCTATGACAACCTGCAAGGGGTCCATGTCAGCGAAAAAATAATTTGGGGGTCTACGATAGTGACTCTGATTACATCATAACATGACTTCAATTTTAAAAGAAAACTTAATCAAGTGGAAAGCAGATTTATTTATTTAAAAGATTTATTTACTAAAGTTATATAAATGAAGTTAATTTGCAGTTATAAGAACTATCACATTTCGGCGTTTCTTGCCAGAATGAAGCTAAGGAGTATAATATTGAACGTCCCGAATTTTCCTAGTTTTTCAATTTGTCACACACAATCTGCCAAGAAAAGGACGTTTTAACCTAAGTTCAACATTTAAATACTATTTATTCAGATTTTGAAACTAGGTTTGAGACTGCTTTGCCTATGGTAATACCATAGTAGGCGATGAATTAATATGGTGACATTGAAAAAAAAGGTCATATTACAAGAGGTCATATTACAATATAACTGATCGTAATATTCACTAAGAAGATCTTAAAGTAAAATTTAGAAATGTGGATATCAGCAATTTTGAAAGCACCAGATTCATCCCTCCTATTAAGAGCATTTATTTGTTGCTGAGTTACTTTATGTAACATTTATTTTATGAATTAATTAAATTTTAATTTAATGAATTAACAAGTACGTCTAAGGTTTTAAACACCATACTTCACTACAATTAGAAAATTAAATATTTTAAAGTAAGTATAGCTCTATATCAACTGTCAAAAAGACATTTAAGTTGATAAATTTGCAAAAATTCAATTATTAGGTAAGTAGGGTCTACCCAAAACCGAAAAACATGGCAAGGGGTCCATGAGACAAAAAAGTTTGGTAACCTCTGAGTTAGAGCATCGGACTCCAGACCGGAAGGCCTGGGTTTGATGCCCGACTCCACCAAATACTCACCGAGTACACACGGAGAACGTGCTCGTTAAATCAGCGAGTCCGAATGGTGTCGCCCTCTATTGTATTGTGTGAGCAAAATCGTACTGTCACCTTCTTGGGAACTCAAAGCTTAGGCTAACGACAGGCGTAAAATTCTAGCCCTTAGCCGCGATGAATTTCTTGGACCTTGATCTGATGTTACTGTCGATCAGGTGGCATAAGCAACAACAACAATTCTTACTCTTTTCATAAAAGTTTTAAGAAAAATGGGCTGCACTTTTTGCGGATGTGAGAGCTATTCACTGGTGGCACCATCTAGGGGTGACTCTAACAACCAATTTTTTGACGCTTGAATTTATTCAATCCAAGCTCTTGTTGGATGCTAAATATTGACTTGATTTAAGTTTCCCAAGAGTATCAGAGCCAAACTGATACTCAAGGAATCTTTCACATGCCATATAATTATATGACACGCGTACGTACAATTTTCCCATCCAGAAAAGAAATCGTCTGCCTCCGGGATCGACCCCACAACCTTATGCTTACCAGGTGGGCACGATATCTCTATATTCCTGAGTCGCGTCCTTTCATAAAATTAGTGTATTTTAATACATATACTTAAATGAATTTTTTCTTCTTTTTATACGCTAATACAAAAAAAAAATGCATATCCATCGATATTTCCTTTGAGGTCTTAAAAATACATGCAATAAACGAATTAATGTATTACAATTCCACGAAATTATATTAATCTTAGAACATTTAATACTTGAAAAAATGTTTAGAGTTGAATTCCTGTTCTGTAATATTAGAAAATCATACAGAAAATTCTTCAAAAGAAAAAAAAATACAAAAACTTTATGAAGGATTAAATGTTGAAATTCTTAGAGCTCTCTGTCCTCAACACCAGTAATCTTTAAAGTGGGGTACGAGTACCTAACAGGATACTCAGAATTATACTTTGGGTACACGAAAGATGGATGCTTGTAAATGTATAGTTCCTTTGCAGCATGGGGGTACTTTAAATAGCCGTCGAGCCGCAAGTCCTCTCGTGAAATTGGTGGAAGGCCCTTGATCACCTCCAGGGTATTCTCACTCAAAATTAGGGTGGAACCGAACCAAATTGTACTGTTATCTGTATGGTGCTCTAAGCTACAACTAACTACAACTAGCCCATTCTTTCCAATTCTTTTTGCTATCCAGTTTGATAAGTTCTGCAGCTGTGGGATTATTGTATATATTATTATTGTATATATTATATATTTTATCATGCTTATAAACTTTTTAAATTTAGGATTCATTTTCAGAAAATAATTAATTTTTTACAGTCTTTTTTAATACATAATCATTAGTGATTATATATTTTTCTTAGATAATATTCTAGTACCATAAAAAGGAATATCCCCTTATGATTTGTTAAATGAACTAACCTGTTTGAAGAACAAATGAAAACAGAATTCTCTCAAAGTAAAAATGCACGAATAATATATTTTTTTAATTCTATTTGTGAGCCCTTTTCCTTAATTAACAACAACAACAAAAAATGCAAGAAAAAAATGTAGTTATTCATTTAAGGGGATATGGAACGATTTACACAAAATTTTTTAATTTAATGATTTTCATAATTTTTTGGTGACCTCTTATGTGTATATATGATTTTAAACAGATTTTGTGCTCAAAACTTCATAAAAAGTTAACCATTTAATCTTTTAAGGCTAAAACTTGAAACTTATGAAGTTATTTTAAACTGCTACTCCTCCTACAAAAACTAACGTACATATATGAAGTTTGATTTATAAGTACGTCAAAGTATGTATAACAAAAGTTGGTATGGGTTTGGCGATAAAATGATTGGTATTTGTACAATTCTTTTTTTTTATGAATGCTTATAGAAATTCCTTAAAAAATGTGTAAATTCTCGATTCAATTATTTTTTTAAACAATAAGTATTGCTTTGATTGAAAAATACATATCAAATTTTATTCCACGTCCTATTAGCAACAAGTGGAAAAAATTTCCAAGTATTACGCACAATTGAAAAAAACCTTGGCATTTTAAATGGAGACAAATTATTTATTTTATCTTTCTCCGAAATAAGTCAGTTTAAAAATAATTTAGGCTAAAAAATTGATTTAAATTTTTGACCGATTTTTGTCAATTGAATCGTACTGTGTCCGGCCCCTTAAAAACAAATATTTTTTCAAAATAATATAATACTAATTTAAAATAGCTCAAGGAATTGAATATGTATATTTAAAACTATATATATATATATATATATATATTATTACATTTTCAAAACTTTTTAAGATTTATAGATATTAACAATA
Organism: Trichonephila clavata; assembly: GCA_019973975.1. Taxonomy (NCBI): domain Eukaryota; kingdom Metazoa; phylum Arthropoda; class Arachnida; order Araneae; family Nephilidae; genus Trichonephila; species Trichonephila clavata. The sequence goes on along the minus strand of BMAO01038939.1, from coordinate 219,835 downwards.
TATATATGTATATATATATATATTTATAAAAAAAATAAAATCAGTTTTAAACAACTTTTAATTGATTTTGACTAAACCAATATTAATTTAAGAGTAAGAATTTTAAAAAGGTAAAAATGAACACTATGTAAATACGATAACATTTGATTTTAAGAATTTGATGAATTCAACACTATTATACAATCCATTTTTTCCGAGAATAATATCACAATGTATTTAACTGTACCGGAAAATCTGTAAATACACTTAAATAAAAAGCGTCTGAGCTTTTTTGCATATAAATTAATTTCAAGAATTTTATTATTTATTTTGCGCTTTGATTTAATGATTGTTTGTCCAATTTAATGTATAATTACAAATTTTATTCACTTTTTGCTATCAGCTACAGCTCTAGTTCCGTTGTCTCTTTTCTCCCTATAAATACAATAATAACTATTTTAAAGCACTATCAAAGTACTTATCATGTGTTCCAATCATTTACTGTTTTTTATTTATTCCAATTCAAGTTTTATGCATATATAAAGATAAAAATATTTAGAAGTTACATTCAATCCTAAATATATATTCCCTTCGCTCCACTTTTTCTTCGAAAAAAATATCCATACCTTAACAAGGGTATTTTACTAAATCTTATTCAAATTTAAGAGATCTCGATATTTCTAAGACAATTTGTCATAAATATTAAATTTTATAAGAAATTTAAGTAAATCTGAAAATAAAAATATGAGGACAAGCAATCTTTGTAGATTAGATTTCTCTATATTAATGCAAATCTAAATGAAATGCATCTAAATAAACGTATATGTTTGTTGTTGTTTCTAATGCCACCTGATCGAAGAAGCCCACAAAATTCAACCTAGTTTACATCCATCGTTAGCAGCAGTTTTGACACGTAAGTCAGTGACAGACGTAGGTTTTGACTCCGTTTCTCCCAATTTTGAGGGGAAAACCCTAGGGGGGTCAGAGGGTCTCCCATCTCTCTTCCCTTTTCACTAACCTCTCGAGAGGATTTTCGGTTCACTAATTATTTTTAGTACTCCCATATCGCACAGGCATTCACAAACATCGCACATTCACAAACTTCTCTGCCTTCTCCGAGATTCGAACCTAGGCCCTAGCACAAGGGTGGCCAACCTTTTTGAGAAGAGTGCCACTATCTGACAAAAAGAAATTATGCGTGCCACTTCAAACTTTTCCAACGAGCAGAAGAATATAAAAGGATGAAAAATGAAACTTATAGGCTTATTATGGAATTTTTTACGCAAATTGTGATGGATCTATACAGTCTTTGACTAACCTCCTCTATTTTCCTTAAGACAATTTATTTATTTCAACCAATCTTCACCGAGAGACAGGCGTGATTTACTTAAATAAGGTATATTACATAAGTTCGGTTTTCGTGAGTTAAGAAGTAAAGTGATAGGAAGAGTGAAGTTAAGTGAATTAAAGATCGAGACGTCAGCACGAAGTTGTTGACAATCGTAGATAGCCTATTAAGTGTGGAGGTATGCGAGGATAATCGGATTGAATATAGTGAAAATCCTTATTACAGAGCATGGATTCTTCACCTATTCTTCCAGCCAGTAAAAAGACCGAAGTCATCACGAAGTAACAGCCGATGTAAAATATAAGGTCAGTGATTTTATTTGAGATATTGAGATCATTCGTACGTGGCGTAGCTGTAATTGTGCGCGTTGAAGCTTTCCTAGATTCTGTTGATATTCTGTTATTCCGCTAGTAGTGGTTCACCGCTTAGTTACTCCACTCTCTTTTGTTTTTCTTAAATTGATTAGTGTGTGTCTAAACGTATTCGCTGATAAGAATCAATAAATATATTTGAATTGCAATTTTGTCTTTTGATCATTTAGGTCCGCCTACACAGCCTGCAGTATTTGCGGATAGACAGGGAGGTAGAAGTGTAAGGGGTGGCATTAAGTCTCAACAAAATTTTATTCAAGAATAATTAATGGAAATTTAAAAATATAATAAATATGACAAAAAGTACAAACTTAAGTTTTATTGTTCAATTTTTCCCCAGTTTCAATCAGTTAGGTTAGGTATGAAATAAAAATGAGTAACCAGAAAAATTTAATTCTAAATAATTATTTAACAGCCAGTACTTTCTTGTAATGTGTTTTTTTAATTTATAGATTTTTTACTTATTTAATTTTTACATTTCTTACATTAGGATTAGTTCTCAAAGATGCTAACAAAATCGAGTTGTTTGTGTGCATCAGTTTCTATTTTTCTCCAAAATCGATACAAGACAGCAAAAGTGTGTTCATAAAAGACGATATATGATCAATCAAGATTAGGAAAGAACAATCTTTCCCTTGTAATCTTAAATTTAAATTATTTAAATGTCTTATAGCAGGGGTGACCAACCTTTTTTGGGAAGAGTGCCACTAACTGATAAAAAAAAAGTTACGAGTGCCACTAAATATTTACAACAAACAAAAGAATATGAAAAGGTGAAAAAATTTTACTTATAGGCATATTATGAAATTTTTACACAAATAGCACATATTTTATTCAACTCCAAGTTGTGGAAATTTAAAAATAATGCAATAAATAAGACAAAAGATGAACTTAAGTTTTATTGTTAAAATTTTATTTTAAGTTTTTGGTTAGGTATATAAAATAAAAATGTGTGAGTAACCATAAAAATGTAATTCTAAATTATTATTAAACAGTCAGTACCTTCTTAGTGTGGTTTTTTATTTCGTAGTTTTTTTACTGAGTCATCTACATTAGAATCAGTTCTCGAAGATGCTAACAGAATCGGATTGTTCTAGGTGGGCATCAGTTTCTCTTTTTTCTCTCCAAAATCAAGACAAAAAAGCCAAAATGTGTTCACAAAAGAAGATATAAGATCAATCAGGATTGGAAAAGAACAAACTTTTCCTTGCAATCTTAAATTGAAATTATTTAAATGTTTTGGAGTATCGGTAAGAAAAGCCTATATCTTCATTCTTGAGAAGCAAGCACTCAATAGGCAGTTCATTGTTTTCTTCAAGATACTTTAAGACACACACTCCCTCAAATTCCAGATTCTCACGAATGCACTTCCTTCGGAAAACTAACGCACATAACAATGAAGGAGTGCTGTCTGCATTATAATTTTTGTTGTTATTTAATTAGGAATATTTAAAATAAATTTTGATGTTTTGTTTCGTCTGAGACAACCGCCTTTCATTATTAACAGTAAGATAAAATTATTATTATATTTTCAAATTTTTCAATAAGTTTTCGCCTGCCAGTCTGACAACTCAACCATGCCACGGGTACCCCCCCCCTTGCCCTAGCAGAACAATTAAAGCCTCTAACCACTATATCATGTGAGCAGTGGCGGATTAAGTGGGTGTCGGACCTGGCGGCCGCCATTGGCCCCACGCTTGATGAGTGCAGAAGGCCAGCGATACACCACCTTGGAACAAGAAATGAAAAGAAAACGAAGATACAATGAAACCCCCCACTAGAAATTTATCGTGATCCAAGAGAAATCCTAATGTAGAAAAACGTTTGAAAATATTTTTAACAATACCGATATTGAATACCTCAGGTGAATGATCTTTTTTAGTTTTAAAACGTGAAAAAAATAATTTAAGAAGTACTATGGGAGAAAAGACAAATTGAAACAACATGGTCATATTATATACAGAATAAAAAGTTTTGGACAAAATAGATATGGTAAAAATAATAATTGATGAATTTGCCAAAGAGAAATCAAACTGTATAGCAAAACTGTAAGCTCTTAAGTAAGGTTTTTAATTTTTCTTATATACAGTTATGATTTTCTTTAGCCGATGAGTTTTATTATAGCAGTACATTTTATTTTGAGAATTTAAAGTAAGCGACTCTTTTCACTATTTCAGTTTTTCGACTCTTAAGCCCATGGGCGTCAAACCTTTTACCGCCAAGGGCCTCCAACTACCTTAATCCGCCTCTACGTGTGAGAGACAATTTGTACAAGTTTAAGATAACATAATAAAATTTCATTTGCAAAAGTTACATTTCCTTTATTCTTCCTCTCTCGTATTTTCTGCCTGTATCAAGTGAATCCTTATTGAATATATGACAATGCTTATGAATCAATAGAATATTCTATTTTAAGAAAACTGATAATCAAATTAGGTAAAATAGCGATAACGTCACGGAAACAGCAACAGAAAAGCATAATTATGTCACATTTTTATACCGTTTTATACCAAAATAATCACACATTTTCAACATTTAATATTGACGGATTATATATTGGTGACATAAACAGGGGAACACGCCTACTTTATCACCTTTAATTGGCAGTTTTGGCAGTAAAAATAAGTTCCGTGTCAGATAATTGTATTGATAAATATCGAAGCACTCTTTTCTGTTAGGCTTAACGTTTAACGTCGAACCTTGCGGTCTTTTCCAAACCGACGCAATAAAGAATGCAATTAAGAGCGACCAAGAAAATGACAGTTTTTTTCCCTTGTGTGTGTGTCTGTGACTCGTAATTCTAACCTCCGTGGAATTGGTAGATTTTTTTTAGACAGAAAACGTAACATTTATTGAGAAGGAAGTGGAACTGAACCTCACACGCTGCTGTGCTCTTCATTAGTATTCTGGTAGCGCCAGGAATGAAGAGGTTTAGTTGAAAGAGTTGCTTTCGCTTTTGGATTTGTGCTTTTCGGAATGCTATATCCAGCTGTGTGGTCTTGATTTTTTTTATCTCTCTCTTTCAGTTCCCGTGGGGAAGGGGAAGATGGGTCATAACTCCACCTTCAACTCTGAAATTGTGGGTAACTTTCCGTAACTCTTGGAAACGTTAAATTTAATTCGAAAAAAATATGTTTGAGCCTGTTTTCTTACGTGAATTTTCAAAGCAGTACATTATTTTCTAGACAGATTTTCAAACAAATATTTCTTATCTTTTCGTTAACCTTGGTACAAATTAAGTCTATTTTAACCCTTTGCGTACTAGACTACGCTTTCTGGTAGGGTTTGCAATCCTGTTTAATAATTTAAATCCCGGGATTTCGGGATTATTTTATCCAAATCTCGGAATTAAGATTGGATTATTTATGGAAAGTACTATAGAACCAACTTCTGATTTCATGATAAATAACAATATCAGTATTATTAAAAAATCTTTTATTTTATTTTTTAAAAAAAGAATTAGATTAGGGCATTAACGAGTAAATGGCTATATAGTCGTAACAGAGAGTTTAAGGCTATATGGTACCCTAAAAATCATTAAACTGTCGAAAAAAATTTTATTGGCTTCTTTGATACCCCGAATCTTTATAAATATTCCTGCAAAATTTCAAAGCTTTACCTGCATTTTTCATGAAGTAATGGAGCAATGTGTGATGCTAAACAGCAACTACCCCGCCTACATTTCAGATTATCCGCTAGAAAAGAGCCTGATAAAAATGAATTGATTATTTTTCTAATGCGCATCAATGAGATTGACGTTATATGTACAGTAATAAATCATTTTAAGAAAGAATTGTGCAATTCAGGGAAAAATTCTAGTTTGTGAATTATTTACTGGAAGATCAAATGGATTTGTTCAAGATTTAAAAGTTGTGCGTGCTTTTTATGGATATTATTATGAATGAAATTAAAACTTCAAAACGGATTCTCCCAAAGCACAAATACTAAATCTCATTTTGATAACTCAGATCATTAAAAATCTAATTCGCAAGAATAGAAAAACTCTCCCATTTTTATATATTTGGTTTTGGTGATATATATATATATCCCATGTGTGCGAGATTCAACGCTTTTATTATTAAAATATTTTAAGATATTTATTTAAACAAATGCATATATACTTAGATTTTGATGAATTTTACCTATAAATTGTTATTTGATTTTGCTTTTATTCATGTATAATATTTAATATGCGAAGGCTTTTAAAATAATGGAAATAAAAAAATAAAGGCATAAACATCTTTTGTGTATGCTGTGCATTAGCTCTGAGCATGGAATTAGCTCTGAAGTGTGTGTATTTATTTATTTTAAATAGTTATTAAGATAAAGTTTTATGAAATATTGATCTTTCATTCGTTTTTTTCTATATATTCGTTATGGCAGTATACTGTTTAATTGTTCTACATTTGTGCAATTTTTATGGTAAGTAGTTTTAAATAAGCTAATTAACATTTCATAAAAGTTTCAGACTATTCGATGAATATTATATCATTCTATTCATGGAATGAAAACTTCAAACTCATATTTCTCCATGTTGAATTTTTGTACATATACTGTTATTCAAAACCCTAAGGCTTTTTTGATAATTGAAGTATGGGTTTGAAATTTTTTATACATGTTCTGAAATGTATGTTTTGTAAAACTGTGCATGGAATTAGGTCTAACATATTTAGCACTTTTTCTAAAAAATTTCAAAATCAAAATAAATGTTTTTTTGGGAATTTTGGAAAGTTTAACTACAAAAAAAAATTAATAAAAAATTAAAGAGCAGCAGCAGAAAAAAACCCGATGCACAATTTTATGTAGTATATTATAAGGTACTTGGAAAAAAAATTTTGAAAGAAAAAAGACATATTTAAAAAAGCCCTAGGGATTAAAAAAATGCTTAAAAAAGCTAAAAAATTTAAATTTTACAAACATTTTGCAACAAATTAAAATTTTTTTGTATGGAATTATTATTAAATATTCACCTTTATGAAATACAATTAAAACAAAATATCAAATATTAAAAATAAAAAAAATTGTGAAGATGGTACCATATTGCCTTAAAAAGAGTATTTCATAGAACAAAAAACAATTTATAATTCCCCTTAAAATTGTTATAAGTATACTTAAGTATGCTTATTAAGAGTAAGTAAACTACTTGTTAAAAAGTTAATAAAAAAATAACTAAGAACTATAAATAAGTACATAAACAAACACGACAAGTAACAACTATGAGAAGCTATGCACACATAACACAATTTCCTACCTAATAGGTATACTAGAATAATCAAAAAATATTATAGTATCAAGTATGTATACGGTGATTAAGTTAAAACACAAGATATCAACAATGTAAATATAAGAATTTTCGACGGTAGTGCTTTGCACGTGCAAGTGTTTGTTAGTGCATTGCGTGATTCTGAGCTGGTACCGCTTGTCTGTGAATTTATTCCATTGTATTCTGAATATTAAAGTCTAGTACTCAGAGTTTAAAATTGTTCCATTAGATTATTTTTTCAGTATATTTATCAGTACGAAAAAAAATAATTGCGCTAAAAAAATTGAACGTTCATATTTTTTAAGAATTAAATTCTTAGAAAATTTTGTTGAGAAAAAATTTTAAAGTATAATTTAGACCAAAATTAAATCCCGAGATTAGTTATTTTAATCCAGAGATTCAGGGGCTGCAAACCCTACTTTCTAGCACACAAGCAAATCCCAGATTTCTTGAAATACTTACCTTGACGTTACAATTCTTTTATCCTTTTGACGTTGACAAAAGTGCATTTTCGTCCGTGTTTCATTTCGCTTTCTTATGTTTGTATAGCTATTTTTGTTGTTTATTTTTACTTTTTCTTGCCTACATCTCATCCTCGTTGGATTTCACCGAAAGTGGTACTGAATGAGAATATTTACCCCATACCGATGAACACGATAGTGAATCTGATACGGATTTATCTATTTGTGATGAAGAAGTGGAAGAAATTTAACAAAAACAACAACACACCAGTAGCGTACACAAACTTTTTTCAAGGGGGGTGTCCATGGTCGAAAGTTCTGCCACTCGTATCATACCTCAAGACAACACCAATTGATTCTTCTGATTTCGTCGATTTTGTTAACAAAAAACAGTAAAAAAATAAATGTATAAATTAATAATTAACATTAATTAATAAAATAAAATGATAATTTCAAGTACTTAATTAAATTTTGCGTTATATATATACATGTATTACGGTGGCGCACACAAGGGGGGGGGGTCCTGGGGGTTCGGACACAACATATATATATATATATATATATATATATATAATATATATATATATATATATAATAGGATTATCATCAATCGAAAAAAACTCAAGGGCTTTGGGGGGGTGTCCGAGCCCCCAGGACCTTGTGTGCGCCACTGTAATACACTTACGTAAAGTATGTGGTTCCAAGGAATATTTCGACCAATTTCATAAAGATTTGTAGTTTTAATTTTAACTTTCCTATTTTTTCAAAAATGTTTTTTAACCTAGACATTTTGCGACCTAACTTTTGTAACTTTATACAATACCAATAAAAGAAAGCATATTTTATAATTTTTCCTGTGATGGTGAAACCTAAATAAGTCACGTATTCACATGAGGTCACAACGGTATTTTGCCCTATATATATATATATACACTAATGGTTACATGGTGTAAAAGGGGCTAAATGAAGTCATTCTTAAACATTCAAAATCGAAGTGTCTCCTCTACTTACGACTGAGAAGTGAAAAATTGAACTAATTATAAGTAGGATTTAGTTCTTTTTTTTAAATATTTTTTCCACTCATATAAGTTGTAAAAATTATACATATAGCATAAAAATTCAGTTTATGCAGGTATAATTATGATACATAATTGGAAAAATACGCAATATATATCCTATTGTGCGTACTCTAAATAAAAATGGAACTAGAAATTACATAATTGAAGAATAGTAAATAAATAACTTGAAATTCCGCATACATGTATACTTAAATGAACTCATGATAGTGAGTGGGGATGGACGCAAATAGCACTGGTCTTAATTCGAGGGATTTGTATAATTGAAAAAGACTTTTAAAAGCAGAAGAATATGCTTTTTTTAAATTTTAGGTTTCTTTTCCCTAATATTGGATTAGTTTATTAAGAAAATTATACTTTTTCTTTTGATGTATTATTTCGAAACTAATTCCAAATAATGCACGTACACATACACATATATATGCTATTCATTATTTTGCTTTTCTTTATTATTTTTTTCCAATATTATGTATAAATTTATTTTCTATTCAAAGGGGAACGTTAGGATCCTATAAAGCAGTTTTAATCGTACATCACTATTCTAAGGCAGCAACACAGCTTTTGTAGATTTACATTTTGGTTCTTTTACTTTTTCTTACTTTTATAATACGCCTAAGTAAGTGATTCCCAAAGTGATCTATGTCTACCCCCAGGGGTCTACGTCAGCAAAAAAATAATTTGAAGGTCCATGAGGTGTCAATTGGGGTCTACGATAGTGGCTTTCTTTAAAACAGATCGTGACTTTAGATTTAAAAGAAAATTTAATCAAGTAGAAATCAGATTTTACCTAAATTTAACAGATTTATTTCCTAAATTTATTGAGATTTTTCTTTTGCAATTACAAAATGACAGCATATATTGTATTAAAACAAGAGCCATGATTCCAGCGCTTCTTTCGAAAATTAAGCTAAAGGAATATAATGTTGGGCCACGAGTTTTCCCAGTTTCTCAATTTGTCACAGACAATCTGCCAGGAAATTGACGTTTTAACCTACTTTGAACATTTAAATGCCCTTAATTCAGATTTTGAAACTAAGTTTGAGAAGGCTTTGACTATATAGTAATACCACGGGAGAAAAAAGGAAAGGGAAAGAAAAGACTGGACACTACTAAATTGAAGAAATTCATAATTAAATCTGGCAAGATTAATGCCATACGTTGAAAATTTGTTATGGAAGCACCAGATTCATTTCTCTCATTAAAAGCATTTGTTTGCTGCTCAGTTATTTTATTTAACATTTTACGCGTTAATTACGTTTTAAATTAATAAACACGCATTTCTAAAGTTTTAAACACAACACTACAGTTAGAAAATTAAAATTTTAAATTAAGTATTGTAAACCAGCAGTTAAAAAGATATTTTTGGTAAATTTTCAAAAAAACGTATCTTAGGTAAGCAGGTACACAAAACTGAAAAACATGGCAAGGGTCTATGAGAGAAAAAAATTTGGGAACCTCTGATCTAAGTTGTAAAATTGCAACTTTCATCTCCTGATTTGTAGGACATATTTAATACTAAACCAATATTTTTTTGCTTTATGAAAATTACACGCACACACACACACATATATGCACACGTACACAAACATATATATTAAAAGTTTTTGTTATATCTTGAACACACATAGCCTTATAGTTCTATTCCAAAATAAAACCTCTCTAAATTGAGTGACAATGGGAAATAACAATTAAACAAAAGCTAATTTTCAGTCTCTGGTAATCATAGAAATGAGTTTCTTATTTAAGATAATTTAAAACATAAGCTGTTTTGAGTGACGTGACATAAGTTTTGTGTGTATTTTTATTGGTTGTTATGGAAATGGTTTTATTTATATGACAATTCAGCTAGAAGCATAATCTCGTTAAGCGGATAAATAAAGAAGTTTTCCAAGAGTTGTTTGAATTATTCTGCTACAAATGATTTAATAACTTAAATATAATTAAAAACAGAAAGCTTTGGAGTTTAAAGTAATTTTAAAGCAAGTATTGTATCATAATATACGCATGTAAAAATCAATCCAAACTTAGAATACATTTTTTCAAGGAGAATTGTTCCAGTTATACATGTGGGAATCTAACCGAAATCTTCTGAAAAAGTTCAGATTCTTCAGATAGCGGGGTTTTTATTTGGTTTTATTTGGTCTAGAGGTTTTTACGGTGTATGGGTTAACTTTGAAAAATAGAATAGACATCATAGTTTAAAGAAACTAAACAATTTATTACGAGTTATAGGAAAGTATTTACATGGGGAATATTTACAAAAAGGAAATTAGAACATGCAGACATTTATACAGGAAAATTTATAGGCAGACATTAATATAGGAAAAATAGATAGTCAGTCCCTCTTCTGGGAGGACGTTAGAAATTGCATAAAACTCATTATGCGATGTGCAGGTGGCTTACCGCCAGTCGTGGCGAAAGAGCGTGGACGCGCTGATACGATGCTTCCTAGTCGATGGTTAGTGGGCCTCTGACGAGAAAATCGCGTCAGCGTTTTAATAAGCAAGCTAGGTGGCGTTGCTGTGGAATGCTGTTTTTGACTAAAATTGCCGTCCTCTGCAAAGGAATGATCTAACCTTTTAAAAAAAGAAAAAGTTCTATGGGATATCCTACATACATATAAATTTATTACATTGTAACGCACATATGCATATTTATTATAAAGTAATTTCTACGTTTAAATACTTTTTTTAAAAAAAATCTGCTTTTTTTCTTTTGAGCACGTAGGCTTAAAGCCCATTTCGCATTGCACTATTGGAGAAGAAAAATACGTGGAACACATTTTCCACCAGAAAATATTTATTGATACAGAAATACGAATGCTACTATAATTTATATTCTTTTCTAAAATATAACGAAACCAAACTCAAATATTAATGCTCGAGCGCCCATATTCTTTTTCGGAAAGAAAATGATCCGTAATTCTTCCCCATAGCGTGGTCATAATATAAAACTTTTATTCGAAATACAATTTTCAGTTGAAAACAAAAACTTTACAATATTAATTTAAGCTAGTGTGATTTATAACGCACTCATCCTTACTTAAAATTTAGAAGCATTTTGTAAATACTTCATTTTTAAATTTGATATATTAAGTGTAAATTCTGCTAACAGTAGAGCATAGGAAACGAAATATGAAATATATTTCATATTTAGGGTACACATACACACACACACTTCCCTTCCCCCCGAAAAAAGTGTAAGAAAACTTGCTGTTCTTTATAATTTACATAGAGAAATCTCAATGTAATTGAAAGGCTGAAGAATTCTTCCTGAAAAAAATGAGCCCCAAAGGTAAGAACAACCCTAAAAATGAACGAAGCAATACAATATGAAGCAGCTTAGAATAACAGCCCATAGAAATGAAGTTAGCTTATTTTAGTTAGCTAATGAAAAAAAATTGAAAAACAATAATAATAAATAAAAATAAATATAGCCTAGTGGTGGGTGGCAGGGGTTCCATACTGTCACACAAGGTAAAAATTACAGAGAGGGCTTTTCAAATTAACTCGTTTTTCTTGGACTTTTACCTAAATGTTATTAATATCACTTACAAATTTAAATTAGAACATCAATGAAATTCAGCCATTTTCTTTTTAAGATCTATAACCAACTAACCTAATTTACAATTTTTTTCGACCATTATCAAACTATTTTTTCACAATTAACTATCTTATTTAAACAATCTTCTTTTATTTTAAGGCTGTCTTCGCAAAACGTTAAAGAAATAGAAACATGTTTGGAATATTATTTTTGAATAAAAAAATATTGCAGCATTAATATTATAGTCTGGCTTCGCTGTTCTACAGAGAGCGACATGTGTTTTCTCGTACTACTCATTTTTATCCCATTCGATCCATATTTTCTGGTATTAAATGTATACCGTCATGCTAAATGAGTTATCCCTTTACATGTTAAAATGAAAATGGAATATTTGAAATTTTGAAAAGGCATATCAAATATATATATAGAGAGAGAGACTATATGAACTACAGAGTTGCAGATCTTCATGAAAATTGAGACATTTTTCTATCAGAAAATGAGATTCTCATTTATTTCTGTCTCTCGTACATTTGGCGATATTTCTTTTTAAATGTGCTTACATTAATTACACCAGGCAACAAAAAACAACTTTTCGTCTGTTTCCTAGTTTTAAATAGCCTATTCTTACTAATTTTGGGTTGAAAAAAACGAATATGTAAATGAAATTTATTTATTAGCTCTAGTTTTTAAGATATGCCACAGCCCATCCATCAATTTATTGGTAAATTTGAAGAACAAAACATAACTAACTAATACATACAGTACAATTGTGACGGATCTATACGCGCGGTTCCCCTAATTCTCATCTCTTTAAAAAAAATATTCATTTCAACCAACTTTCATCGAGAAAGCGAACGTGATTTATGTAAATGAGGTACATTATATAAATTCGGTTTTCACGAATTGGCAGTAGAAAGAAAGTAAGAAAAGAAGTGAAGAAGAAGAAAGCGAGTTGCTATCACTTTGTTGTTGACACGCTGGAGTTAATACGTTGGAGGTGTGCAAATAGGAGTATCATAAGTTTGAGAAGTAGTAAAAGATTACGTAGCGTGGAGCCGTCGTCATTTGATCAAGCCGAAAAGAGTGCCTGAAACTTTCCAGTATAGGATCCGATGCATTAAAGGTTCAGGTACTGTACATTTGATTAAGTAGAAGCTAGTTATTCGAGTGTGACGTAGTTATAATTGAGCGTATTTAAGCTATCTTAGATTCAGTTGAGGGTCTGTAGTAATATCCCCGAGTTATCGAATCTCACCTCTGCACTCTACTATAATTAATATACCTTAATTAGAATTGTGTTGTGTCTGTTTAGTGATTGTTAATAAGAATTAATAAATCAAATTAGATTGGAAATAATGTCTGTGGATTATTTAGTTCCTCCTACACATCTAGCCTGGTTTACAGGTAGACAAGAGGGCTCGAATGTAAGGGGTAGGCGAACGTTACCACTCAAAAAGTCATGTTCTAGAAACCGTGATCATAACCAGAAATCAGTAGTATTTTTTAGTTTATTTCCTGTGAACATTTCCTTTTGAATTGCCTCTTGTATATCGAAACCCGAGTTATCCCTGTCCTGCAGTAGTTTGCGAGCATTGATTCATCCCGTCGACTCTGATTTATACGTTCCCTTGCTGTGATACCTTGATGAAACCTTTCATCGTGTTCACATCGCTTACAATTCCACAGTTTTTAGGGGGAAAATCAAGATGGGAATGTAAAAAATGGATCTTTAGAGCCCTATGCATCCTGGGGCATGAACATTTTGTAGGAGTTCTTTCACTAACTGTTAATAGTTCTCATCCTTTATGCTGTCTAAAAATCCTTATACCACATTTATATCTTTGAAACCTAAATATAGTTGAATTCATTTACCTTGAGTTGTAAGACGATAAACAGCGAATATCACTTGAATCGTGCACTGTTGCCTGTTCTTTGTTCTACTGATGCTCTAGGTTAGACTCAAAACACACTTGTGAAGAAAGGTGGCGCGGTTACATGCCTTTCGTTGAAATAAAAATCGTTCCTGAGACAAGAGCTTCCATCTACGCGCTCAAATGAACATCAAAAAGATTATACATAAAAAGTAAAGATGAGTAAAGATACAGCTATTTATGAACAGCGAGTTCTGATTCTTGAAAACAAGAGCTAATCTGGAGCTTTTATTATGATTTTCGTGTTTAGCAGACCAAAATACTTCATAACAAACTACTTTTGAGCCCGAAACAATTTTGATGTTGCCTAGTGTTATTACTAAATACACTTAAGAATTTTATTATTATTAAATAAATTAAGGAATACTTGAACATCGACAGATTTAATGCCTCGCCCCCCCCCTACATGGCTGGTCTTCAGCGGTACTAGGCTTGAACTGAATGACATGCCGGCCATCAGTCCGTTACTTTAAACAGTGGCGCACACAAGGGGGGGGGGGTCCTCGGGTCCGGACCCACCAAAAGCCCAGGATTTTTTTCCGATTGATTATAACCTCATGTATAAAGAAATACCTAAAATTTTATTAAATATTTGTTACAAAAAATTAACTTTACTAATTAATGCTGATTATTAATTCTTTCATTAATTTTTTTACTGTTACGTTCCCGAAAATCTACAAAATCTGAAGAATATGTTAGGCGGCATATTGCCTCATGGTACAAGAATAGTGTACTTTCGACACTGGACCCTTTGAAAAATTTCAATGTGCTCTTCTGACCTTGACCATTAGTCTACCTCGGCCACATGACGTTTTAAGAAACTTAATTCTAGAATATTCCATTTTAACTGTAATCAGTTATTTTATGTGGGAGAAAATAATTTAGGTGTGTATCTGATTATTGTTGCAAACTGAAATTTTTCAATTAAGAATTTCCGAATTAGAAAGAAAAAAAAATCCATTCTGTAATTGCACCAAAAAAACATGGAAATAAAAAAAATTAATTTTTACCACATATTTCAGAGGGGAAAGCACATTTATAGGGGAAAATAAAAAAAGATAATTTTCAGTCAGACTTAATTCCTTTCGAGGATTTTAAAATTATATTAACACATTAATTATACATTCATAGTTAACAACTTTCGAAAACATATCAGAATTCATTATTTGGCTCTGAAAAGAATGCATTCTAATTAAATATTAAAAATTGACATAAAAAAATTTGAAAATGACTAATAATTAAAATTGCAGGAATGAAGTCAAATTGCTCTTGAAAGATTTAAAATTAAAAGTTAAAAAAAAATCTCATTCACAAAACAAAACGGTTGTCAAGACAATTAATGTTACCCCAAAAATAAATTATTTTCCTCAAACATCTTTCTTACTCAGTATGTATAAAAAGAACTTCGTTCCTCAATTTCCACAGTGATCTGAAAATACATTACTACTACAACCGGTTAAAATCACACTTGAAAGGTCACAATCGGCACTACTTCTAAAACACAACAAAATTCACGGAGGTGTGGTTTTAAAAAAAAATAAAAGACGCAAGGGCGTTTCCATAATGTCACCGCCTACATTTTTTTTATGCACAATCATTCTTCAATCAACGTACAATACAAATAATAAACTTTTACATTTTCCCTCGGAATTGACGAACGGACCAATTGAGACCTGCGCATGAGAAAAGGTCTTCGTGTGAAAAGAACCCAACAACATAATACTAGAGTCGAACGCTTATACAATGGATTTGTGGTCTTGGGAACGTTCAGGATGTGCGGTTAATTATGGAAGGATTGGGGAGAATAATCGCTGGAACGAAAAAGAACGTATTTCTCACAGAAAGGAAATTGGAATTTTTTTTCTGAGGTAAATAAAAAACAGGTGAGAGAAATAAACAGGAGATCCAATGACTTATTATTTGTGACAACACAGGTAATAAGCTGTGTTTGGTTGGATGGCAGTACCGAAAGGGTTATTTTTTAATGGAAGGGTGCAGCACTTTTTGATTGGAGCTTTTTGTTCTAATACAATGGTCAATCAAGTTTTAAGCCCTTCATTGTATGGACATTCCCCTCCTTCCTAATCTGCAGAAAATAGGGGCAGAAATAAATGTTAGGAGGGAAAGACGCTTGTTTTTCAATTCGTTTCACAGAGGATTTGCTTTTCGATGGATTGTAATTTAAAATTCGTTACCAAATAGTACATTTAAAAGGAAAGCTTTTCGTCATTTCTGTATAATGTTTTCTGAAGGTACTGCCGACTACAAATATCTGTTTTCAGCAGTGGCGTAACGGAGAATATTAGGGCCCCGCTACAAACTCAGGTTTTGAGCCCCCTAGAGTCCCTGCCGCACCCCACGAAACGCGGGGGTTGTAAGGATGTACTTTATGCCACTGGGTTTCGTCATTTCTGTATAACGTTTTCTGAAGGTACTTGCTCGTACTGCCGACTACAAACATCTGGTTTCAGCAGTGACGTAACGGAGAATATTAGGGCCCCCTTGCAAACTCAGGTTTTTGGCCCCAAGCCCGAATACGTACTTGGCGTCAGTCGAGCTTTGGGCCCCCTAGAATCCCTGCCCCCCCCGAAATGCGGGGGTTACAAAAGTGTACTTTATGCCACTGGGTTTCAGCCTTAATCATTTTAGTGCTACGCTGTGAAAGAAGTATACAATACTCATGAGTAATTAGAATCGGAATGTTACCGAGATATTTCAGTTTATCTTAAGGTATCCGACTACTTGTGACAATTTTTTAAAAAAAAAAATATTGGAGATATACGGATTTTCTTTTTTTTGTTTTTTTTTGTTGATGTTTTTACATTTGTTTAGTTCACTTTAAGAAAAATATTCTAAAATTAAGAAGAGAAAAAAAATTATTATTATTAAATTGGTAAGAAGTTGGTAAAATTTGATAAAAAAATAATATAAACTTCACCTATTCTGTACTAAAAGTTTATAAATAAACTTTCAATTTTTCAATTCGTTGTGTTGCTATGTTATTCATTTTTGAAATAATCTTCAGGTTAAGAGACATTTTAATTATTACAAAAAGTAGAGCACTTTATTTTAGTTATTATATGAAATTGCTTAAAAAAACTGTGATTATATTAGCATTTGGGACTGTCAATTTTGTAATAAGACAGTGATTGATAAATCTGAAGGTTAAACTATTATACAGAATTTTTTACTATTATACAGAACATACACAAAAATTTCAGTTAATTATTTTAAAAATTTTTTGAGCAATCACTGGTCCTGTTTGAGCATTAAAAAAAACCCCACACATTTCTAGTAAAACGCGTCTTAAAGTATGACATCTTGCTTAAAGTAATGCCATCTGCTTTTACTAAAACACTTGTAGTTTTTGTTCTAGTGAACGGAAGATAATAAACTTGGTATTTTTATAAAGCTAATAAGATGGCCTATAACATAAAATAAAATTGTCAATTTTTGGCAAAATTCACAATTTTAGGGTAGTCGGATACCTTAAGTCTACCTCACTTATTTGAATAGCTTGAAACAAATAACATTTTCAAACTCAACATCATGAATTCGAGAACCAAGTTCAGCTCTATGCACAGCAGTTTACATTTTATTTAGTTATGTTGTAATAATTATAAACTAACACTCCACTATGCTCTAATAATAAATGTAAGACAAACGAAATTATTAATAAACTGCGGATGTCATAATTAATTTGCTAGCATAACTTCAGCTAAGAATTACACTCACATGAAATGGATTAGAATATTTTTTTAATTGGGGGCTCAGGGGAAATTTTCAGGAGTTTCGTGAGCTTAGCTTGTGAAAGAAAAACTAACCTTATCTTTATTTTCAATAAAACGAACCATGAGAATTACACTTTCTTTTTCAACGCCCTTTTAAAAACTTCACTTGTATGTAACGGAATCTTTGAACTCCAATTTTACCCACTTTGAAAGGTCAGATTAATTCAAAATTTTGCTCATCTGTTCAGGACCGATGGCAATACAATAATTTAATAATTTTGTTTCATTGTCCTGATCGGGATCAACAAGATTAACGATTTCCCATTTTCAGATCCCACCCCGCCTCTGGCGACTCATTTTAGATCCCATTTCCAGATTTGGCGACTAAGAGATTAAGTTAGTTCGATTAACTATAAAAGGGTGTTTTTAGTTTTCGTAAACTATAATTTATTAATCAATACAACAAATTATATTGATCTTTTCAATTACATTTTTCATTATTTAAGTTTAATGTGTTTATTCACAGTTAGCGACAGTGTTTATGTTGATACATTTTTTATTAAACCAAGTGTTATTTGAGATTTATATGCATTGTTGCCACTTACGCATTGTTGTTATTTAGGATATGGAATAATTATGTATGTATTATTATTTTATGTGGAAACGTGTCGAATCAAAAATACTAGTACACAGCGTTTTTATCGTGCAATATAAAAAGCTAGCTTCCTTTTTTGTCCTGTAATATATATGTGTAATATACAAATTAAAAAGGGCAATTAATCAGAGAAAATATCAAAAAAAAAAAAAAAAAAAACGATGGCGTACTCAGACTATTTTTCTAGGGAGTGGGATTTTTAATACTTAAAAAAAAACAAGTTAGAGCGAAAACTCGTCAAATTGATTTGATTGGATTGTGATTTATATCGCACTCTGAAACAACACGAGGGCTATTATTGACGACCTTCGTAATTCTAAACTAGGGTCTGACTTGAGTTGGTATCCCCCTCCCCAAATTTCTACGCTATATTAAGTACCCGAAGAATTTCTGATGTACCCTCTACACGGCGGGTTTTCAGTGGCACTAAGACTCACGAAAATGTCGAGGTGTAACCTTTATGTAAGAAATTAAAACTATGGTGACATATGTGGGGAAGGAGGGCTGAACCCCCAAACCTGCCCTTGTGTATGATACTGAAAAGGGGTCATTATCATACGGATCAATCCCTGGAAAAAGAGAAGGCTAGCATCTCTTATGTTAAACCCTAATCAAATAATGAAAGTGGACATCTTTTTTTTTCTCTAATGGGGCTTCGTATTGGTATTTTTTACCTTTGCAGACCTAGTTCATTCCCCAGGAGATGGTATCACTTTTTAATACGGCACCGTATAGGCGACACAATTGCCGCACTTAATTTTGACGCCCAGTTTAATCCCCAGATGGAGGTACCTGAGCTCTGGCGATGCAAAATTGAACTTAGGAATTTAATTTTGCCGAAAGCACCCAAGCCAAATGGACACTTCAAAGGGTTTTTTTACATGCCGCATAATCATACGACATGGCCGCAGTCGATTTTCTGCATCATGAAAATCCACCGTTTTTCCGGGGTCGAACCCGCAACCTTGGGTACAGAAGACCAGCGACAAACCAACTATGCCACCCAGTCGGCATCTGAAATAATAATTAAATGATTATTTTCAGACGAGGTCATGTGTAGAGTTTAAAATTCAAGTTTATTGTAATGTATAGTAATCCACACTTTTCTTCACGGTGATATTCAATGAACATCAACCTTTCAACCAGCGACCTACTGACCACGAAACAGTTGCTTTACCAATAGCCTTATAGTATTCTTTTAGGAAATGCGTGCGGGCGCACGATCTGATGCTTCAAAAACATACGATTCCAAACAAATTGTAACTAGACCAGGTAGTTTCAAAGAGTTTTTAATGTTTTCATACAAACGAAGAAAAAACATTCGATCACATTTTTGCTCCAGATGTTTTAAAAGATCCGTTTATTCTCAGAGAGATGAATATCCCTACCCTCGTAAACGCATCATTTTGTTGTGATAGCTCTTTTTGACATTTGAAAGCAACCGTTTTCACGGATGAAATATAGTAGGATTTATAGCCAGGAAAAGAAATTTATAATGTCAGATTCTGATCTTCTGTGAATGGTAATCATTTGACACTGATGTATTGGTTCGAACAAAAATTAATGAACCGTTTGACATAGTCCTTTCTCTAAAAATGGGTCAGATAATTTTAGCTTGTGTATATCTTTACTTTTAAGTTTTATTTGGAAAAAAAAATTAAGGAAGATTTAAATTTAAATTGCTGTTATGTGAATATGCGCCAAGCACGCCGGAATAAGCCTATGCATGTAAAATAAGCCTTGTCTTGTGAATACTTGATACGATTTAAAATTAAATTTTTATTTTTAGTTTCAAATTTCATTTTTTATTCTAAGTTATTAAACATGTTTCAAATTAAAAAGTTCGGTATTTTAGTCTCAAAATAAATTTCATTCAACAAATAAATAAAAATTGTCTAATTATATAAAATGTTGAGAATATTAAATTCAATTTATTAATTTTAAATTGTTCTTAATTATTTTTTGTTACTTATTAAGTTACCATCATACTTATAAGAATAATCTGACTTATTTGAAAATTTTTGCCGAGTGCGTCCATTAACCTTTACCCTAAATTGGTAACATTAGAAGCTTAGAATGGATATTTTTATGCATTTTCAGTAAAATAAAAAAAAATTATAATGAACCTATAAAAGAGTTTTATTTAATAAAATCCAAGCGAACTTTTAATATAGTTATTTAATAGTGATGTTGTGAAATGGAAATTACCGAAAAGTGTCAATTTTTATGAAGAGAAAAAGAAATAAAAAAATACCGAAATGACAACTTTCACCAGGCAAAATAGCTTAAACAATAATAGTACTTTTCACTTATTTTCAGCTTTAGATAAAATAATACTTTAATCATTGAAAGAATTTCCAAATTCATTTTTAATTTTAATTAATATACTCTTTTTCACATTATCCATGTTATAATACTCACAATAAACATAACAATATAATTCAGAGGTGTAAAAAATACGCGCGTAACTCTTCAAAACTCTTTTAAAATTAAGAATTAAGTCATTTTAATTGTTTATAAAATAGCAGCATAAAAAGATCGGTGTTTTTGACAAAACAAAAATAAAAAAGGAACAATAATCAGTTCTAACTATTTTTTTTTCTAAAAATTAATTATTTATTTTTAAATGTATCAATTTAATAACTAAGATATGTAAAGTTTCACATTCGATGTATTCAGATAAATTTTTTTAGTATATCTTGATACAGTTTTTTACAATGAAGGTGATGTAGCGAATGTTTTGTCAAAGCAACTACTTATAATTTTTATTCAATTTTCGAATCTTAAGCACAGAATATTATGAAACAAGTGCACTGTTAAATTTAAGTGATATATATTCTAGTTTAATAGTCGAAGAAAAGTTTTATAAATAAATTAACCAAAAATTAGAAGAGTTAGCTCCAAGAAAATGAACATAATTATGGCATGTTTAATAGCAACATAATGAAAGAAATTACATGTATTGATATCAACATGATATACTAAACAAAGATAAAGGTTTTTAATATATCT
Source organism: Trichonephila clavata (assembly GCA_019973975.1). NCBI lineage: Eukaryota > Metazoa > Arthropoda > Arachnida > Araneae > Nephilidae > Trichonephila > Trichonephila clavata. The sequence continues at coordinate 198,465 of BMAO01038939.1, read as the reverse complement.
TAATATAGTTCATACAATTTAAGTGGCAGCTTCACATTGTTTTGTCTAACATTTGTAAAAGTTATTTGATTTTAAGAATCTAACCCACGGAAAGAAACGAAAACAACATTAAGAGTGTCCCAATAAAATGCATGCACTCTTTGAAAGATTATAACACTAACAATTATAATGATTCAAAAAAGTTTCAAAAATCAAAATAATGTTAACAAATGTAGGAATCGGCTATTAAATGAAAGTGATCAAATTGTCAGCCATTGTGGCCTAAGCACACATGATAACACTGAGCGATGGAATTCAAAATATTCCTGACCCTTTCAGTTGCTATTTAGGTGCCACTCACAAAATTCGATACTCTTGTCAAGATCATCTTCATTGTGAACTTAGACTAATGTAGGAATTTTTTTTTTTTTCCCTGTTAGGCGCGTCTCGAAATGTTACAAACGCTCAATTTTGGAATTCTTGTCTCACGAGCCGCTTGTTGAATAAATTTTCTAGGCGATTGATGAACAGTTTCTCTCTCTCAATGATTTTTCTCCTTGTGAAGTTGGAGTGTGATCATGGTATTCTAGAATGTTTTTTTTTAAATACATTCTTAAGAGTTCTTTCCACCTCAAACTTATCTCGCAAACGAGTCATTGAGAATCTTGTAGGTTCATCTCGTTGAAACTTCTTTCTAAACTGTCTTTGTATTTCTGTTATGTTCTCATTAGAAATTGCAATACCGGTATACCGGGATAACGAATACCGGCATTTCAAGCCATTTGTACAATTTTGTAATACCGGTATTCACAAGTTTAAATACCTGTTTTTCGGTATTTACTAGAAACTTTTTAAATTGTCTCCACTATATGTTCAGGGATCGCCAACATAGTATACGCAAAATTGTATACGTTTTGGTTTTTATGTCTCCCTAATGGGCGAAATTAATTAGACTGTGAGTACAAAGTTGCATCGCACAGTTAAGAGAAGTGATAAAATACGGGAATTGTCCGAGGAGGCGGGCCAAAATTACCCTATAACAGCTGAAAGCGATACTGCACACTCGCAAGATTCGTAATCTGTTATTCGTATTTGTGAAAACAAGGTTGTAGTTGCGAAGAAAGTGCGTAATATTTCGATATTTTTTTTAAACTGGTGAGCTTGTAATTCACATTGTACTTGCATATTGTACTTTAGAGTTCAAAATATTTTTCAGATTCCTTAAATATATACTCATAAATAATAACCCATAATTATGAATAATTTTAAAGAACATGAAAAATCAGTTGATAATACTTCGTTTTGGTTTCATTATTCATATGATGAAAAGAATATGTGATGGCACAATGTAAAAAAATATTCAAGAGCTATTAAAGTGAATGGAGGAAGTACAAGCAGACTCCATACACATTTAAAAACGAAACATGATACAAATTTGTTTAAAAGGAAAGAATCTAATTGCGATAAGGGTGGAAATTTAAGTACAGTCTCTAAGCCAGAGCTATCAGGGATTTTAGTTATGGCTTAATGACTGTACAATTGATCATTATGTTTTTTAGGATCCCATTTCAAAAATTTGTAATTGTATCACAGATTGAATAGTGATATTTGCAGTTTTTTGTGGTTTAAATGAATAAAATGTTACTTTGCTTTTTTATGATTCTTTATGTATAACTGTTATAATTTATAAGTTACAAATTAACTTTTTGTGATATTTACACTCTCTAATAAAACTGGCAAATAATACAAAGAAACACTAGTGTTTTCTTTCCTTTTCTGAAATTTCTACTTCCGGCATTCCAGTATTAGGATCTAAAAAATACCGAATACCGGTATTGAACTTTTGGTCCGATATTGCAATCCCTAGTTCTCAGTCTTTCAGCGACGTTAAGGTGTATCCGACAGGTTGCGACAACTTTTTTTTTTAAAAAAAAAAAAGAGAGAGAGATGGGTTTTTTTTGTTGTTGTTATTTTTAGATTTGTTTAGTGTATTTTAAGAAAAATGTGCTAAAATTAAGAAGAAAAAAAGAAATTATTATTACTAAAATGGGGAAAAAATAGGTAAAATTTGACAAAAAATAGCATAAACGCGGCCCATTCTGCACCAAAGGTTTACGAACAAATTTTCAATTTTTTCAATCTAATATGTTGCTATATTATTCAATTTTGAAACGACCTTCAGGATAAGAGATATTTTCTTTTTTACAAAAACTAGAGCACTTTATCTCAATTACTATATGAAAAAGCTTAAAAAGACAGTGATTCTATTCACATAAGGGACTGTACATTTTGTAATAAAACAGTGATGGATAAATCTGAAGATTAAAACAATTCTACTATTATACAGAACTCACAGAAAAAATTTCAGTTAATTATGTTCAAAACTTTTTGAGCAATCCCTGGTCCCTTTTGATTAGTTTCAAAAAATCACATTTCGAGTAAAACGTGTTTTAAAGTGTGACATCTTGCTTAAAGTAATGGCATCTGCTTTTACTGAAACACTTGTAGTTTTTGTTCTAGTAAACGGAAAATGATAAACTTGGTATTTTTATAAAGCCAATAAGATGGCTCATGAAATAAAATCGTAAAAAAATTTGTCAAGTTTTGGTGAAATTCACAGTTTTAGGGTAGACGGATACCTTAAAGAGTGAAATTTCTTTGCTCAATGTTTAGTCTGACTTTACATTTAGTTTAAGCCGTCACACCCGAAAAAAGAACAAACAGCGTGGTCCTCATGAACATTTAACGAGTGTATGCATTTTCTTGGAACACCCAGTATAAAATAAACAAATCTAAGAGATTTTGAGTATTAAAATAAGTAACTAAATAAACATTCTTTCCCTAAAAACTATGGAGACTTTATCCTCCAGAGAGGATAAATCAGTAACACTGTACGGCGATGTATCCAACGAGTCATTTAGTCATCATAAAGCTCGATTAGCACTTACACCACCATGAAACAAACAGTATTAAGTCATTTCCTTTTGGGCGTTCTCGCGTTGGACAATTATTCAGAATCCCCCCCCCTATCTCTCTTTCTTTCTTTTCGGTTCAAGTCATTAACAAGAAAAACTGTAAGCCCCGGGAGAACACAGTTGAGTTCATTGTCATTTCCTCATTCGAAGGAATTTTCTTCCTTTCTTTGTTTTTTATCAGTCTTTTATTCCGTGGGAGGTCTTAGATGCAAGAAGCGGAATGGAAAAGTAAACGGAAAAGGATGTTTGTTTTGTATTTCTATGATTATGAACAAAAACTTTGAGTACAGCTATCGAGAAGTTTATATCAGTTCTTTTGTCTACACCGAAGTGTTTTTCATAGTTCATAGCGAACTCTAAATATTTACATTATCAAATTAATATTTGTTGAGGTCGTAAAATAAATAATAAATCGTAGTTTTATCGGTTATTTATTAGTATTTTTAATCCTTCTGTTTTCATGTTCATATTTCCGTTCCTTTTCGTTAAAAGAAATATATGATATGGTGATATTTCAATGAATTGCTGACTGAACATTATATCTCACAGCTCTAGGAGTTTCTTCTTTTGGGCCTTGGTCTGACTTTAAGATCAATCTTAAAACAGAAAATTAGAATTTCGTCCTGGTGACTTAATTTTAAAAATACACTAGATTTATATTTATATATGTATAACTTAATATATTAAATTATTTTTAAGCAATCCGACTGATTGCGACAACTTTTTTTTTCTTTTAAAAAAAATGGAGATATGGAGATTTTTTTGTTATTTTTAGATTTATTTAATATATTTTAAGAAAAATATGCTAAAATTAAGAAGAGAAAAATAAATTATTATTACTAAAATGGGAAAAAATAGGTGAAAATTGACAAAAAATATCATAAACTCAGCCCATTCTGTACCAAAGGTTTATAAATAAATTTTCAATTTTTTAATTCTAATGTGTTGCTATGTTTTTCATTTTTGAAGTGACCTTCAGGATAAGAGATATTTTCTTTTTTACAAAAACTAGAGCACTTTATCTCAGTTATTATATGAAATTGCTTAAAAAACAGCGATTATATTCACGTAAGAGACTGTAAATTTTGTAATAACACAGTGGTTGATAAATCTGAATGTTAAAACAATTCTACTATTGTACAAAGCTTACAAAAAAAAATTCAGTAAATTATTTTCAAAATTTTTTTAGCGTTTGAGTATTTAAAAAAAAAAAAAACATATTTCGAGTAAAACGCGTTTTAAAGAATGACATCTTGCTTAAAGTAATGGCATCTGATTTTACTAAAACACTTGTAGATTTTGTTCTACTGAACGGAAAATGATAAACTTGGTATTTTTATAAAGCTGGCGTATAAAATAAAATCACAAAATAAATTTGTCAATTTTTGGCAAAATTCACAATTTTAGGGTAGTCGGAATCTTTAAGCTGCATTACGAGCGTGAAAAACTTAAAAGAGTATGAGAGTAAACAGAAAAAAAATTTTTTCAGAAGGACTCCTAATTATGAAATTTTCCTTTATAGGTTAGCTACGAAAAATTTAAGTAGTAATTTCCCAGATAAAGGATATTAACGAAAACTTGATTATTTATAGGCAGAAAATTGAGGTAATATTTACCTTTGCAGAAACAAGCCTTATATATATCATTCTATTATAGACGTTGTAGCAAGTATCATTAAAAAAATTTGTTTTACAAGTAATGTAGTTTTCATCCAGTATCATTGAATATTTAATGATATAAAAAAAGACAAATAGAAGTCATGAGTTGCATTATGGGATTGAATAACCGAATTTCTTATAATACAACCACCGTTATGAAAACTTGCACCGTTTAAATTTGTTTGGTATGTAACCATCTAAGTTTAATGATGATTAGTTAAGATATATGTTTGCGTACTAATTTAGCATTCATATGCGAATCACTGATTTATTTATAGATTTATTTTCATTAAAAAATATTTCATTTTCAAAAAAGAATGATGGGATATTTTCCAAGAACAAATAAATATTGGGTGTTTGTTCTTGCTTTTATAATGAATTAATATACAATCATCCATTTTAACTCTTTAAGATTTTTTTTTTTTTTTACTGATCCTAGGAAATTTAGAAACAAAATTTCTGTAGCTAAGTTGATTATGAAAAAGTGCACGAACAACGTATTATTTCATTAGCATAAAAAAAAAAAAAAAAAAAAAAAAAAAAAAAAAAAAAGTCTGTTTATTAATTAGATTTTTATGCACATAAACGTCATTTTTTATTTTTTTGTCTTCTTCTTCTGTTTTGTCTTTTGTTAATTCACTTATTTTTTTTACTATGGATACATTATTAAATAGGCTATATTCCGATTTTAGAACAATATAGTGACAAATGAAGATAACAATTGACCAAGTAGAATCTTGTTTGTTAATGTTCATAAATTATTAGCAATAAGAACTCATTTTTTTTTTTTTTTTTTTTTTTTTTTTTTTTTTTTTTTAAATCTTATTTTTTTTTTTTTTTTTTTTTTTTTTTTTTTTTTTTTTTTTTTTTTAAATAAAATTGAAGTGTCTGTTTGTAATTTCAAATTAGCAGCATTGTTTGCGGGGGCGGGGGTTTAAGGGGCGTTAGAAATTCCGATTTTTAAGTTATTAGACGTACAGTCTTGAAACTTAGTAAGTAGATTCCTCTCATAGGGTAGAGATACGCTACAAAATGGGTTTCGTGAAAATTGCCCTCAAGTGGCGTTGCGGGACTTAAGGGGCGTTATAGATAATTATTTCCATTTTTAAACTATTAGACGCACAGTCTTTATATTTGATGAGTAGATTTCTTTTATAGAGTAGAGATCAGCTATAAGAAGGTTTTGTGAAAACAGACCTCTAAATGGCGTTGCGGGGGATTTAGTGGCGTACTAGATAAATATTTTCGTTTTTAAACTACTTCACCTCCCTGCTTGAAAATTGGTAGGAATGTTTCTTTCATGGAGTAAATATCCGCTACAAAACAGGTTTGGGAAAAACACCCCCAAGGGGTGTTGCGGGGTGTTAAGGGCAGATATAAATAATTATTTCTATTTTTAAACTATTAGACGCACAGTTTGAAATTTGGTAAGCAGATTTCTCTCATAGAATAGAGATACACTACAAAATGTGTTTTGTGAAAATCGACACCTAGGCCGCGTTGTGGGGGTTCAAGGGGCGTTATTGATATTTTTTTTTTTTTTTTGCATTTTTAATTTATTGGACGCTCAGTCTTCAAATTTTGCTAAGCAGATTCCTTTCATAGTGTGCAATTCACCTACAAAATGGGTTTTGTGAAAACAGACCCAGAAGTGGCGTTGCGGGGGCTCAAGTGGCGTTATAGATAATTATCCCCATTTTTAAACTATTAGACGTACAGTCTTGAAATTTGATAAGCAGATTCCTTTCGTAAAGTAGAGAACCGCTACAAAATGGGTTTCGCGAATATGAATTACCAAGTTTAATTTCCGGAGATTAAGAGGCGTAATTGATAAATATTTCCATTTTAAACTATTTGATCATCCTGCTTGAAAATTGGTAGGCATGTTCCTTTCATGAAATAGAGTTCACCTAACAAAGAGTAAAACGAAAATTGACCCCCAAGGAGGGTTGCGAGGGGTCAAGAGGAGTTACAGAAAAAAATTCCTGTTTTTAATTGTTAGACCCATATACTTGAAATTTGTTAAGCATGTTTCTTTTGTTGAATAGGGATCCACTAAGAATGTATTTTAAGCAAATCAAGTTCTGGGGGAGGGGTGCAGGGGGTTACTGGGATGTATTGATAAAAAAAATTACTTTTTTCGAGCTATAAGGACTATAATAATGAAATTTGGTTTGCATTTTTCTTTTGTTCAGTTGAAATCCGCTAAGAGCGGTTATTTTGGAAAACGGCTCTCAACGGGATTACGGGGATATTGATAGTAAAACTTTTTTTTTCCCTGTTAGATTTAGACTTGAAATTTAGCTTACATGTTCAATTTACGGAGTAGAGATTCACCGAAAATTGGTTTTGCGGGAATCCACTTGGTTTTGGGGTTACGAAAGAGCAAACATCATTCTATGCTTCAATTTTAGAGATTTTTAGAAAACACAAATTAGATGAGTTTTGCCCCTTTTTTTTTATCAACAGGCGAGAGTTATAGGTATAAGTATATTTTTCAATACAATCGAATTCTTAATGCAGGACTTAGATATCAATAATTTATACATATATATAAGCAGTAAAAATTTATAAAACATCATGAAATTCCCAGCGAAGCGGGCGAGTAACAGCTAGTATTCTAATAAATGTAATAGGTATTTTTTGAGGCGTGTTCCCATTTAAAAAAATTGATTAATGTAATATTAATTATAAGAAAAATTCTGCTTCCCCCCCCCCTGAGATTTAGAATATTATATTACATAATCTATTATTTAAATACAGTATAAAACTCAATGTCCATTTATAATTAAAATGTATTACTTGTACTGGAAAGTGTTCAGTCCATTTTTTTAAATACACGTACAGAAAAAAAAGAAGAAAAGCGACTCATTCACTTATCATGATATCTCATTAATTATTAAACCTACAGACTTTAAAATTGGCAGGCATGTTTCTTTTAAAGAGTAGAGATCCGCTAGGAAGAAGTTTTGCGAAAATATTCCCTCAAAGGGGCTGCAAGGGGTTAAAGGGTGTTGTAAATAAACACATTCCCGTTTTTTGAACTATTAGACCAACAGACTTGAAATTTGACAGGTATGTTAATTTCAATGCGTAGAGATCCGCTACAAGAGGGGTTTTCTAAAAATTTAACTTCAAGGGGGGTTACGATGGCTTAAGAAGTATTATAGTTAAATATTTTCCCGTTTTAAGGCCATTGGACCTAAAGAGTTGAAATTTGGCAAGCATGTTTCATTTGTTGAGTAGAGATCCACTAAAAATGGGTTTTGCGGAAATCCATTTTGGTCTCGGGAGTGAAAAAGATCATTCTACTTCAGATTTAGAAATTTAAGTCCTGTTCTTTTTAAATAAAGAAGTGAGGGTTCTAAGAAAGTTTTTCAACACAATCGAAAGTTTAATGATAGGACTTAGATATACATTGTGACGGATCTATACTAGTCCTTCTATTAACCTCTGTGGAATTCTTTGGGCTACGAAAGTCAACAACCCTTTTCTGAAGAAGAAACCGTGATATGCAGATTAAGTTTATGAAAAAAAGTTCAGGTTCACTCGCTGAAAAGTTAGCTAAAGCTAGATAAAATGTAATATAAAAGTTGAGGAAATATATGGAAGAGCGTTAATAAGTCAGTGTGAGAGAAGAGCGATAGTAAGTTAGAATTATTAAGAGATAGATATAGTTATATAGGGGACAATTTCTATCTAGTAGAAGTTATCAAGAGATTGAAGAATTATGCATTAGAAGATAAGAAGATTATCCACAGTTCAGGTATCAGTCACATTTATAGTACGTTTTGATATTTAAATTGTTAAAGAGATTTAAGTGGCAATTAGTGACATATCTACCGTTTAAAGCAATATTAAGGTAGAAGATTGATTATTACGGATAAAATATTAGAAGTATTCACCAAAAACGTGACTCTCGTCTCCTTACCTCTGCTTGCTAATCGGAAACATCTTATTTAATCTGATTCATTGCATTGTTTTTGAGTTAATTAAAGTGCGGAATAAATAATTAGAAATTTTCATGTTGAATCGCCCTTCACTTCCTCCTACACCTTTAGCCGTGTCACAGGATAAACAGGGAGGGGGCTGTTACAACATAATTTATATATAAAAAATATATATTCATACAACATCATAAAATACTAGTAAAACAGGCGGGTAACAGCTAATTAAGGAATACAATGCAGTTTTTTTAATTTCATTGTTAATATTTAACAATATAATTTTTAGTGTTATATATTAGTATCCGCTTTCCAATTTGATCACTCCAAAATCAAGTTGAAAAGCAGTAAGGAATTGATGTATTTAGAGGAAAAACCATTAAACTGTGACTCATTTCGGCAATCTATTATCAACAAATGGATAATTTAAATAAAGTATTCAAGAAAAGAACACTGACACTGGACATAGAAAACAAAACATTCCTCGTCGCGACAACACCAGACTACATGTGTGTTTCTTCGCTAACTCTAGGAAATCGCGTCATATTCATACTACGATCTCCCCCTAGAACTAGAACCACCCAATACAACCATCAATTTCTTTCCCCCTCCAAAATTCTTCGAAGCAAATAAAAAGAAAAAAACCCGAGAATGGTGCAGGTATATACCAATCAAGCACTGATCGAGTTTTCCGCCTCAAATAGTGAGGAAAGAAAGAAAAAATAGAATTCACAAAGCTACCATTATAGTGGAAGAAGGTCATGAGTAATTGATGTTCATTATTCTTGTCAATAAATATTAACTGGATTAGATTTTTTCTTTTACTTTAAATGTTAACATGACTTTTCGGAAACGTAATATTACACCAGAAAACAGTAAATGGAATAAAAAGATAATCCCCCCCCCCAAAAACCCGACTGATCTCTATTCGATTGTAAAGATATATAAATATATTTATATATCTTTTTACTATCGATATGATATATAAATATATTTTTCTAAGTTCATTCGTAAGAAATTATTTTGAATTTGAATCCTTATTGTTGTTATTAAATAAAGATAGTGGTTAAATGAACACATTTTTTTTTAAAGAATTTTCAAAAAACCTCTGAGAAGTTGATTTTACGAAAAATCTTTTTTGTATGAGTTGAAACAATACTGCTTTATTCGATGTTTATTTCTCTTTTCTAATGACATTTGACATGAATTTGATTCTTAGAAGTTCAACAGTGTCCTATAAAGCCCTATTTTTGTAAAGAAGTTTCTTAAATGTATTTGTTAATCTTTTTGTTTTATATAATGTTCATTTTTTTCTATTATTTCTAAACTTATCTTCAAAATAAATAAGGTATTAAAAAATAAACTTCGTGTGTGTGTTTCGAACTATTTTAATGGAGCTTTTTTTTGAAAAAGCCGAAATCACGCAACAAAAAGCAAAATGGAGTTCTAAGTATGAAATTGAGTCTTCCAGTCTAGTGAACAATACCCAAGAATCTTTACTAGTGTTTTTGTTCTATTTGAAATGACAGAAAGAAAAGCTCTGTGACTTCGATAAATGTTTACACAATAAGTGCGGCTAACAGTAAAATCATGCCTGAACTTAAACTTTTTGATATTGTTAGACGAATTATGAAAATACTGTATCTATATGAAAATATACTTATTAAACAATGAAGTTATCAATGTTTAATTTAAGTTTGTAAACATAGCCTTTATAACATAAAATTTTGACAGAATTGAGCTGTGATAATAGTGAGCACTTTAGTAATTAGCTGTTTGAGAATTTGTTTTTAGTGATTCAAAAAATATGTTTGTATGCCATATTTCATATTTTAAAAGCTTATTAAAGTATCAATAATGAGACCTTTTGAAAAGTTTTCATTGTCTTTAGTATATACTTCCTCTCCGTTTAATCATTATTACTTTAAGTGGTAAGATTCCATGATGTAAAAGGTATCTGACTTTGTACGAAATCGCCATTTTTCAAACCTATATAAATGAATATTTTTTTTATATTAAGTGTCAATTAGATTAGAATATATGCATAGAGATTGTTTTAAGAATATTATTACAAGAAAAAATTATTTAAACGCAACTTTTTGGCAAAAAATGAAGAAAGCACGGCATTTCATGGCTGAATAGTAGCACTTAGCAAAAGTATAAAAAGAATAGAAATAATAAATAAATAAATTAAGAATTGTAAACATACTACCATTATCTTAGGACACTAAGATTATATATGATTTAAAAAATTAAATAAATTAAATTTATATATACATATATAAAAGCACTAAGAGAACAAGTATAATTTTATCTAAAATTAGAATTTGGAGGTAACTATAACTATTTAGAAAGAATAATAAATTTATAATAACAACCTATTAATAAACTATGAAAATATTATCCATACTATTTAGAATTTCTTTATTCAAATATCTATTAATAAAACTAATTGGGTATTTTTGAATTAAACAGTATTTAGTAAAATGTTTATAATATATTCATGTCTACGCTTTTGTAAAATCACGATTCCTATCGTAGTCTAGTGATACATTAAAAACTAAATTACTTAAAAATGTGTACATTCTGAAAAGTAGTTTATTATTTCACATAATTAATGCATGATAAATAATTGCACAAACTATGTTATACCGTAAATGTTTTGGGAAACAAATAGAAAAAATGTCGAATAATAATGAAATAAGATGAAACTCACTCTAATAAAATTTTCTTAAAGATATTTTCATTATGCTTCTTGATTTGCATACTAGCTTAAAATTCCCTCGCTTTTAACCGAACAAAATCGGCTGGGCGATTTATTCTTAACTATTTTTATTTTTTTTATTTTAGAGCATTTTTGCTTTGTATGATTAATAGTCATCGGGAACATTATATAAGAAATAGCCAACTTCACTAAACATGCTATTTGAAAAATCTCTTTCAAGAATTTCAGAATTCTAGATATAAAAACAACAACAAAAATAATGTTCATAAAATTTGCCAATATTTAACCAGCTTGAACAAGTTGCCAGTTACAAACTATCCAACGAACCAAATGATTTATTTTCTTTAACGTCACATTTCGAAGCAGAACGAGAAAGAAATTCTCTAACTTTTCAGAACTCGCCCACATGAGGACTTTGAACTTGAATATATTTTATGTGTATCAGTCTCCTTACACGTGGGGGGTTTTTAATTACACCAGGACACCCCAGAAACAACGAAACTGCTCGGCTACCGTTGTCCAAATGAAACAACAGATTACAATTCTCCAGAACTTAAGGAACTTTGATTCTTTTTATATTATAATTGTGATATTTAAAATAGTTACTTTACTAATGATATATCTCTCTAGTGTACATTATCAGTATTACATATACTTTCAACTGATATTCCTGTCTTTTAAACTGTTTGGAAAGATTAATTTTAAAATAATTAATATTCCTAATAGCAAGAATTTTGTAAAATAAAGAACAATGTTTTTGTACAAGTTTTTCTTTTAAAGACACAGTATTTAGTTTTAAAAATATAAATTAATACAACCTTATGAGATTCTAGATTATTCATCCTGGTTTTCAAGCATTAAAAATTATTATTCTTCCCGGATTTAACTCTTAATAAAAGTTTTTAATATGGAATTTGAGAGGAAAACAGGATAAATGATAATGAGCTGGATGAAGAGAACAACGAGCATAACAACAATTAAAGTCATCAAAATGATATTTGCCGGATATAAATTCTGTTCTTAAGTCTTCACAGAGTCATTTCTCCACGAAAATATTACCATAATTTTCTTATTTTGTCAATCTCAAAAGGAAAAATAAAATTCTCATAACCGGCTTCAGGATTATCGTATCATATGCCAGCTTTTAATTGATGTCATATAAATATTGTTGACTCATCCATAAAACCTGATCATGACTTCCAGATTAACGAAATGTAAATTGTCTGGAAAGAAAGTTAGAATAATTTTATCGCTTTTTGCCATTTTTAAAAAACATTTTTTTTTCTTATGAAACTATGTTTTTTGAAGTTAAAGGGGTTATATAATTATTATTTTAGCTGTGCTTAAGGTTTTAAAAACTAAAAAAAAAAAAAAATAGCAACGTTAAAGTCAAATGTGGTTTAGTTTTTTTCTTCCTTCCGGTCTGTTAATTACTTTCGAATATTACTTAAGTGTATAATTACAATCACTTTCATTTCTAAAAATAAATAATAAATAAAGCGATTCCAGATTATAAAATCTTCTTAAGGTTGCTCGAATATTTATATAGGTCTTTTTTTTTTCAAACTAACTTTCTTTAAAAAATATCTGAACACTGACAACTATAATATTATCTAGCAACTACACTGTTATTAAAAGACCCTTATTTCATATATTTTGTAAATTGAATAGATGAAATTATGTAGGATATACTTAACAATCTTCTTTTTTTTTACACTGAATATGTTTTTTGGAATTACAATGTGTGTGTGTGTGTGTGCAGCATTATTACATTTGTGTTTAAAATTGGCAGATTTCAAAATTGTTAGGCATCATTAATAGTAATAAGAGCATTTTTTAGTCTATCGATTGTTGCACAATCTTAATTTGTATCTTAACAAAAAAGACCGAAAATGATGCTAAATTATGCAGTTTTGAGATCACTCTAAAAATCATTTTGGTTTCTTGCAGTTTCCTTTTTTAATATTTCTGTTAAATTAATATTCTTCCGATTTTTGTATAATTTTAAATTTCATTGAAAAACCATTGCTTTTATATCACCACAAATGAATATATATTAATTTATGCAAGTATATATTATATTGCATATATTTTAGTTTAGTTTTGTTTTTAAAAACTGTTAAGAGTTAGTTAAATTAGTTTATTATAACTAAGTTAATTCAGGAGCGTAGTGGGTGAAAATACTTGAGGGGAAAAAAATATTTACATTTCTTCAGAAGCCATTTTTGGGCACTTTGTGCCAACTCTTGTTTTGTGAAGGCAAATGTTAACGTCTCTGTATTCAAAGACAATAATTAAATTTTAAGGAGAGATTATATATAGTGTATTTTATCATATTTCCTCAACAACGTCTATTTCAGATATTGTTACTTGAACCTTTTCATGCATACACCACAATACAGATAAATAATTTTGGAAATTTCAGAAAAATTAGAGTTTGAAAAGCTCCCCCCCCCTAAAGCCCTTGTTTTTTTTTCGATTGATGATAATTCTATATATATATATAACGTAAAATTTAATTAAGTACTTGTAATAAACAATTTATTTTATTAATTAATGCTAATTATTAATTCAATAATTTATTTTTTACTGTTTTTTGCTAATAAAATTGACAAAATCAGAAGAATCAATTGGTGTTGTCTTGAGATATGATACGAGTTGGGGGACTTTCGACCATCGATCACCCCCTTGAAAAATTTTTGTATATGCGCTACTGTTATATATTTATATCGGGTTTACAAAACATGCTTCCACCAAAAATCTTTGCGTTGAATGGAGGAAAATTATGCTTTAAGTTCAATAAGAACTGACAAGTGATTTTGCCAAAAAGGTCATTCTTTAAAATTATGGGGTTCATTTGTTAATATCCCTTGTATAGCTCTGGTATACCGTAGTTCAAACACACTAAGCTACTACTGCTGTAGAAAGAATTAAATAGTATCAAAAATGCAGTAATACACAACTAGAAATGTATATATATTACAGTAGTACACACAAAATTTTTTCAAGGGAGATGTCCATGGTCAAAAGTCCCCCAACTCGTATCATACCTCAAGACAACAAAAATTGATTTTGTCGAAACTGTTAACAAGAAACAGTAAAAAATAAATTATTAAATTAATAATTAGCATTAATTAATAAAATAAATTGTTAACTACAAGTACTTAATTAGATTTTACATTATATATAATGTGCGCCACTTGTGTGCGCCACTAATGTATTATTATTTGACACTAAAAAAATAATAAAAAAAGTGTCTGTATAAAATATCACACACACATCTGTAGAATCGTATTCAGCACTTTATAATTCAAATATTTTTAAGGAAACATTCCTTAAAAATATTTTAGAGATTTCTAATCATTATAATAACAATTAAGAAGTTTACGGATCGTACAAAATACATCCACGGGTTTAATTTTCTATAATAAAAGATTATCTATCAATCGAACACTCTAGTGCTCAAGCCAATACAGCATAGTCAATTCGAATAGATATATAACACTATACGCAGAAGATGGATTCGAAAGGGAATTTTACGAGCGTGAATTTAACTCTATAGTTTGACTACACGGTCGATTAAAAATGCGTGGGTGTCAGGCTGGTGACATAGGAATGTAAACGATGCATCTCCATCTTTCTTCTCAATGTTCCTTTTTTTTGTTCCATTTGCTCCAATTAAAAGCATCACTTTCACACTTTTGATCTTCCAACCCTCTGCACTTTTCAAGTGTGGTCCCGTCCTTGAGAGAAAACGGTCGATTTGCCAAACATAAGACTTGGATTCAGGCGCATATTTAATACAGAACTTGCACAGACGATTCCGCTGTTCGGTAGTTCCCTCCTCTCTCCCACACGGGGGTGGACGACCACCCAAGGGGATGGAGAGGGACGATCTGTCTTTTACGCAACGCTGACTGCGATTTTCCGTGATGGGCTTTTTTTTATTGTTTACTTTTTTTTTGTTTTTTGTTACTTTTAGAGTTGCTCTTCGAAACGTTACCTTCCATTGTTGTCCTTCATGACCGTAAAAATTGTGTCTTCTTTCATGTGACAGTGATGTGAGCACCTCCCTTGAGAAAAAAGTGAATGGGGAAAAAAGTCAGATTTATTTTTATGATGTTTATCGAGTTTTTTTCTTTTTAAAAATCTTACAGGTAATATTTTTTCCCCCGTCAACTGGTAAGCAAACGCGTGAAGCGTTGAATATACATTTCTGGCCATTCAATATCTGATAACGCACGTCCCCCCCCCCCATTTGGCTTATAATTACATTTTACAGTTGAGAATACTAGTTGCGAAGTAACTCGAATTTTTCGGATACAAAAAAAAGAAAATTCTCAGATTTCGGCACATAGCCTAAAATGGAACATGTATACAGAAGCTCACACAAAATTTTTTTCAAGAGTTTGGGGGGTCCAGGGTCGAAAGTCCCCCAAATCTCCTATCATACCTTAAGACAACGGCAACTGGTTGTTCTGATTTTGTCGATTTTGTTAACAAAAAACAATAAAAAATAAATTACTGAATTAATAATTTGTTTTAATTAATAAAATAAATTGTTAATTACAGGTACATAATTAAATTTTACGTTATATATATATATATATATATATATAGGATTATCATGAATCGGAAAAATTCAAGGGCTTTGGGGGGGTATCCGGACCTTAGGTGCCCTTGAGTGCGTCACTGAACATGTATATAGGATATTTCAGGGGTTTTCAGTTCTATTTTAAATATATGTGCCTTTTTTCATAGTTACTTGTTGGTTTTAGAAGGCATGTGGCTGGAATATAGGGGAAGAACTATGGCAATCTCGGAAAATTTTTTTCAAATAAAATGAGTCAATTTTTTAAAATATAATTCAGAATGTAAATGTTATGCGCGTTTATTGTTTATTGAGATCTCAGAAATTAATAACTGAATTTTAGTTGATTTTTTTTAAATTTTCAAACGAGAAATTAAAAGTTTCAATGAATGATTAGAATTTCGAAATGTGATGTTTTCTCTATACCAGAGTTTCTCAAACTGTGGGGCGCGAGCAAAACGAAAAGTCGAAAATAAAAGATTATTTAAAAGGAAAATTGTTAATTTACAAAAAAGAAGCAAAAAATAAAAAAAAAAAAAAAAAAAAAAAAACCTACTCTAGCACATTTACACTGATATATTATACTTATAAATGTATCAGTACTGCACACAATGTATTTGATAATTAATTTATCAATACTAAATAAAGAACAGGTTTAATAATTACTAGTCCTTTCCATGGGCCTGTCATATACAATAATACTTATCTGATAATTTGTACCGTTTATAATTGAATTAGCGTGCCTGATATTACATTATTATTTCATTCAATACACTGTTACTGTACGGAAGGGGGAGATCAAAATTATGATGGAAAATTGGGTCGCAAACATTGAAAGTTTGAGAAGTACTGGTTTGACTATATGTAGGCTTACCATACATTCGGGCATATCCCATACAGTCCTGGTGGTTTCTTAGAGCTGTCTAGGGTTTCAAAAATGTTCGGGATTTTGAGAATTTTATGGTTAGAATTTTAAAATTTCATCCCTACATCTCGTTGTTAAACATCCTCTTACGGCTGTTTTAAAATTGGAAGGTAATTTTATCACAGCAACAGAAACATTTCAGTCTTATACAGAATTAATTTGTAAATTCAGGAAAAAAGGTAAACCCAGAAATTTATACCATCTTCTGCCAAAGAATTGCATCGCGTTTTGAAAGTAAATCATGATGTTAAGGAACAAAAATTCTTCTCAAGCGTAGGCAATTTTTATAATTAAAGTATAAAGTACTTAAAGTGGTTGAGCACCAGATTAGATAAGGTTAGTAAGTTTCAGTGGATAAATTCAAGAATCGAAATTGACTGGTTTGATTTAAAAGACAGTCCAAAACCTATTAATGAAATTATAAGCGATTCAATAAATATTTATGACTAATTTAATGAAAGTACATTGTTAGACCAAATAATTCAGAAACCAAAAGGTTGGTTGTGGTTTAAGTTCTGGGAAAGATATTTAAGAAAAGTAAAAAACCATTTTTAATGTGTTTCAAAAGACTGATATTTCATCCTGCAATATTCCTATAGAGGTTGAATTTGCGATGTCTTTGCCTCGAACATCTGATCCAGTTGAGAGAACATTTTTTTTCAAACTACGGGGAACATTTGATCTGCGGAAAAGGGTAAATTGTCGGTATCTACTGTTACTGAAAGTCTGCTGAATGTTCAAATCAATTCATAATTTTCTTGTTGCGAATGCTAGGATCAGAGGCGTAGCTACCACCGTATCAATGATACGGGGCCCCCAAGCTACAGGGGTCCCTAACAGGACTTTCATATCTAAAATAGGGCCCCGAAGGAATTTTGATACAGGGCCCATTCAGAACTAGCTACGCCCGTGGCTTTGATTTTATTAAAACCAACAAACTATTTCTGAAAATGTCATATCTAGAGAAAAATACAACTGAATAAAAGTTTATATTACCGCATAAACTGCTAAGAGTTTTAAGTAATTTTTAGACTATGTCCTAGTATGAAGCATCTGAAATATTGTAAATCTAACTATATGTCCCGTTTCGAAAGGTTTGCCGCGTTTTGAAGAAACGTTTGTTTCCAAGCATATCTAAAATCGTGTTTAGAAATAGAAAAATCTACAGTAGCATTTTCAAAAGTGGGAGAAAAAGGGGTGAAAGCGGGAAAATTAAAAATATGACTGTTATATCTGATAGCGTGGTGGTGAATACGTCTTTTAAATGCGTAAGTCGTACAGAAGCCCACTAATTTTAATTGTAAAATCAAAAGCTTTTTAGGATATCTGCCGAAAATTGCGTTATAACTTGAAATGAAAATAAGATGCCAATGTAAGTTTATTATTCAGAAAAATATAAGACCGAAGAAATTATTTATTTTCATGTTTTGTTTCTCTCACACGTTCTTGTTCTTTTCTAAATAAACACTATGGAGAAATATGCATTCCCCCCACCCCCTGAATTAACTTAAGAAAACTTAAAAAATAGCAGATGTCTTGTTTTGAAGGAAAATAAATGGGCATACTAGGGGAAGACAATTTTCATTACCTCTCCCTTTTCTCCAGGTTAATTGTATTTGATGCATTTATCACAGTATGCAGAAGCCTAAAACAAAGTTCGAAACAGGGAGAGGGCTCCGTTCTAGAAACAATCTATGGCTTTGACCACATTGCTAAGTGCATTCGTAAATCAAAATTGGTTAAGATCTGATTTAAAGATAAAATTTAAATTTTATTTTTTAAATGAAATATTTGACGCCAGTTTCAATCCCTTTGTTGAAAGACAAATATTACGTCTAATGTCATTTGTAAAAGATAACCCTGCATAAGATAATCATATTTAAATTGTATAAAAATCATGTGATGCATTTTAAGGAGCACCTCTGCTATAAACATATTTTAAAAATTACCTTTTATGCCATACAGTAGAGAATTCACGGAAGGGGATGTCTATAGGGGCTTCATCCTCCTCAGAAGCTTAACCCTAGTGGAAACATTTCCTCCATTAAAAAAATTGGCGATGATCGTATTTGATTATAATATAGCTTAACTACATAATAGAACGTATGCCAATCGCAATTACTTTAACACCGGGGTCTTCAAACTTTTTAAACTTTTGGAACCCCTGGAACTAGAAAGTGCTTTTGTAGAACCCCAGTTCACATACATACTTCGCTTTTCGAGTCTAATTTGCTTGTATACTTTGTTTTTTACATTAACGTTAAGAAATATATTTCCCTTACACAGTGTTCTGAATGGCATTAAAATATTTATAGCTGTCTGAGAAATACTGTGCATTTTGCATGAATTTGCAACCTATATATATAAAAAAAAGCTCCTAAATTTTCTTAAGAGCTGTTCTTGCTTTAATTTAGATTTTAACATCGAACCTATTTATATGTTGATAAGTTGTTTCCTTTCCTTTATCATAAATATTTTTTTCCCACAAATGCAAAAAGGTATATTTTTCATTAGAAAACTATTTTATTTTGAATGACATTGTGCTAACTAACGAGTACAAAAACAATAGAACCTTCACAATCTAGTGGGAAATATATAAAAAGATAAAACGTTTTAATATTATTTTATCATAGTATAATATAAAAGTTTAGAAAGTGCTGCAAAATAAAGACATTATTTATAAATAAAGTTTTCAGTTTTAATTAATAGGATGAACTTTTAGATATTAGTAATTATAAAAACTTCATAGAGAACCTGAATCTTTTTTACGCCCATATTTGCAAGTTTTTTCCCGATTTTTTTATTGTGACTCGTGGAACCCCTGGGTTCCACAGTTTGAAGACCATTGCTTTTACAGAAACGTTTAGAAAAAAAACTGTCAAATCAATTGGTGCTAATAATAAAACATTAACTGGCTATGCTCTGTTATTATTTCAGTTCATTGTGTCATGTGATAATATATTGCTGTGTTTCCTCACATGTTTTATGTCACTCGATAAGTATAATTTTATGCAATAATAAAGTATATTTGAACAAAGCAAAAAAAAATGTGTGACAATGGCAAATACTTCTATGGGATTAATTCTATCCTATTCCCATAAAATTTTTAAAAAAACTACACATTGTCATGTATTTTCTTTATGATTTATATTTATTTTACGTCTAAGCAAACTAAAACAAACAGTTACGGACTAATATTTACTTTTAGCAACCTTACGGTCTGGTAAGAGTTATCCAAATTTCTTTATTTCTTTAAATCACTGCACCTGTTTGTTATTAATCTCTTACTTTAAAAAGTGTTACGACATTACAATTGAACCGACCTCCATCTTAACCAAAATTTCTGGATTCGACACTGTTGCCATACAGTACATACAAAAAAAGGTGGTTTCGAATAAACATTTATTATATGACGAAGAGGAATGACCTGAGGATGAATCATCATTTCAATTTGACAGAATTTTTTGCAACTCGCTTCCGAAAGATTAATTTAACCTTTAACTGGTTTCAGTTGTCAATAGAAGACAGCAACCCACAATGAAATCATTGTGGTTGGAATTATCAAAGCATGCCTCACTCTATTGAGCTGTCAAAATTGTATACATTTCTTTCAGGAATGATCTGTAGTTTTTAAAGCAATAATAAAAATATTAATAAAGTATAATAAAATACTGTTTGTTTGCCTTTTCGACTTAAAAAGTGCTGCAATTTTCTTTAAGCTGTGAATTAAAGATTTATAATCAGTGGGAATTTACATTACACTATTACAAATATGCTTTTCATTGAATTTTATTGGTTCAAGTGTAAGAGATCGCTGGCAAAAGTACAAAATGAAGGGAGTAAGTAAAAATTATATGGAAAAAAAAACATTTTATATTTAAAAATGTTAAATATAAATAATAGAACAAAACTAAGATTCAAACTAGAGGGAAAAAAATTTCTAGACAAAAAAAATTTTCGGTACATTTTCATTACTGCGGTGGCTCTCATCGCTAATTCCATTAGTCAAAGAATAAGAACAGGGACGTTTTTATGACTTCTCGAGGCCCTGGGCACCTAAGCAAAATTAGGCTCCAACTATGACCCTTAAAATTAGACAGTATGTAACATACAATGTCAACAATACATACAGTATATATGTTAACGTTAAAGTGTATATAATTCAGTTATTTCATACAATAACTAAGCATTTCATGAAATAACTAGACTAGTCAGTTAAAGTATATAATCGATGAAAAATTTCATACTTTACCTAGATATTCTATGAAATAACTAGGCATTCTATATGAAATAGCTAAAGATAGATCATTAAAGGGAAAAATAAAAAATTCAAAAATATTTTATAAATTAATTGAGCATAAATAGCTAAAATCTCACGAAAATTACATTTTATTCCTTTTGCGAATAATTAATTGATAAATAATTAGGGAAAGCAGATGAGATATAATTTATTATTTCTCAGATTGCTAACATTAGTTAAACAGAAAGTGGAAAAAGAATGTATTGCAAAATTAGGTTATATTTAAATATTATCAGCAAATATACATGCTGGGAAGAAAAACTGTTCTTCATAAAAAAAAGTATGTAAACTTTTTAAATAAAAAATGTAAGAGAATATTAATTTAAATTTTATGAGATAACTTTTTTTTTTACTTTTCATTATTTATTAAAGCAAGGATTGCTGTGATGACACTTTGGATTGCACTGCTTATTATTTTTGAAACAATCACACTTTTTACTATTACAACTTTTTTAAAAGAGCACTTTTTAAATCCTTGTCCAGTACCACAATTTTGAGCTGTTGCAATAGATCGAAGCGTAGTGTCAATATTTGGAACTTCTTCAATGGAAATGAATTCTCGCTGACATGTACTGAACTGATATCTAGAGTACAATTGTTTTTTTTTGGCCATTTCTAGTTCCTAAACGGAAAAATCCTTCCCAAAGCAGCTAGAACCGGTTCAAAGAACTTTCGAGTGCCGTATTTCATATTTTAAGGATCAAGTAATCGTTATTCTATATAATGCCTAGTTAAATCGAAGAATTCAATAATTTTATATGCTTTAACTGGCTTGTCTAGCTATTTCATGAGAAACCTAATTATTCTATGAAATAACGGATTTGACACTTTAACACAGTAACATATATATAAAAGGTAACTCATAACAAATAAATGTGTGCGACTTACAATCACACAAACTTACTCGTAAGCATAAACCGGCTTGCCCGACTGTAGCCTTTCAACAAATAAGAATAATTGCGTATAGTGATAGGTCTAGGCCTATATATGAACGAATGTCATCACATAATAGCGCAGTCTCCTTTTGATATATATTTGAGCATAAATCATATTTTGGGTCAAGTGGAAACCAGAATTCAACTTCTGGTTTCTCTACGGAACGTTAAAATAATAGAATAAATCCGATTTCTGAGATAATATTGAGAACTGTGAAGATTTTGAACTTTTAAGTCTTAAATAAGGGAGGGGGGGGGGGATGTATTTTTTTATCTCTCAAAAGAAGTCAAATTTTCTGTTCAAGATTGTCAAAAAGAAAATTACCCACCTCGTTCGAATAGCCTTTTCTGAATCTGATAAAATCTTAAGCATCTTTTACAAGTGGTAAATAACTGAGCAAGAGATTTTGATGTCAGCCGCCTCAGAGCTCCATTAAAAGCTCTATCGGTAATGGTAAGAGATTAATCTTGATTAAAAGATTAAAGGTTCATTAAGTCGTTTGTATTAAATCTGTTATTGACATGTATGAACGCGCTGCGATAAGATCGGGAAAGGGAGAGGACGTACTTATTGCCATTGTGAATAAACCAGAGAAATAATTATCGGTGTACACTAATTTATTTTGAAGTCCGTGATAATAATACTCTGAATTGAATTAATAAAATACTGGCATTAAGATTAATGAGAAAAATTTACAGAAATAAAATTAAATTAGATCGTTACTGTAAATTTTATACTAGGTCATCTATATCTATATATACCAGGTGTAACTGCTATATGCATTTATTGCGGTTTATCAAAAATGTAATTAGCAACAATAAAATCATTAGAATTCAGGATGCCATATAGTATATTGCATCGTTGTGTAATCGAAATTCAGTGAGAACAGAAAAGACTGAGCTGAGTAAAAGTTAAATCTTTTTTTCTACACATATGTTATAATTACATTTTCCAAGAAGGAATTATGTATATGTTTACGCTTTAGATAAAAAAAGTTTTGATTTAAAATTTTGAAAGATGGCTGAAAGAAGGATTTGAAAGATGGTAAAGGCAAGCTTCGCACTTTTTAAAAAAAAAAAGTGTGGAGAGAGGGTGAAACTCCACAAAATATCAAGTTATTTATTTATTTATTTGAAAAAAATAGATATTTATTTAGTCCTCAGAATATTATAAAGATAATTACAAAACTATAAACCCAAATCTATAAAATGGCAAAAAATAGAATTTTCCACGCCTTCAGAATGAAAAACAAAAAAAATGAAAGCACAGTGTTGTGTGTTCAGTTTTATGCAAAATAAGATAAATGACATAATTTTATACGTATCAGTGATAAAAGACAAGTAATTGTTTGAGAGCTTGACTATTTCTGGGTAGCTAATCGAAATAGTTAGTAAGCGTATGTTGTGTTGTTGCTAATGTTGTTGACAGTGTCAGATCGAGGCCCGCGAAATTCGTCGTGCCAACAGGCTAATTTTATTCCAGTCGTTATCCGCAGCTTTGCGCACCATACAGGTAACAGTACGATTTGACTCGGTTCCACTTTAATTTTGAGAGTAACTTTTGTATCACTGGATAGGTGAGTTTTAGAACGCTTTTGTGCAGTAGATGACGGGAGTGCACCTTTAAGCACGAAAACATTGTAAGGAAGACTTCAATTTCTGCCGAAATTGCGTCGATTCAAGAGAAAGTCTAATGTATACTTTGATACGTTCATGAATGCTCAGCGTAAATTTCGATAATGTTATGGACGACCTGATGCAAAATCAATAAAGCGAAGGTATTAAATGCTTCAAAAACGGGCAGTGCAACAGAAGACATGTTAAAGAACGTTTGGCGGCAGTGGCGCACATAAAGGGGGGGGGGGTCCTGGGAGTCTGGACACCCCCAAAGCCCTTGAGTATTTTTCGATTGATGATAATCCTACATTATATAGCGAACAATTTAATTAAGTATTTGTAATTAACAATTTATTTTATTTATTAATGCTAATTATGTATTTAATAATTTATTTTTTATTGTTTTCTGTTAAAAAAATCGACAAAATCAGTGTTGTCTTGAGGTATGATACGAGTTGGGGGACTTTCGACCATGGACTTCCCCCTTGAAAAATTTTTGTGTGTGCTACTGTTTGGCGGGAAAAGGAATACCACCTAGAGAGCTCCCGATCTACCACGAAAGCACATGTTGTAATTTACTGAGGTAAATGGTCTTATAAAATATTCATAACAATACTTACAATATATTACACAAACTTTTTCTAATTATAATAGTTTGAGCACAATATAAATATTTATAATCAGGGCAAATAAAAAAAATAGATTTTCGGTTCACCCTATATATAATATAGGATGAACCCTATACTTATACCGAATGTTTTCCAATTTTAAATGCATAGAACTATAAATAGATGTGAAAAACTGATTCTGTATAAAAATTGAGACCTTTTCTGTTTGTCAAGATATTTTCCTAGTTTAACTTATACTCCTAAGCACTTGAAAAAAAGACAACCTTCACCCATATACGGAATATATATGTCATTTCTACGGCTAAAGGCCGCTTCCTATGATTCATTCATACAAATGTCAATAATGTATCTCATACGGGTATTTGGATGGTGATGAAAATGACATAGTAGATGTGTTCGTTTCGTTATAACAGAATTGAATATCCCACTTAAATGTATCCATCTAAGAGTTTAACTGTTAGTCCAACGAGAGTAAATTTATAAAATAAATGTTGAATTTTGATAACTACGTTCTTTTTTTTTTTTGTACATTAATTGTTTTAATTATTAACAAAACAGACTAAGGAATTACATTTATTAAAAATTGAATGGTTAAGCAATTTTTCTTACATTTAAAATTTCACCTTGGCGCATTCCTTTTCTCATTTACTTTATTTAACGACTAACAATTAACAATGCTTTCAAAAGGGGGTGGGTTCGGTATGTGAAAGGGCACATTGAAGTACAGTGTCTTTATAATTTGCGTGTTTCCTTTTCACACAATCCTCAACTTTATAATTATTACTGCGGTAATTTATTTCCAAAAGAATAGCTGGATCTTTTGAGAATGCCGAACTTAATACGTTCTGAAGGACTACCGGCATTTGTATGTGTATTTCCTTGTTTTCATTAAGTTATATTCATGAAACAGTTCAAACACCTTTTCCATTCACTGGCATTGTTTACCTTCTGAATTTGAACGTTTCCTGTATTTCCCCCCTCTATCTATCCCCGCTTTTTTCTTCCTATCTTCTTTGTATTTATTGCATACATGATATAGAGATACATTCCGGAAAATTTAGGTTTTATATAAATACCCCTTTAGGTTTTTTAAAATTTTTTTTATTATATATATATAAATATTGCAATAGAAAATGTTTACTTACATAAAGAAAAATTGTACAACTATTTGCGTTTATATTACAGAATGAAAATATATTATTTCATTGCGTTCTATTTTTCAAAGCATTATTCGCATATATTCAATTTGTTAACTATTATTTTTAAGCTATGGTTTAGCATTGACAGATCATTATGAAAAAAAAAAGAGAAACGAAGAAGCGAATAAGAACAGAAACATTTCTTGATATATGAAATTCAGTAACGTGTGTAGCACAAAAACATTATTAATTTATTGGCTAATGGCAACATATACATGTGACTCTAATAAAATGTAGGAAAGAAAATTTTCTGACAATGGTCTAAATTCATGACGGTCACATGATAATATAAACACGTGTTCTACATTGAATTCAAAACGGACAATAAACTATATATATATATATAAATTTTCTGTAAAAAGCGTCATTTGGCAACAACGAAGTGCATGAACTGATTTGCTGAAAATAGATAATTGCATTTATCGTGACTAGGACGTCATATGTGTTTTTGAACTTGATTGGCTAAAAACACGTGGTTTAAAATCATCATGTGATTATGACGTCACATGAATTTAGTCCATCAAATGAAATAAAAGCTGGTTCCTTCGTCAAACATGTGAGAAAATTGGTTAAAATGAACAAGTGAAAGGTTGAAACCAATCACCGCTGTCAATTCGAGAATTGTGCATTATTTTTTAAAAAATAACTATCGAGAAATGCTTGGTACTCTAAAAGGTTATATGTCACATTATTATATTTAATTGGAAAATATTTGTAAAAAAAAGTAAAATTTCTCAATATATATGCTCAAGTAGAGGATACACACATTTTGCAACATATCACCAATCAAATAACCTTGTATTTTTTTTAAAAAAAAGACGGAAAAGCATTTGGAGACTTAAGGCGTTGAATTAAAAAAAATTAGTTTATTTAATGGTAAATGCAACTTAAATCATTGTTATTTGTCTATAATTCCACAATTTATTAAGTTAAATTTTCACAAAATTCTTAAAAAAAAAGAAAGAAAGAAAGAAATTCTGTCTGGTGATAAAAGTTTTTGATTGCTATCAATGAACTGCGCAATTCTGAACAACATTCGAGGAAAAGAAACAGGAAAAAAAGAAGCTTCTCTGTATTTCTACACTGATAGGATTTCGAGATATCGTTGCAATCAACTTTCTTTTACTCAAACATATCAATTTCGAACGAATTTGAAATCAGGTACAATAACAGTTAACACATTCTTTTTTCCCAACCAGGTTTTTATGACCTTGAAAATGAATCCAATGATTGCCCCGATTGAGCTGCCAAAACCTAAGAACTAAATTGAACCCATTCCCTTTAATTACTGAAGAAACAATATAGCAATAAGTTTTAAGAATTTTCTCGGTGCGTTTATTTTCATACTAGCCTTATTAATAATCCGTTGCTTCTGTTTTCTTCCCCACGTGCAGGAAGCCCCCCCCCCTCAATGAGTGAGGGAGAGGGAGAAGCTCTCCGTGACTCACACCCGGGGAAATTCGCAGGTAGGGTCACATGACCGCGACTAATGTGAGGCCTGCGTGCAGTTCGAGACCACCGGGAGGACACGCCCACCCGCGTTGCTAAGCAACCGAAACTCGATTCCTAACGTCTGCATTACCTGCCGCCACTGAAGTGTCATAATTTAAACGGCCCTCCACTGTCGAGGATGGGAACAGTAATAGCTGGGCCACTGCGCATGTCTCAGTTCTTTTAAGGAAGTTTATGTCATTACCTGTAACACGTTCTTATGTCGGGTGAAGAATTATGGGATGTACGTTGTGATGAAATCAACTAAAAATAAATTTCTGAGAATTTTTTTTGATTCGAATTTCCAGTTGGTACTGAATGCCAACATGATGAAAAGTTTATAAAGTTCTTTTAAATATTTAAGAAGAAAAAAAAAAAAAACTCCTCAAAACTTATAACCAGATTTAACATACAGAGAATTTTTTTTTTAATTGAAAACAATAATAAAATGCCCGTGCAGCACATAGTATCACACGAGTCTCACAGAAGTTTGTATTAATCACACATTACACATTAGGATTACAAACATTTACAAGAAATTCACAGAACTTTTTAAAAGCACTTAGGATGGAAAGAAGTTGGTGAAGATTAGAAGGCCAATGTTAAGTCCCTTGAAAGCCAGTCGTTTTGGTGTCTATCAAACTTGGAACACAGAAAGAGCACATGTTCTACGTTTTCCTCGCCGCTACCAATATCACAATCACAGGAAGATGACGGAACTAAATTAAATTTGTTCAAGTAGCTTTTAAAGTTGCCATGACCAGTTAGAAATTGAGTTATTTTGTAATTAGTCTATAAATGATGGCAGACCAGTCTCTTATTAATGGTAGAAAAAATTTCTTGGTTAAGCTCCCTTTATTTGAAATGAGATATTCTAGGTTATGAGACTTCACCATTTTTTTCTTTCATAATTTTCATGTAAGATGATTTAGGAACATTAACAGAGTTAATATTATACAGAGAATTAAAATAGTTTTAACTAAAAGCCAAATTAATCAAGGATTCTGAGAATATAAAGAATCTTTTCCCCTTTGTTGTTTACTATTGTTTTTAAAACTGTGATATGTTTGTTTTTCTTATAAAATTGAAAAATAATTCAAATGTTGTGGTTTTATATATATATATGTGTGTATAATATATATTTATATATGTAAGTGTTATAGTAATATATGTGTGTGTCTGTTGTAATAATCCCATTAATTTAATATTTTATAGCTTTTAATTACCTATGGTCCATCCCTTCAGCACCCACATTTTAATAATAAACTAGCTAGCCGCCTAACGGCAACCTTTTCAATTAACTACAGATATCCATCCACCTATATAGGTCATGTGACTTCCCACCTTCTACAAAAACTGAGATTTCTGGAGACCACCCTCTTTTTTGTCTCTGTCTTTCGTCATGTAATCGGCTACAGCTTGGTATGTGTCTTCTTGTCATGTTGAAACTCCATATGTTAAATATTCAATAAACTGTATTTACTATTTCAAAGGACTGCCTCGTCAATGCCATCCAACATAGTGATTATATTAAGGAATCCCTACCAACGCGCGGCCGACTATATTACATATATATATATATATATATATAACGGAGATTATAATGACAAGGTCCACGGGGATTATAATGACAAGGTCAATTACTCAAAACCAATTGTTCATGTTTACTTCAACAACATTTTAACAAAAACTAAAGACATTGTAATACAGTATAGTAAAATTATACTTACATTTTAGTAATTAAAAAAATATATAGCAGAACCAAATATCTGGTATACAGTATAAGTATTGTATATGTAGTAATAACCAAATGCTTGGATGTCACACACATAATTACTAAAACAATTAAAATTTATTTTCAATTTTATTTATTTCCCTTCAGCCACGTCTTTCTCATTGATAATATGACAGTCATTGAAAATAGGAGCAATAGTAATTTAAACTGAATTAAAAAAATAATAAAAATACATATTAATGTATTTGCAAATGCATTCATGACGGTCACATGATAAATATAATCACGTGTGCACCATTGAATTCAAAACAAATTGACTTTTATTTTTTGTTCCACTTTACAATTTAGATACAATTTCAAATAAGCAAATTGGATAAAGATGTTCGAGTTTAAATTCTTCAAACAGTTTTTTTCAAATTGTTTTCAATGTAAATTCTTATGATACACGTGTGGTTTTAAATGGAGTGCATTTTATTTACTTATGTGCGTTATTATTGTTGACAAATGTATACTTTTAAGAGGAAGTTTCCGCAAAATGCAAGCGTTGGCAACATGAACTGATTGGATGGAAACACGTGATTATCATGTGCTATGACGTCACATGAATTTAGCTCATTAAAGCCTACGTTATTGTACTTAATTATTATGCATTCTTTTCCGTTTCTTATTTTTCAAAATTAAACAGATTAATAGAATAATATAAATAAATAGGTATTTATATCACTATATCTCCAATGATTAAATGATTATACTGGCATATAATGAGATAAAAATGAAGAGGAAACTTAACACTTACATTTCTTCTTGGCAGACGATTTAACTTAAAATGGAGAGAAAACATTTTTTGTATACTTAAAAATATAATTAAAATGAACTAAATTATTATTTGTTTATTAATAATTAATTAATTGATTATTTGTTAACTAACTAATAATTTATTTATTAATATTTTAATAATAATATAATTCTTATTTGTTAAATATTATTTTTTTAGCAGACGATTTATTTTGCAGTTTATTTTTTGCCTAATATAAAATATTTTCTGGCAATAGAATAAAAATTTCAGTTAGTTATTGTGCTGTAAATAAAATGTTGGCTTAGAAGATATTCTGAATTGATATTTGTCTCATATTTACCACACTAATTCGACTAAATTTCTGACCAATAAAGTTACAAAGACATGCATAGTAAAATCTTTCCCAATTAGGTAAGTTATTAGACATAATTTTAAATAGTGGCTCTTTTAGGCTTGGCTTCTTGGTCTTTTTGTTAAAAAAATTATACTCAATGTCAAGAACAAGGCATACAAAAAGATTCCTTTAATTTTCGAAGGGAAGTAAATAATCAATACTACGTTGAAACTTTAAAAGTATTTGATAAGTTTCCATTAGTAATTATTAAGAATCCTCCTGAATTATTGAATTTGAAAAATATGTAATAAAAGTTTCAATTTTTTTTCTAAAACGTTAGACATTTACAATAGAAAAATAAAGAATGCAGTAAAAATTATAAAGATCAAATCATTAAGTACTGACCTAGCATAGAATAGTCCAAATAATCAACAATGAATTTATATAAACAGAACAGTTTCTCTCTTTGTTATAAATTTTTTTCATCTTTCACATATAGTGGAATTAAGGGAGTTACAAGAGATTTTTTTTCATTAATGTGTCGCGTTCAGATATAATATTGCCAAAGGACTTTGTAGTTTAACCTACTTCAATTGACAGGGACTTATCTTAGTTGACCCTCCTCTCCAAAATCCCATACTACGCTAACGGAGGACTTTGAGCATTGACAAACTTAACGCGCACTAGTCTCTCTTTATGGCAGCTCTTTTGTAGTACCCGGACTCAAGTGTATGACTCGACAGAAACAAAAACTGGTCGCCTGTTCGTGACCATGACTTTTAGCCTACTACAACCATTGAAGAACAAGAGAGTTATTCCTGAAGTACTCCTTAAGTTTCAGCCACATATTTAGATGAGGAGGATAACATTTAAACTAGTACTCATGGTCATAGTCGGTGTTGACGAATCATGGGTTGGAATCCTGGTGACACTGAAGACTCGTAGTATAAAGAGGCTGTTACATGTTAAATCTGTTGAGACTCAAAGTCTCCTCGTTGGTGTGGAACTTTGAAGAGTGGGGTGCCACCTCAAGTGTCCTCCTCGTCATTTGCACAAGGTTCAGAATTACGAGAAGTGTCACCAATGACCTTCCTGTTGCTTTGAGAGAAGTGTTACACAAATAATCAATAACATATCTCTGGATATTTCTAAAAATATTATCACCACAGTTCAAGAATCACCTTATACATCAGACTTGGGAATTGACTTTACGTGACGAGAAAGCTTTGGGAATTTTCAAGAGAAAGATCTTACGTTGCGATCTTGGTGAGGTCCGAGTGAATGGATCATGGTAAGGAAGGTCTAACTTAGAACTCTATAAAATTTACATACAGCCCGAAATTTTAAAATTCGTCAAACTTCATAGACTGAAATGGGCTGGCCATCTGGCTAGAATGACTGAAGATCAGGGACGTCTTAAGGCAGGGGCCAACAGGGCCCGGGCCCAGAGCCTCATCCTCGGGGGGGGGGACTCGTTTCGTTCTCGACTCTGCCTTAATAAGATCATAATCCAGATAGTTTTAATGATTAAATATTATTCCCGTACATATTCTCTGAAATACAGGGAAATTCAAACTGCATGTTACTGGTAAAAGAGGCAAGTCTGTATTGTTATGTGATGACTGTTGTCCAGAAGGCCTATGCCTAATACCATACACAATCATTCAACTCTTAGTAGAAATGAAGCCATCGGTCAAACCGGTTTGTGAGTGTTGCACATTTGTTTCAAATTACTTTTTGAACGAGTATTTGACAATGAATTGTATATACTGTCTACTTTTAAAGATCTCGGGTAGGGCCTACCTTTGCATAGAGGCCCAGGCCACAAAAAATCTTCAAATTTCTCTGGGCCCAGGGTCTCTAAGAGTCTTAAGACGTTCCTGCTGAAGATGGTTGCAACCAGAAAATCTTTCTGGCAAAGCCCATTGGAAATAGACCTCGGGGCAGACTCCCGCTAAGGTGGATAGACTGTATAGAAAAAGATCTTAATATTTTAAAGGTTAAAAACTGGAAACAGAGTTGCCAAAAGTAAAGATGCCTGGAGAAGACTTCTGGAGAAGGCCGAGACCACCCAGGGCTGTTGAGACTTTGAAGAAGAAGAATGTTGCCACGATCTTGTATAACATGCAATAAAAACTTTAAACTTTGTACACGTTTCAAAATAATTTAAATCTATGATATTTTTCCAGCTTTAGATATCTCTTGGGGGGAAAAATACCATCTCTCTCTCTCTTTTTGTAACGAAAATAAAACAATAAAACTAGTGCCATTTCAAATCTGAAAGAGTTTTGTTTATATATATTCTCGTATATAAATTTTAAAAATAGTTTCCTCCTTAAAGAATAATTTATTTTCGTTTCAGCAAAAAAGAAATGCATTGTAATTGTATCTAAGATGGTAGTAGTCTGTTCACGTTTTAACAGAGAAGCAAATTACTTACATCTTCATAAGTAATATTTTAACCGAGATGGAAAATAGGGATTATATATGACGACAGCTTAACAAAAGTTACTTATTTGCATTTGAAAAAGAACGTGATCACTTTGTTGCGCAATAATTAACTCACAAAGGAATGCTTGGTAAAACAATTTAATGAGCGTCGCAAAATGAAATTTATTATTCATTCTTAAAGTTAGCAGTATGTAAAACGTCCAATCTTTACTGCCCTTATCCGTACTAAGTATATATATTTTCCTAAATATCTCTTTCCGAAACAAATCTAGAACAACTTCCCTTCCCCCTTCTCAATTAGGCTTAATGAAGGGGTGTTTAAGGAATTGAAAGACAAGGAGGTGGAGTTGTGTTGTCACTGGAGTCAGATTGTCGATATTTTTCTATTCGGGGAGAAAAGGGGTCGGTCGACAGGTGGCGCTGCTCAAATAAATCACCCTGCAATTACAGTACTTGATGATTTTGCTCTGTTGTTCGCCTTTTGTTTGTTCTGTCGTCCAAGCAACTCGGACAAAGTCGTCAATTAAGAGTCGGAAAATAAATGATGAAAAAAAACAAGGCTTGGTTAATTCGAATTCAGATTTTGAATAGATTCGTTGACTGATATCGATGACCGAAACTGAATTCCAAGATTACTGGATCGATTTTGTTGCGCAGGGTACAATTAAGTTGCAGAATTAATCGGAAATAAAGCGAATGGAGTGCATTCTATAGAAGAAAAAACAGCGTCGTTTCCGCTTGTTTTATTTTCGCTTTTTCGTAATGGAGATTAAAGTTTGAGCACGCAATGCTTCGAAGCACTTTATTTGATCCCGGACTGCTACAATCTCGAGCATTAGATTAAGAGATAATTAAATGTTTTAAAATTACTTTTCATAATTTTTTATGTTATACATTGCTTGTATGTTAGGAACTATTTTTCAAGGTGGTCAGAACAACAAGAAATTTAGTTTCATGTCACATTAAGGTATCCGATTACGTTCGGAAACGTGATTTTACAAAAACGTACAAACAAATATTTTTTTAATATTTAGTGTCACTTAGATTAGAATACACGTATAAAATCGTTTTAAGAATATTATGACAATAAAAAATTATTTAAATGCTATATTTGGGCAAAAAATGGACATAGACTTATTCATTTTCAAAACATTCTCTATATTTATGAAATACGCTTCTATAATAATAATAATATTTTCCCTATATATAGCTCGAACCTCTGCACAGAGCCTGGACTAAGAATTTTGAAATATATAACTCAGAAGTGGAGTTATCCATACTTTAATACATCAAAGTGAAAACATTTTAGGACAACAACACCGATTTTTATTTCAATTGTAGCAACTCGGAAAATAATGTAAATTTTTCTGTAATCCTAGTCCAGGATCTCTGGAAAAGTCTTAGCAATTAAAAGATAAAATATTATTGCTATAGAAGCATTTTTCATAATAGGAGAATGTTTTGAAAATACGAAATTCTATGTTCACATTTTTTTGCCAAAACATCGCATTTAAATATTTTTTTATTGTAATAATAGTCTTAAAACAATTTTATACGTGTATCCTAATCTGACACTAATTGTTAAAAAAATATATTCGTTTGTAGGCTTTTGCAATATCACATTTCCTAATGTAGTCGGATACCTTAATGAAAATAAAAATGGAATTAAAAAATTAACCAAATACCGTTTAATTTATGTTTTTTTTTCCTCGCATTTATTTAATATTTAGGACTAAGATTTGAACTGTGCATAGTTTTTCAAACTCGAAATACTTTTCAAAATAAAGATATTTAAGTAAAAGTAAATGCTGAAATAGTGCTTATAGAGTATAAGTAATACATATATAAGTAATTAAAGCATTTTTCTTAATGATGTAAAACTGTATCTTTGTAAGCTATTGATATCTAAATCCTAGCATTTAGATTTCCATTGTACACAAAAACCTTCTTATAGCCTTCGCCTCTTGAGTAAAAAAGGTCAAGACTAGAATTTCTAAAATAAAAAAAAAGCTTATTTATGTTTTATCTAACCGTAATCCCATCTTAGGAGTCAATTTCAGCAAAACCGGTTTTTAACGGATCTCTAATCATCAACAACAATAAGCTTTCCCAATTTAAAATCTAATTGTTCAAGCGGGTCTAATAGTTCAAAAACGGCAACTTTTGTCTATAACACCTCACGACCTCCTTCCGGGAGTCAATTTCTGCAAAACTTGTTCTTAAAGGATCTTTACTTAGCAAAAGAAACATGCAAATTTCAAATATGTCGGCCTAACACTTCAAACACATGGATTTTTTTTATCTGTTACTTCGCCACAAACCACCTATGTGAATAAATTTTCTCAAAACCTATTCTTAGTGGATCTCTAGTCCACAAAAAAGACATGCCTGCTAAATTTCAAGTCTGTGGGTCTAATAATTTCGGAGATGAGTGAGTGAACAAAAGTGAGTCACTTTTCTCTTACATTAAGTGTAATATAAGCATTGTATTGGCATAATGCTTATATAAAATACTCGCTTTTAAATACATTTATAAAATACACTTCTTAAATACTTAAAAAATTTAAGTATTTATCTAAGTATTTATGTATTAAGTTTATTTTAAAACGCCTCTACTTTTTTAGCGAGTATTGTAGCTGAATAGTACGACCGAGAGATGTTAATATTTACTCACTCACTCACTTATCGAGTATTTCTATATTTCGTACGAAATAATTTTCCTATTTGTAAATTTTTTTAGATAATGTAAAATTGAAAATCCATCTTCATTAAAGAGAATCTTTGTGCATTTCTTTTTTCGCTGCTACTTTCTACGTTAAATTTTTAAGGGCTTAATCCAAACTGGGAAACAAAAAGAATTTTTAAAATTTTTTTAAAAAATCCTAATATTAAAACTGAATTCTAAGAATTATGGTACGAAGAAGAGCCTCTTTATTTTACATAGAATTGTTCGAACATTTTAAATACATTCCACAAGAACACAATCTGTCACTTTAACACACAGAATAAAAAATTCTACTTGCCATTTCATTATAGAAGACAAAGTATGAAGCATTTTTTTTAAAACAGAAAAGGAATGCCGAAAGAAAAAAAAAAGGTTTCATAAGGATATAAGGCGGTTCTATATGAGCTAGGATCGATAGATTGGTTATTAATGTCATACTTCCCAGTAAAACACAAAGCTTATTCATGATGGCCCTTGTAATTTTGAATCTGAGTCACGTGACGAGGATGACACCTGAGCTGACACCCCCTTCTCCTAATTTTAGCATCACACCAACGCGAGGACGTTTGAGTCTCAGCATATTGAACGTGAATCGGCCCTGTTTACACGGTGGGTCTTCAACGGTACTAGGCTCGAACTCATAACACTTCAGCCACGAGTTCGTGACCTTAACCACTAGGCTACCGCGGTCGTTACTATTGGACTGAATCCATAAGAAATGTAAAGATTATTTTATTACATAAAATGAATAAATACAGACAATTAGGGACGTCTTAAGACTTCTTGAGGCCCTGGGCCCCTACGCAAAAGCAGGCCCTGGGTCCTTATATAAAAGTAGCCCTGGGCCTCTGGCGTAGATAGTCCTAAATGAGCCCTGTATCAAAACTCCTTCGGGACCCTTTTTGGAGGCTCCTTAACATTTCACGATATTTTGCTTACACATGTTGGGGCCCTTGTAGCTTGGAGGCCCGTATCATTGATACAGCGATAGCTACATCCCTACTGGCTACATGGACGACAGTCATCACATGTAGCCAGTAGACATATCGTTGGAAATTTCCAGTTTTTCGGAGAATTCAACTAAAAAAAAATATTTGACCGTTGATATTATTCGAATCGGGATATTATTAAATCTGAGTGGAGAACGAGACGAGGCCCCCATTGTGGTCGAGGTCCTGCGCCCGGGCCCAGTTGGCCCATGCCTTAAGACGTCCCTGCAGACAATAGTTCTTTTTCACAAAAAGATATAATTATCATATTATTGTGACGGATCTATACGCGTCCTTCAATTAACCCTCTGGGGAAATCTTTGGGCTATGAACAACAACAAACCTTTTCTTAAGAAGAAACCATGATATGCAAATTAAGTTCATGGTTCGCTTGCTAGAGAGGTTAGTTAAAGCTAGATAAAGTGTGATATAAGTGGGGGAGATATACGGAAGAATGTTAGTAAGTCAGTGTGAGAGAAGAAAGATAGGAAGTAGGAATTATAGAGATTGAAGGATTACACATGAAAAGAAAAGAATATCTACAGTTCAGGTATCAGTCACATTTATAGTACGTTTTGATATTTAAATTATTAAAGAGGTTTATATGGCAATTTGTTACGTCTACCGTTTAAAGGAACATTAAGGTAAGAGATTGATTAATACAAAGCGGATCAATTCTATTAGAAGCATTCTCCAAAAACGCGACTCTCGTCTCCTTACCGCCTGCTAATCGGAAACATCTTATTTAATGTGATTCATTGAATTGTTTTTGAGATAATTAAGGTGCTGAATATATAAATAATTAGTAATTATCATGTCAAATCGCTCTTCACTTCCTCCTACACCTTTAGCCCTTGTCACAGGGTAGACGGGGGAATGGGGGGAGGGGGTTACATAATATTTTATTTAAAATACTGGGATTTTTTTTCGAACTAAACTTGGGAAATTACAGAATTTTTCTAGTTTTATCAATTCTTTCAAATCTCCTCTTTTGGAGTATTTTTAAGCGATTTAACAATCGTTAACATTATACATCGACTTAAGAGAAAAGAGATAAAAATATCTCTTTGTTTTCGATAGCTATTACTGCTTTTCACCTTTTCGCATTGTGTTCGGTATATAATCTAGGCTCAAACAAAACAAAAAATCCTTTTCGGACATGCCGAGATGATTGATGAGCCCAACTGCTTCACTTCGGTGAGATTCAAAGGGTACGACTCATTAAGATGTGCCAAAGATAAGAGATGACAAAATTATCTCTATCGGTATTGTTAAAAAGCAGGTAATGAATGACCTAGATAACAATGACTAATATGGAAGGAAGTCTCTAATTTCACTGGCTGCCTGGACAAGTAATGAATAGTATCTCCTCAAATACAGATTCTTCCTTTATTGGTTAGTCAATTTCTTTTAAATGATCGCCAATTATTTTGATTATTTTTTTAAGAAAGTGGGGGAAAAATACACTAAATAAATGTGGGTGTTTCCCCCTCCCCTTCACAAGTGAATCAAACACTGTAAAATCACAATAATATGTCCTCACACTTCTTACAATTAAAAAATTTAAAATAAGGCTTATAACAAAGTAAAAGAAAAGTCAATTCATATTTGTGGAACCTTTTATAACGTAGGAAGGCTTTCTCTGCCCCCCACCTATAGCTGAAATTGAAATTTCTCTTCAATTCAAAAGATGCTTTAAAGTTAATATTTTAAGCCAAATATAATCTTGGAAAATTTAACTACACCAATTAAGAGGCAAGTTGTCATTAGACAAGCAAGATCTTCTAAAACCACAAATGTAATATCTTTTCTATTACTACTTTATTATTTCTCATCGCTGTACTTCACGTAAACAGCCAACACAATTATCTCATTTGTCAATACCATCACACCAAACACAATCCGTTGTGTCAAAAACTCTCCCACAAAACTGTCTCTTCTTGGAACAGCTGACCACGCGCTGTGCGTCGGTCTAAAAACCAAAGGTATTCGCTTTCCTTCACACTCAATACAGTCTAGCGCATAGGTTCCCAAACTTTTTAGCCTCATAGATCCCTTGGCAGGTTTTTCAGTTTGGGGTTGACCCCCCTAATTTCCTAATACTAAATTTGTGCAAATTTATCACCTTAAATGTGTTTTTGACAGCAAGTATAGAGCTATTTACTCTAAAAGATTAAAATTTTTAACTGTAGTGAAGTATAGAAGAGTTTAAATTTTAAGAAAACACATGTTAGTTAATTTAATTAATTAATTAAATTAAAATTTAACTAATGTTACATAAAGTAATTGTGCAAGAAACATGTGCTTTTTGAGGGAGGGAGGAATCTGGAGATGCAATAATTAGCTTTCAACATTTGACATCAATCTTATCAGGGTTTAACCCTAAATATCTCCTCGGTTATAATGTCTAGTATTTTCTTCTTCTTTTTTTTTGTTTTGTTTTGGAGATTGGCAAGCACACCTTCTCAATCGAAAAATCAATTAAATGCTTTCTCAAGATATTCCATAATATGGAATGAATAACAGGTATATCTTTTTGAAGCTAAAATTGTTGACATCATTTCTAAACTTTACTTTAAGATCGTTAGTGCATACCTAGTTTCA
The DNA here is from genome assembly GCA_019973975.1 of Trichonephila clavata. NCBI lineage: Eukaryota > Metazoa > Arthropoda > Arachnida > Araneae > Nephilidae > Trichonephila > Trichonephila clavata. The sequence goes on along the minus strand of BMAO01038939.1, from coordinate 159,863 downwards.
AAATCTAAAAAAAAGAGCATTTAAATGTTGGCGAATTATGCTCCTTTAGCTTAATTCTGGCAAGAAAGGCTGTGCGAAATGTAGTCCTAATAACACATTTATGCTGTCGCCTTGTAACTGCAAATAAACTTCATTAAATTTAGTAATTAAATCTGTTAAATGGATAAGTCTAGTTTCCACTTGATTAAATATCCTTTTAACATTAGTCTCAATCTGGTTTAATGAGAGCCACAATTGTAGACCCTTATTTACAACTCATGGACCCCCAAATTATTATTTTACTGTCGTGGACTAATTACAGATCGTCATAGACCACTTTGGGAATCACTGGTCTAGCGTTTCACGCTAATAAGACAAGGGACTCTCTCTTGCTCTGACCGTCTCCTTCGAGGGCCAGTCACCTTCTCCCCTCACAAAAAAACGGTAACCCACCTCTGAGGCGCGGGCACCAAACATCCCAAAATCTACCGCCAACAGTAGCCAGACACTACAATAAGAATCCAATAATTATATGGAGTGAGTACATGTTTATCACCGACGCACACAAAAAAGCAACATGAGGGCTATTTGCAGTGGACTTAATAATTGTGAACCACGATTCAATGGCGACACGTGCCGTTCTGATCGTGATTCAAAATTACGACCTCTATCACAATTATCACTCATATTGCTTGGGGAGTGAGTGAATGTCAACAGCGCACTGTTTTATCTACTCGAGGGCTTTTGACGACGGACCTCGTAATTTTGAACCAGGATCAAGTGACGAGGACGACACCTGAGCTGGCATCCCCTCTCCTTTCTCATATTGCTTCGAAGTGCAATGTTAGTAAATAATACGTTAAATATTATACTAAGATGGTTAATGATATAGGTAGCTGTTAGATGGAGGATAATGAGAGCTCTGGAATAAATGGCTATTGCAACCAATTATGCGCAGTATCATTGGCTGGATATTGATGATCATACCGGATAATGAGCGCTTGTATGTAAAAATCAACCTTCTTTATGTGACATTAAATGGAGATCTGGGAATGAGTTTTTTTGGTCTTATCATCTGACAGTATCAACTGAATTTGAATAATTGATTGGTTGTTTTTGCTAATATCGCTTTAAAAAACAACGCAACGAACAAACGTTAATACGAAAGACCTATCTATAAATTTTATATATGGCTACCACTCCTCGTGGTCCCGTTGGTGTGGTGTGGTAGGAGAGGGGGTTGCCAGCCCAGGTGTCGTCCGCGTCACTTGACCATGGCTCAAAATTACGCGATCCGTCGCCAAAAGCCCTCGTGTAGCTGAACAGTGCGACGTTAATATTCACTTACTCACCACTCCTCGTGGAATTATTTCAAAAGTCAGAAAAGAGTCTCTCTATCGACACCAAAGCAGAACTATAAGTTTTTAAATTAGTTGAAAAGAAAACAAAGTGAATGGCAAATTGCTGGCGAAAATATGTGGACATGCTATTGTCTATCTTCCAGATATTTTATTCTCGCGAATCCTGAATAAAATGCATATATTTTGAATAAACAAATTTTTATATTGCCTTAACCAATTATCAGTTTCATTATAATTTACTTAAGGTATCCAACTGGTTGCGACAACTTTTTTTTTAAAAAAAAGGAGATATGGAGATTTTTTTGTTATTTTTAGATTTGTTTAGTGCATTTCAAAAAACTGTGCTAAAATTAAGAAGAGAAAAAGAAATTATTATTACTAAAATGGGGAAAAATAGGTAAAAATGGACAAAAAATAGCCTAAACGCGGCCCGTTCTGCACCAAAGGTTTATGAACAAATTTTCAGTTTTTTAAATCTAATGTGTTGCTATATTATTCAATTTTGAAATCACCTTCAGGATAAAAGATATTTTCTTTTTTACAAAAACTAGAGCACTTTATCTCGGTTACTATATGAAAATACTTAAAAAGACAGTGATTATATTCACATAAGGGACTGTACATTTTGTATTAAAACAGTATTGATAAATCTGAAGGTTAAAACATTTCTACTATTGTACAGAACATTCACAAAAAACTTCTGTTAATTATGTTCAAAACTTTTTGAGCAATCGCTGACCCCCAGTTTGATTATTTTCAAAAAATCACATTTCGAGTAAAACGCGTTTTAAAGTATGACATCTTGCTTAAAGTAATGGCATCTGCTTTTAATAAAACACTTGAAGTTTTTGTTCTAGTAAACGGAAAATGATACACTTGGTATTTTTATAAAGCTAATAAGATGGCCCATAAAATAAAATCATAATAAATATGTCAATTTTTGGCAAAATTCACAGTTTTAGGGTAGTCGAATACCTTAATTATACATTTCTTAAAAATCAATGTAACTTTGTAGCATTTTTATTGTGTGAGTGAGTGTTTATTTACGAAAATATATTAAATCGAATTTAATCAAAAGAAAAACAAAGGTTCTATTGCATAAAAGTCTTTTAAGATCTGTATTAACTTATGCATGAGAAACTTGGTTCACGTCTCGAACAAATGAGAACATGATAAGCATCCACGAAAGGAAGATTTTAAAATTTATTTTTGGAGGAATTCAGGAAAATGGCACTTGGCGAAGAAGATCAAATTTCGAGCTCTATCAATTATATAAAGAATCTGACGTTGTTAACTTAATTAAAATACAACGAATTAAATGGGCAGGTCACTTTGTCAGACTGGATGAAGACGGTACCACTAGAAAAGTCTTCAGTGCCCAACCAATTGGCACTCGGAGAAAAGGCAGGCCAAATCTTAGATGGACTGATGGCCTAGAAAAAGATCTCCTAGTTTTGAGAATTAATAATAGGAGAACACTAGCAGGAAGAAGAATGGCATGGAAAAGGCTACATGAGAAGGCCAAGGCCCACCCTAGGCTGTCGAGCCACTGAGAAAGGAAGAAAGGAGTGTTTATTAACTTTCCACTATAAAGCAAAACGGGGGCTATTCCTGACGGACCTCACATATTTGAACCTTGGTCAAGTGTCGAGGACGACACCTGCTATAGCATCACACTCTCCTAACTTCCATACCGTACCAACGTAAGGATTTTGAAGAACGACAGATTTAACGGGCATCAGCCCATCTTATACTGCATGTCTTCAATGGCTCTAGGGTTCGAACTCATGACACACCAGTCAAGATTCAGTGACCATGACCACTAGGCTACTGCAGCAATAGAATTTCTATTTAAAAAGTATAGTTACACAAATAGCTAATTTGAATATGTATATAACATCATATTGTACGTCTGTGTGTGAACTATTTACGTGTTGGTATTAATAGTAAACTGAGAGAGATGTACTCTCACACAATCATTAATTCTGATGCATGGAATTGTAAACAAATAAATAAATTGAAATAGGGACTTGATATTATATAAGTATTTTATGAAAAAATAAAGTGACTTTTAAAAAAATATTTATATTTTAGTATCTAAGTGAGTATTTATACATTAAAAGTTTATATTAAAGTTGAAAATAAGAAAGAGAGAAAATGTTTAGCTTTTTTACTTCGAAATTTTAAAATAGTAAAGTTTTGTTTTTAGAACCTTTTACCAATCATGTGACTTTTACGTAACGATTATTAACTAAAACAATACTTATTAAAATGAGGGGTGGGGGACTTTTGGCAAATGTAAATAACTAAAAGACGAAAAAAACTTTGAGTGAGTGATTCTATATAGGTGTAGCTGTTTGTGTGTGTGTGAAAAACTATTTCTTTCGGGTATCATTTTTAAAAGATTAAATTCTTTTGATTAAAAATGTGGTTTTCAATAAAACAAAGGAAGAAATGGAAGATAATTAAAAGCATTAGAATACTTTAAAAAGTTTTTGTAACAAGCATGTAAGCACACAGTTTTTACCCTCTTCGATAATACTAACATTCATTGGGGTGTCTATGTAATTTTTTTAAGCCAAATTTCGATTCATAGCACATTTTGAGAACATAGTATATATATATATATAATTGTATTACAATGAAATATCACTTTAACGCGCAGATTTTTTAAAAATGCAAAATATGTTCCAAAAAATGAAATTTTATACTTTTTTTTGTTTTGGTTAACACATATACCTACATAAAATCTGCAAAATATATTGAATTTTTGAAAGTTTTCTGACTTGTCATTTTTAAACTCAGATAATTGAAAATTATTAATCTTGGGTACACAGTAACGAAAAGAAATTTAATTAGTTTTCCAGGAAAAAAAAAGAGCCCAATTGGAAATACTTCTATACAAATGTAAGTTCTGGATTATTACTTGTTTACAATATCTTAAAATTCTAAGTTTTCGCCCTTAATACTTAATAGATTTTTAATTTCCCATTTTAAAACTTTATTGACTTATCATTAGATATGTTTGTCTATTGAAACAAAAAATTGATTCAAATAAAATTAATGGTATACAAGTATCATAACATGCTGCTCTCAGATACATTGAATGGAGATATCATAATACTATACTAATATTGGAGCTTTCTCCCCACATAAATGTTAACTTAGTTATCTGTATTCTTAAGCTTCAGGCAAGTTAACTTAAGGTTGTCATAGATTAAGAACAACCTAAAAGTGTATTTTCAGACAGCAAGAAAAAGTTCTAATGTTTATATAAATTATAGCAAATATCAAACATATATCCATATAGCATATTTCATCAATAAAACTTGGAAATGTTTTATGAATTCATTAACCGGACAAGTCAAATATTTATTTTGCAATGATTTGAAACAAAATATGGAATATTACTGAATGCTTACAATATAGTGATGGATAAACTATTTTAGGCGTGAGTTAAACAAATTGGTTGAGAGACCACTATATAATTCATTAAAAAATGCAATAAAGTCTTTAAAAATATGGTATTTTTGAAAATTCGTTATTTAGCGTTGTGATTAAAGTTGTAACTCTCCATGTATTTTTAAAAATTTTTAAAATTCTAAATAGTAAATGAAAAAGAAAGGGCTATTTTTTAATAAATTAGGATGGGTTTCATTTTTCGAAGTGCAAAAGTTTCTATAATTTAATTTCTACATAAATTCTTACAAGTTTTTTGCATATGCAAAAGATGTGCAAATTTCTGTGTAAAGTTTCACATATGTAAGCAAAAAGGGGATGGGAATACATCTTTAAACGAATTTAAAAAGGGGGAGGGGACTGAAAGTGAAAATTTCTGTACTATTGTTTTAAATTCTTCATCTTGCCAGATAGAACCTCTAAGTTAACCACCATCACCACTAAGTCCATCACCATCTTAGACAGAGGAAAATATTGGTGGATTTAAATTACAAAGGAAGTACTATAGTAAAATTTAGTTTTTTCTATAAGAAATCGAGGTCAAAATAATATCAACACTTTTTTTACTTAAATAAATGTGCTGTATTTGGGTCCTATTCTTAAAAAGTAGGTAAAAACAGCCTTAACACTCTTCTAATATGTGGCATGAAATATAAAAGGAAAATGAACTCACCCGATGAAGGCCTCGGCGAATATCTGCTACAATATACCCATACTGGCCAAGCATCATCACCGGTCAAGTTTATATCACTTTTTACGTCCGGTTTCAGTTGTTCTAACGAAGGACTCTTCCTCTTGATGCCTGTTGGGGATGCAGGTTTGAGGAACGGTGTTTTAGGTGAACTTATAGGTGAGGGTGATTTATTTTCACAATTCGTTATCTCAGACTCTTTCATCTGTGATGGATTCAAATCGCTTCCTTTCATTGGAGATTTAGTGTCTGAGAATATAGAACAGCTGCTTTCGTTTTGCAAACATCTGTCGTTGTCCTGGTCTTTGTTATGCCTCTCCTTGCAGAGCTGCAACGTCCTTTTTTCCTCCTTCATGCTGGAGGATTCATTTTGATTGCCTTGAGGTGGTGAAAACGTCAAGACATGAGCGTGAGATGCTAAAGTGTCAAACCTGGTGTCTGATTTTGGACTGGAATAAATACTATTTTCAAGAGCTGGTACAAATTTTTTGATGTCTTTCTTCGAAGATGGAGATGAAGTACTGATTGGAATTTGCTTGAAAACTTTGCCACCATCTGATGGGAGATTTCCTGGACTTGCTGCAGAACCTTTGACGCACGAAATTGCATATGGACTGGTGTCTTTGTTCATTTCTGGAATAGAATCTAAATTTTGGAAATTTTCACTAGATCTTTTGAGTTTGATTATGTCTGCTTTTATAGTCATAAGACCAGCCTGATACTCTTCAATGTCTTTCGGGCATGGCACAAATAGACTGTGCACTAGGTTATTCGAATCACTCGAAACAGAGCTCGAATCTGTTTCAACTTTTAAACTAGTACTTGGAGAACAGCACTCTTTTGTACATTGTAGGGTGGGGGAATGCACATTCACGTATAGTGACTTTTCTTCTGGAGAAAAAGGTGAATGGGCATATCTGAAGATAGACAGACATTCACTTGATTTACTCAAGCCGTATTTTAATAAAGTGTGAAAAGAGGAATTTTCCTCTGCCCATAGGAAAGGATCAAAACAAGACTGAATCGTGGCCACACTTCTTTGGTCTTTGCGTGGGCCAAAATCTGGTGCCAGGATTCTGTCCACGGAAAAAGAAAGATGATCACGGGTGGAAGGTGATTCCAAATCGGGTCGTTCTTCACTCAAATTCATCTTTAAAATCGTCTGTACTTTTCCCAAAATGCCGGAGGATTCCCTCTCACTCCTCGTATTCACAGATTCACTCATCGGTACTGTTTTCCTTTTATGACATCGTGTTCAAAGCGTCCCTGGGACTAAACACGACGCCCTTTCCTCATTGGTGAAGGGGCGCGACCTATCAGCCATTGGAGGAAAAGAGTGATCTACTTCAATTGTAACTCCACCTCTAAGGGAACGCCTTTCGAGTGGCCACACAGAGGTAAAAAATGCCATTTCTTGTTATTTTTTCGACACAAAAATGGATCGTTTGTTTAGTTTCGTGAAGAGGACACCCACGGCGTTCGTGGCCCACCCCTGAAGAATTCTTTTCTCTTTCGGAGACGTTTAATTTCCGCCACATTCCTGTACGCGGGTCTTTTTATGTTGGTGTTTGTTTCTTTCTAAGTGCGTGTGTTCTCTAAGTACTGCCATTCCTACTCTTTCATAAAAAGATCGAATATTGGGTGAAAACTGTGAGTGGAACGAAACGTAATGTAACCCTTTTTTTTTCGAATTCCACCTATTTTTTTACCCTCTTATTATCTTTTGCTCTTCGTCTCTCTCTATTTCATCTCTTAGTGGTTATTTCCATTTTTTGATAACTGTTTAAGTCTTGTAATATTTTTTACCCCCAGGGATGTAAGGTTTTTTTAAAAAAAAAAGACAAAAATATATGGAAGACACATTAAAAGCGAACTTTTAAAAAATTACCGATCTAGAATTATGGGTTATTTGTAGGATATACGACATTTTTATATAATTAGTTTTTTTTTCCGAGCAAAATATAAAATATAATTTCATTAACGTATAGTGAGCCGAACCGAAAAATCCGGGCGGCAAAAGGAATAGTTTACTAATTTTTTTCCCGAACATATTTAATAAATAGAATTTTTCTTCTTCTTTTTGTAAAACTTATAGGTTACACCATAATAAAAAATTTTTTACCGTTTTGAAACTGTGGAATAATTTATGCGTTTATATGAATCAACTTGCTTTTTCTACAAAACAAAATGTAAAAAAAAGAAAAAAGATAACTTTATTTATATTTCTTGAACCGAATTGACAATTATAAAAGAGTGAAAAACGTCGATTTTTTAAAATATCTTTTATAACGTAGTTCATTTTATACTGCAATTAACTGTTGAGGACAATTCTAGAATCAACATTGATTGGTAAAATATGTAGGGTTTTGAATAAATGAAGACAAACGCTATGTTCAACGTATTTATTACGATTCTCGTGTTTACTAAATTCAATGAAAATTATTAATTAATTGGACTGAGTTAAAGCTATTCATTGTTTTGTAACTAATTATAATAACAAGAGAAATATACTTCTTAAAAAATCAATACACAAGTTCCCCCGATCTTCAAGAATTTAATTAATTGCTTATTAATGCAACCCTTTAAGGCAACACAAGCACTTATAATAACGGACTCGCATTATTCTGAATCATAACCACGTGCAGTGGTGTACACAGGAATTCTTTAAGGGGAGGGGGGGGGGGAGTCCAGGGTCGAAAGTCTTCCATTCTTGTATCACACCCCAATACGCCGCTAAACATATTCTTTTGATTTTGTCGATTCTCGGGAACAAAAAGCAGTAAGAAATTAATTATTGAATAAACATTTAGCTTTCATTAATAAAATTAATTATTAATAACAAATACATAGGATTACAATCAATCGAAAAAAATCAAGGGTGACTCTAATGTAACACGCGGGCTATGGGTGACGGACCTCGCAAATTTGAAGAGTTGCGTGGCAGGAGCGGACACATAACATTTCGTGGTTTGAGCGGACACTTTAAAATTCATCGCGGTTTGAGCGGACACATTTTCCTCCCATCTTAGAACAGATTCGATTACCGAATTACAAGGATAAATACATTTTTGCCAATCAAATTTAATTACTTGTATTAAATTGTTAAGATGTTAGAGGGCGAATACATTTTAAATATAGCGAAATGTAATAGAAATAAAAACTTTCAGAGAAATATTTAAAAATTAATAGTAAGTAACAATATAATGAAAAGTATGAACGAATTTCAGAAATTTTGTGGAAAACTGTATTTTAGAGTCAAATAAGTATTAGAACAGTTGCAGTTGCCATAAAATTAATTAGTTTCATGAATGTAAGTAAAAATAAATACGAAAAGTAAAATACACAAGATTTTTCTTTTATCTACTTGTGTAAATAAAAGAAAAATAAATACTAACCAACCTTTGTTATTAAGGCATAAATATCATTTACCATTGAATTTAGTCCAATCTAGTTACAAAACTTATAGAAATTTTTTTAGATTGTTTGATGTTTCGAATTCTTTTAGGATGTTTTCAATTCTTTCAAATTTTGCATATGCTTTTTTCCTTTTTAATCGAGGGTTGTCTAATTCTCTGGATTTCAAATTAAAAGACACTTTTTGTGTTTCTTCTTTTAGTATTTTAACTAATAAGTGTTAATTTGAAATCCAGAAAATTAGACGACCCTGGAATAAAAAGGAAAAAAAAAAAAACATACGCAAAGAATTGAAAACACCCTAAAAGAATTCGAAACATCAAACAATCTAAAAAAATATCTAAAATCTTTAAGCTTTGTAACTAGTTTGGACTAAATCCAATGGTAAAGGATATTTATGCTTTCATAATAAAGGTTAGTTAGTATTTGGTTTCTTGTATTTATTTTTCTTTTATTTACTTTTGTATCTGTTTTGTACATTTTACTTCTAGTTTTTTGCTTACATTAATGAAACTAATTAATTTTATGGTAATTGCACTTGTTCTAATATTTATTTGACTCTAAAATACAGTTTTCCATAATTTTTAAATATTTCTCTGAAAGTTTTTATTTTTATTACATTGCGCTATGTGTTTTTAAAATGTATTCGCAATTAATATCTTAAAAATTTAATACAAATTAAATTTGATTGGCAAAAATGTATTTATCCTTGTAATTCAATAATCGAATCTGTTCTAAGATGGGGGGGGGGGCATGTGCCCGCTCAAACCACGATGAATTTTAAAGTGTCCGCTCCTGCCACGCCACCAAGTGAAGACGACACTTGAGCTTTGTGGGTGGGGGCAACTCCCTCATCACATCAAAGGGAGGATATTGAGTAAAGATAGATTTAACGTGCATCGTCCTCCTCTACAGGTCAGGTCTTCATTGGTACCGGGACTCAAACTCACCACACTCCGGACATGACTTTGTGACTATAACCATTAGGCTACGTGGCCACAAAATCTGAATAAAATTAGGCCTACTTCATTACTTATACATCATGGTCCAGAGATCAGTTGTCCATTGATGTCACATTTTGAAGACAACAAAAGTTATTGACAATGAACCTCGTATTTTGAGTCTGACCAGTTGAAGAGTCCACACCACTCACCACATGTGAGCTAAAAAACCACTCTCCAAATTTTGACCCCACACCACTGTGAAGAAGAATTTGACCCTCGACAGATTTCCCATGCATCAAACCCTCTACATCAGTGATTCCCAAAGTGGTCTATATAGACCCTAAGGGGTCTATGACGACTTGCAAGGGGTCCACGAAAGCAAGAAAATAATTTGGGGGTCCATGAGGTGTAAATGGGGTCTACGACAGTTCTCATTTAACCAGATTGGGATTTTAATTTTAAAGGAAAATTTAACTAAATGAAAACCAGATTTTACCTATTTAACACATTTATTTGCTACATTTAATGAGGCTAATTTGCAGTTACAGGGCAGCATAGATTTTATTAAAACAAGGACCATCATTTCAGCTTTTTTTGCCAGAATAAGGCGAAAAAAGTAATATTGGATGTAGCGAATTTTCCTACTTTCTCAATTGGTCACAGACAATCTGCCAGGAAATGACGTTTTAACCTACGTTTAACTTCTAAATTCCCTTTATTCAGATTTTGAAACTGTGTTTGAGAACGCATTTACTTGGTAATTACCACAGAAGTCAGTGAATTCCTATGGTCACATTGAAAAAAAAAAATGTCGTATTATAAGAGGAACCGATTGAAGTAAGAAGTAATGGAGATCTTAAAGTAAAGTTTAGAAACAGATGTCAGCAATTGTGGCTCTAAAGAGACATATCTGTTTTTATCTCGAATTATATAGATTTGGAGAAAACTTTTAATTGCTTTTCCTAGTGATGAGCTTCAGCACGGTTGTCGGCTAGCAGAAGAAATTTTGGGGAAAACCTGACAAGATTGATGACAAATGTTGAAAATTTGTTATTGAAGCACTAGATTCATCCCTATCATTATAAACATCTGTTTTTAATCAGTTATTTTATATATCACTTAAATTTTAAATTAATTAACATGTGTTTCTTAAGTTTCACTGTTTCCCAACTTCATTTCAATTTTAAATTTAAATCTTTAAAATTAAGTAGCTCTGTGTACTAGCTGTCATAAACACATATAAGGTAATAAATTTTCGAAAATTCTATATTACGTTAGCAGGGGTCTACCCCAAACCGAAAAACATGGCAAGGGGTCTATGAGACAAAAATATTTGGGAACCTCTGCTCAACCTTTTATAACTGGCGCCCCCTTTTCTAGTGAATATTTCGATACCGCCCCCTCCCCCTCTAGAGAAATAAGATTGTCCAAATACATGCTAAAAACAAGAGTTTAATTTAAAAAAATTATTCTATGACTAATAAAATATATTTTTTAACTTAAATTTTTTCTAAGGCCCCAATTTTTTTACTTGCGAATCAAAAATAGCTATTGCCCCAAATATATTTAAATGTGTAGTTTATATTTTAGTCATAGATAGGATATTGTTGGAAATGAAACGCTACTGAATTTCTTCTTCATTTAAAAGAATGGAATGAAAGTTTTAGCTTACTTGTTATAAAGACAGCATGGGTTTTGTTGATACGAAGTAATTCATAATAAACTATTGCTTTCATATGTATTTATGCTAACATATTTAATTATGTTTCTTGAATAATATACATAATGAAATGTAGTGGACGAAACATTTTTCCTACTGCTCACAGACAAAGACAAAACGTACTATAGAAATTAAAATGCACTATATCATTCAATTTAATTAAGTCTGAATGTAGTGTAATCTTTAAATTTTTCAAAGATATCCATTTCCCGAACAACAGAAATATGTGCATTTTCGTACATGTGATATAAAAATGATTTAAATGCATACAATCAACATAAGTAAACAGTATTAAAGTTTACTTTTGTTAGTGCATAATCAGCGTGTTATTATTTTTGTTAGCCTTTTTTAGACTATATTTGGTTAATCTGCCCAACCCCCTCCGTGCCATCTCAACGCCCCCTAATTTTCTGAAAGCCTCAAACGCCCACTAGGCAGAGGCGGATTAAGGTAGTTGGAGGCCCCTGGTGGTAAAAGGTTTGAGGCCCATGGGCTTAAGAGTCGAAAAACTAGAATAGTTATAAGAGTCGCTTACTTTAAATTCTCAAAATAAAATGTATTGCTGTAATAAAACTCATCGGCTAAAGGAAAAATCTGAACAGTACATAAAAAAAATTAAAAACCTTACTTAATAGCTTACAGTTTTGCTATACAGTTTGATTTCTCTTTGGCAAATTCATCAATTATTATTTTTACCATATCTATTTTGTCCAAAACATTTTATTCTGTATATAATATGGCCATGTTATTCAATTTCTCTTTTCTCCCACAGTACTTCTTAAATTATTTTTAACACGTTTTAAAACTAAAAAAGATCATTCACCTGATGCATTCGATATCGGTATTGTTAAAAATATTTTCAAAAGTTTTTTTACATCTCGATAAATTTCTAGTTGGGTTTTCATTGTATCTTTGTTTTGTTTTCATTTCTTGTTCCAAGGTGGCGTGGTTGAATTGTCGCTGGCCTTTGCATTCATCAAGCTTGGAGCCCCTGGCGGCCGCCAGGTCCGACACCCTCTTAATCCGCCACTGCCACTAGGGGGCGTTATCGCCCACGTTGAGAACCTATGCTCTACATCAGTGATACTCAACCTGCAACCCGCCGGTCTTTTCTGAGTGACCCTGTCATGGCCAAGTTACAACAAAGAAATTCAATTTTTTTAGAACAATGTACTAAACATGTAGTGTGGATTCTATCAAGCAAGCAATTACATCTATCAATTCTGATATCAATTTGCTTTTTTTTTATAGTAATGTAAACAATGAGCTTAGTTATGGATAAAAGAAAATCGAAACATTAGCTTATAAATCAGTAGAAAAATGCATAAAAGTAATATTTTTAGTGTGTTTGATTGAAAGGGAAGTTATTAAAACGAATGCCCCCCCCCCAAAAAATGAACTTTAATATTTTGATCAATTTTGCTTTGTACAATGTTGCTTTTATCTCAATAGTCAACCCCCCTCATTATCCTCATGTGCAGCCTGCGCCCCACCTGTCATATGAACGTGGCCCGGCAGGAAAAAAAGAGATCGAGTACCTCTGATCTTGGTTCATTTTTAGTGGCACAACCCACGACTCGAAAGAAGCAAGGTCAGCTTTGTAATCGCGACTACGACCTGATATCGGAAAAAGATGTAGTCAAGCAAGCAACACTAATTAAAATCAACACTTGAATTAATTTACGCGGGAAAAATACTATACATTTTTTATGCAGTATACATGCAACAGAAAAATGCAATATATATATATATGCAAAAATAAAATAATATATATATATATATATATATATATATATATATATTATTGTTTTCAGATTTGTTTAATACATTCTAGAAGCCCAGAGGCTGAATTGTTAGAGCATCACACTTCCACACCACAGGTCCGAAGTTCAAACCCGTGCTGGGCAAGGTTGACTCAACCTTTCATCCCTTCAGTGGGTTGATAAAAGGAACACCAAGCTTGCTTGAGAACTTAAAAATGGAGGGTTCGCGTCAGACTGACCACCTGACAGGAACATCTGCTCATGCACCTCAAAGCCCAAGGCCGCGTATACTGAGTTGGGCATAGTAGGCCTTTGCCCTCATCGGCTGTTGCGTCACTAAGTTAAGTTTACTACATTTTAAGAAAAATATACTAAAATTAAGAAGAGAAGAAAAAATTATTATTTCTAAAATGGAAAAAAAATGGGTAAAAAATAATATAAACGTGGCCCATTCTGTATCAAAAGTTTCTGAACACATTTTCAATTTTTTTAATTCTGGTGTGTTGCTATATTATTCATTATTGAAATGGCCTTCAGGATAAGAGATATTTTTACAAAAACTAGAGCACTTTATCTTATTTATTACAGGAAATCGCTTAAAGAAACAGTGATTATATTCTCATGACTGTAAATTTTGTAATAAAACAGTGATTGATAAATCTGAAGGTTGAAACACTTCTACTATTATACAGAACATACATATAGAACAAGTGTAGTCTTTGCCATCTAAAATAGGCACTAAATAAAGAAGATTGTTTTCGATAGGTTTATTGTGGTTCTAGAGCAATGGGAATTCAAATATCTGCACCAATGCTCCAGAGCTACGTGATGGGTTAATGGCGAAATATATTGTAATTCCGCTTCTCATACAGAAATCTGCGCTGGTGTCTCACTCTCTTAATTTTCACACCAGGACCATTCAATACTTAGAGTTTAGTTGTACTTAATATGCAACAATGCTCATTATCCAATACGAAAGATGCATCATTTGGTGAAATCAGTTTTGGGAATCCGCAGCTTAGATTGATTAATGTAGGCAGTTTGGGAGTATATATCCAAAATGAGCTCCTACAGCTGCCCCCACTTGCAACAAAAATGGGTCTCACCAGAGATGTCTTAAGACTTCGTGAGGCCCTGGGCCCCAATTTAAAAGTAGGTCTTGGTTCCCCTACGCAAATGTAGGCCCTACCTATGACCCTTAAAAATAGACAGTACATAGCGTACTTTGTGAAATACTAGTACAAACAATAACTCGAAAAAAATAAATGTGCATGACTTACAATCGCACAAGCCGAATCGACCAACTGCCGCCATTTGACTGATTGAAAAATGATGGTGTATGGTGGTAGCCTAGACTTGCACGTGGACGACGGTCATCAGATGTAGCCAGTTGACACATCGTCCGGAATTCCCAGTTCTTTGGAGAATACAACCGGTACAACCGGGAATAACGTTTGACCTTTGAAATTACTCGAATTATGATCATATTAAGGCTGAGTCGAGAACGAGATGAGACCCCAATTGCAACCAAGGCCTTGGGCCCGGGCCCAGTTGGCCCATGCCTTAAGACGTCCCTGGGTCTCACTCAGTTAGGCATCGAGTCAAACTGGGATTGGATGACAGATGGTATGGCACAGAAGCATGTGATGTGTGTGGGCTCGAAGTAGCATGGGATGCTACTTCGAGTCTGTGTCACATTCCCTCAATCGTAGTGGCTGCAGAGCTAAAGGCGGTCCAGACTCTGAGAAATTCATCATCAAATGTTTTCAATTGGGAAGAGATCTGGTGAATGTGTTGGTCATAGCTACAGTCGAACACCCTCTGTGTCGAAAACGGTCTTAGAACACGATGGGAAGCGTGAGGTCTCGCGCGTTATCTTGTTGAAAGGTTACGTGCACGAGGTTTTGAAGACAGGCCACAATCACTGGCTTTAAGATATTGGAGCTTCAATGCTGGCTGTTTAGATTACCGACGACACAAACAAGAGGTGCTCGTGTCGCGTACTCAAAGGCTGCTCCAATAATCACATTAGGTTCAGGGTTCACGAAGATGTCGAATGCAAGCAGGCCATATGCTTTCTCCTCTGAACCTACAGACACGACTACGTCTATCACGATGCTTTACACGGAACCGGGACTCGCCTGAAAACACAACGTAGTACCACATCTGTATTCAGCTTTGTCGCTTAGAATCCCATGAATCTCTATGTTGCAGTGTCGAAGAAAACCGAAATAAATCCGTGCTTCTCCAGATATTGCCACACTGTCTGTGAGGATATTTTTCAGCCCACTTTCTACTCAAGTTCCGCAGCGTGGCTTCACGATCCTGTAAGGTCGACCTGGCAACATGTCTGCCCTCTCAAGAGACCGTTGAAATTCTGAATGATATTAAGTAGGATCCTCCTGAACTCATCGATTCTATATTTGCATTATAGTCATGCTGAGTTATGATTAATACAAGTAGCAATATCCCGGAACGACAAACTGCACTCTCGATAAGTCAGGATCCTGCCGCTATCGAATTTGAAGCTAGTAACCATTTCTCTCCCTTATGTGAGGTATAACACAATCTACTCCCCACCAATCCACATTCAAATGCAATTTCCAAAGGAGAAACCCGTTGGGTAACTTTCCTTTTACATAGAATTTGAGATGCCCTTTCTCCTTCTTTCGTCATTTGATCACTCTTAAATGCTAACAATTAGTATATATCAGCCTCTCTTCTGCCTTTCATGTGAATTTGACATTTATATCACCCCTCCTTCCTAGTGTGGAAATTTTAACGGCCAGGAGCGTATTAAATGTTTAATAACCACATTGTTTACATTTGTTGTCATCCAAAATGATGAATGATGTGCTTATGTAAACATTAAGCACGGGAGATAATGACTCAGATGTGATTATCTACCCACTTATGTTCATAACTACAGGAGCGCTTAATATTAAAGAGATAAGGGGCAACACAAATTCATCATTACATACTACTTCTATTCGCGAACATTCTCAAAATGTGAACAAGAGATAAGATTTAAAGTAATTGTGTAATCCGAGCGGCCGCGGGAAAAAATTATAATCTATCCCATCTTGTGGGGGGGGGGGAGGTAAAAAATTCACTTAGAAATCTAAAAAGAGATATCACCTTTTGAAGCTTGACAAATAGTCATCTTTTTTAGTAGAATCTTTTCCTATTTCTTTTTTTCATACAGAAAATGGAGAAAACCGTGTAATATTCTGAGAAAGGTTGGGATGGTTCTTAGAAAATTTTCTTGAGTGATGTTAAATCCTTTTTTTTTTTCTTTCAAGAAATTATTTTAAAGTTTTTAGTCAGATAAGAACTGGAAAAGAGTTATTTACAAGATAGAAATTGATTAAAAGCTTAGCAACTACCTCCAATAACTTGAATTAAATTTATTGCTTAATTCAAATGTTGCATGAATACCTTTTTACTCCCCCCCCCCATGTCGTAAGCTGAAAATTTCGAATTAATGTTACATTAGAGCAATTCAAGAATTATTGTCAACAGACTTCATTGTTTCGAATTATTTTTAAATGGTGAGAATAAGATATTTTTGTTCTTTTGAGGTTCAGTTGAGTTCTGCTTGATTTATTGAAGCCCATTTTTCCGTGGATCTACATTGGAATCAAGATTCAAACAACCTGTTCGCCTTGAATGTTGCAGCTTAAAATATTAAAATTGAATCTAATAAAATTTTATTTTCATCGTTAAAAAAAGCACGCACACATAAAAAGTATTCTAAATCAAATTCAATTTCTATTATTACAAGTCTATATTACGTTATTTTCCTTTTTATAATACTTCTGCATATAATTTTTTGAGCACCGTTATTATCCCCCCTCCCATTTAATAAATAATTTAAATGGCTATTTAGTAGATTTTTCAGAATTTTTTTTTTAGAACATAGAACACATTGATGGTTGAGTGAAGAATAATAATTGCATAACAAAATAGAAATAAATTGACTGAATAAATATTTTTCTTAAGGAACCTTATTTATATATAAAGATATATAATTTTTGAAAAGGGGGAACACTTTTTTTCCGAACAAAGTCCTGGGCTCAAATCCCGGCTGGTCAAGATTGACTCAGCCTTTCATCCCTTCAGTGGGTCGATAAAGGAGAACCAAGCTAGCTTGGGAACTGAACACTGGGGGTTTCGCGTCTGACTGACCACTTGACAGAAACATCTGCATATGCACCCCAGTGCCTAGGGTGACGTAAACTGAGATAGGCACAGCAGACATTGGCCCTCATGGGCTGTTGCGCCAATGAGTTCAATTAAGTAAAATACGAACTAGCGCCAGTCAGACTTTGGGCCTCCTAGAATCCCGGAGCCCCCTGTAATGTAGGGGTTGCGGGGATATATGTTACGCCCTTGTTTTACTTTATTATTTTTTAATACTTACATATCATTTCAGGAATAGAAACAATTAACTCATAAGTGGATGAAGAAGGGGAAAAAAAGAGATGAAGCGTGTGTTTCAGCCAGTGTGTTCGATTCCTGGTTTCCTAAAAACTTTTCAAATTGAGAGTTAGGGACTCCAGAAATCTGCCCGGGCTCAAAATCATTACGTTGGCATGGTAAGTTAGAAAGAAGACTGGGTGCCAAGGAATGAGTAATGTACCGGGTGCTCATAACTAAATTTGAAATTGGCGAGAGCAATCTATAGCAAAAACTATACAGCGGAATTGTATGAACATTGGGAATAAAATGATGGAAATTTTATCGAGGGGAAAAAATAACAATGAGCTTCATAATCACCCGTAGGTGGCGTATCATAGCTTTATTGGGAACGTATAAAGAATATACAAAAATTTACAAAACATGTTCGATATGTTGTCCACCATTGTCTGCTACCATTTGGAAGCGGCAGGCAAGGCGATGTAATACAACCACAGTGATTATGCCGGATGGTGCTCCTCCACATATCGCCAGTTGTGGTAAACAAGTGCTCTGTCGCCATTTCGGTGACTACAGAATCATCAGCCTGCATTTTCCTACAGCTTGGCCTTCTAGATTCCCCGACTTGAATACTTGCAACTTTTAGCTGTGGTGATACCTCAAGGCCATAGTCTACCGTGATCCCATCCCACACATTTGTATCTGACTTTAAAGAAAGCATAGAACGTAATGTGCGTAACATTCCCCAGTTCAGGCTTCTTTCAACAGTTGAGTCGAACATGAGATTTTAAGCTTCCAGATAGTGCCAGACAATGGTGGACAGCATATCGAGCATGTTCTGTAAGCTTTTGAAGATTATTTGTATAATCTCAATAAAGCTATGATACGCCACCTAGGGGTGGTTTTTGATTCTCGTTGTTTTTTCCCCTTGATAAAATTCCCATCACTTCATTGTGCCATTACCCAATTCTCATGAAATTCCGTTGAATAGTTTTTTGCTATAGACTGCTCGCAAATTTCAAGTTCAATTATGGACACCCGGTATATGATTGGATAATGTAATGAAAAATGTTGCTCTCTATAAGACACAGTGAACTCCGAGTTTAATATTAATATTAGAGAACTTTTCACACAATAAGTTAAAATGTGCCAAGTTTATGTCCAGTTGTTTAACATTAAAGATGGTTGCTTACTTGTCACATTTTTAATTGAGCAACGAATTTATAATTTTGAACCACAGATAAGTACGTCTCCTCTCTGATCTGGCACCCCAGTCTCAAAATTTCTGCACCTTTTTCACTCTAAGTCTTGAAAAATTTAACGTGCATTCGCTCTGTTACATGGTGAGCATTTAGTGTCTTAGAGATTCGCGAATCTAAGAATCAACAGCCTCATCTTCTAGAGCTCGTGATCATGATCTCAAAGACACCACCGAACCTTAGGCGAAGGCAGCCTTAATCCATGGCATACAAATAAAAAAGAAATTCATACACAAATTCCCCTTTTGTCAGGAATTCGGTTTTCTACTACCGTTTAGGTGGGAGCCTTGACCATTCAAAATAAAACAGAATCCACACTCAGTTCCGCCAGAGATAGTTCTTGACATCTTGGAGACGTCTTGAGAGAGAGAGAGAGAGAGAGAGAGATTTTCAATACCCCATGAGATTAGCAATGTTTCCCAATCGTCCTTCATGTTGAAATCAGAAAAAATCGACTAATTCATGTATTTAGAGACTCAGTAGAACACATTGGACATTTCCTACATGATTTATCTTGACAGGATATGGCCATTATTAGATCTTATGGTATATCTTTCTTAAGGTTACTTTTTAAACTCGTAGTGTACGATTCTTAGAAGTCCCCCTGCAGTGGTGAGAGAGAGAGAATTATATTTATGTCGCCTAATATAAAGCTGTACGAAAACTATTGGCGATGGGCCTCGTAATGTTGAACCATGGTCAAGCATCGAGGACACCTCAGCTGTGGCACCCCCTCTTCAAATCTCCAAACCACACCAACGAGAGGACGTTTTATCATCGACTTATTTAACATGTATCGGATCCCTCAGCACGGCGGGTCTTCAGCGGTACTAGACTCGAACTCATGACACGCCTGCCTCGAATCCGTTACCTTGACCACTAAATTACCGTATCCATTTGATTCTGTGGGAGAGGGGAAATGCACTTGTGTTTATATTTGCAATAAAATGTATTATAACTGTTGAGGTAATTTTCTTATTTTTTTATATCCCTCTGTCTATCTGTTGTGTATCTCTCTCTCTCTCTCTCTCTCTCTCACATTCAACTGTTATTATTATTATAATTAAATATAGATTAAACTTTCAAGTGAGATAAAAGAAAATTTAACACAGAATTCCCTTGTAATAAATTTCTTTTTAACATGTATACTTGTTGAATAAAATGTCATTCCCTTCAAGTAATAAAAAAGAAATTTTTTTTAAATAAAATTTAATTTTTATGATGGAAGTTAATCTGCTTGTATATTCATTTTCTAGGTTGTTATATTTTTTTTCTTTGATTCAATAAATCTTGTACAATGTACAATAAAGATATTTATAACTTTTCATTCTTTTAAAATATTTATAATGATATCAATCTGATTGTACAGACAGAATGACTTCTAAGAGAAAAAGAGGGAAAACTGAGGGGAAAAAAGGCATATTCTCTGTCTCACCCTAAAACTCCCTAATGAAGAAATTTCTAAAAATATTTTATTTCCTCTCTTAAAAAAATTATTCTCTAAACAATAAAAAAAATTATTTTTTTTAGTTCCAAAACTTTTTTAAAAAAAAGTATAAAATAAAATAGTACTGATCAATAAAGAGATTTATACACTTAAAAATAAATTTTATTCAGTTAAATTTTCATTAAAAACTCATTCCTTAAACAGTAATGTTTTCGTCCTTTAACTGACAAGTCTTTTGAAATGACGTACAATTGCATAACAAGTTATTATTTAAAAGTAATGCGGCACTCGTTAACACTTAGTTCATTTAAGTTAACTATCATAATACCCAGGTTCGTCTATTAAACGTAGTCCGCATTACAAGTGAGTTAATCTATTCTATTCAAATTCAAAGATAACGCAATTCTTAATGAAATTACTCAGATTAAAATTAAAATAATTTAGTTTATTACATTTCTAGATTACACGATTGCATTAAAAATTTGAGCATAAAAATTAACCAAGAATAAGAATTAAGGAAACATTGAATAAGAATTAAGAATTCATGGCACTTATCTGAAACGGAGGCAAAGTGATGGGGCGGCGGAGACAACCAGAGTCTCACGGTCTGCGATTTTTCTACATGGAGGGATCTAAAGAAAAGATAGAAAATGTGTTGAAAACTGTCGCGCGACGCCTTTTAAGGGAGGACCAAATTTTGTGCTTACGCGCACTCTTTGGCAAAATCTCCTATTGGCCAGTCCCTAGGCGCAAAGTTACAATTTCAATTAAATTTATGCGGTTGTTCACCCTTGAGTGCCAACGACAGCACTCCAGTCTAAAGAATTTCTACAACATCCTGTAAACAAGGGCAACGCACCAAATGACGAATGATCGGGGACCATCCCCATTGCTGGCCTCCCATCATAAGCTAATTTCATAAAGACAAAGTATTTTATAAAGCATTAAATTATTAAGCAGCCATATCATGCTGCTACATATACAGGATTATACTCATAATTCCCTCCAAAGTTCTGAAGCCCTATAGTAAAATAACTATGACAAATACAACAACAACAAAAAAGAACTTACGAAAAGATAACAGAAACAGCTCTAGTTACATACTTTACAGATATGGGAATCCTTGGTCACAAGGCATACATTAATGTGATAGTCCAGTTCCTGCCACATACAACTCAACACGGTACTGTGAACGTTATTGAAAGCACGTGTTATCCTTTCATGCAGTTCTGCTACATCATGAGGCAAAGGGAGTCTTATGTAAAAGATTAAGTTGTGGTGGATCTATACGTGACCTTCTATTAACATTCCTTGTAAGTATTCTTTTGGGCCAGCAAATATTAACCAATCTTCTCCTAAAGAAGGAAACGTGATATGCAAATTAAGTTTAGTATATATATTCCTAGTTCGCGAGTTAAGAGTTAGTGAATTAGAAGTGAATGAAAAGTTTGAAAGTTAGAAATTTAGTTAACTAGAAGTGTCAAGAAAGATTCAAGGTAAATATTACCTTGTAAAGGATTATAATCAGGAAGAGAAAGTAATTACAATTGATTAGAAGACTGCCTAAAGTCAGGTACTGTCAACTTCATATTACGTTGATGTTTAAAGTGTTAAAATCGTTGGGCGCACATTAAATACTTCCCTTCTGTGTAAAGTAATATTACGGAAGAACCATATTATCATATGTATTCTCCCCAAAAGCGAATCTCGTCTCTTCCCTCTGTTGCTTGACTGAATTATCCTATTTATAGCGTTATTTGTATTTGATTCAATTATAGTGATAAATAAAATAATTGGAATTTATCATATCGAATGATCCTCTATTTCCTTCTACACCTTTAGCTGGGTCACAGGGTAGAAGGGAATTGGGCTCATTTCAAAGTTTTCGGATAACAGGGCAAAGATGATATGTGCTGTCACGTCGATAGTACCAAGTTGAGTAGAGGGAGGGAGGACTGGACTATTGCATTGATTTATGCCGTGTGACCAGTGGGGCGTATACAAGGAGGAGGGGGGGGGGGTTAACGGGTCCGGACCCCGTCCCCAGCCTTTAATTTTTTTCTTCGATTGATTATAATCCAATGTATATAGTACGCAAAATTTAATCAAATATTTGTTATTAATAATTTATTTTGTTAATTAATGCTATTTATCTATTTAATATATATTTTTTTATTGCTTTTTGTTCCCGACAAACTACAAAATCAAAAGAATATATTTGGCGGGGTATTGGGGGAATGGGTGGACTTTCAACCGTAGACCCCCCCCCCCCTTCCCTTCAAGGGCTCACATATAGAACACCTCTAAAATAAATATTTTTAAAAAACTTGAATTTTTCTTGCGTTTTTTCATGTTTTTTTTTTTTTTTGCTATATCCATCTTATTTTTTTTTCCTGCAGGGCTTCGAAATCTTGGAGGAAATTATAAATACTTTATATATATGTAACTGCGTAATATTTGCTATTCAAGCAGTATATTATATTGTGTTATTATTATCTGGTTTTTGAATTTCTGAAAAGACACAAAAATTTGAACACTTAAATTCACACACACACAAAAAAATTAGTTGAATTGTCAAATCTGCCACTTATCCCGCCAAGTGTTTTTCGCCAAAGTGATAAATGCGCCAAATATGGTAACCCTTGTGATTTTATATTAGTGAGAGAGAAGCCGGATCGCGGCGTAAAAATGCACGAAGTTGGCGATTTTTCAAATTTTGGTGGACCAGTGGCCAATTCGACAATTTCACCAAAAATTTAATACATTTATTGTGTGAATGAGTTTTTAATTACGTCATACTATAAAACAGCACGAGGGCTATTACTGACTTCCTTCGTCATTTTTAACCCCGGTCAAGTGAAAAGAATGGCACCTGAGCTGGCAACCTTCTCTCTGAACTTCCACACCTCGTCAATTGGAGGACTTTTAGCCACAAGAGTTTTAACGTGCATCGAACCCTTTTACATGGGGGGCCTTCAATGGCACTCGAATTCGAACTCATGACACATCGGCCACGAGTTCAGCACCATAAACACTGGGCTACCTCGGTTACAATACATTTGTTGAAGAACTATAATCTTATGCATCCTATTTATTAAAAAACTTTTTAATGAAGCAAAAAAATTTGTATTTTAATTGTAATTAGATTTTAACTAGAATATATGCTTTTAAGAACAAAAAGTAACTTTCGAAGTACTTTTTAGAATTTTATTTCACAATATACTTCTTTATTTGCATAAAAATTGTTGCTTTGTGAAAAAATAATACAAAAAGTACTCAGAAGTGTTGAGACAAAGAGGAAAAGTTTAGCGCACACATTTTTTCCCCTCAATATTATTAATGTTAGTAATGTTTATGAAAAGCGTTTGTGTGTGAAAATCACAAAATCACCCTTTTAATAACATTAAAAGTATATGATTATATTTTAATCATACATATTATAATGGAACAATATACGTTTCAATGTCGATTTAAATTAATAAAATATTTTTTAACACACTTTCAAAATTCTTTTCCAAGCTTTTAGCTTTCCTCAGGTAATTTCACCTGGGAAAAAATGAATATGAGATATAGTTTTGCCATTAGTCACTATTTTCATCGAATTTCTAAAATCTTGTTTTAAGAGAAAAAAAATCTAGTTTTAAGCAGTGTTTTCCAACACAAGAGGAAGAACGTTAACTCCGTCCGATTGGCTGTCATTGGTTCAGCCTTCTCTCTTTTGACCCCGCCTTGAAAGGGTTTGATTGACATCGTAGTAGATTTTTATCTGGTTTGTTTTTACGTCATGTGCGATCATACGATAATTGCTTTAGACAATAGGAGGGGGGAAATGGCAACGAATTGGCAATTTTAGAATTTTGTAAAATTTATCAGTTGAACTAACACAAAGGTAACAACTTAATATCTGTTGAAATTTAAATTTAATTTTTTTGTCAGGGAACAGTAATGTGCTTTATTACTGATGCTTTGCAATAAACATCTGTAATAAAATCAATGTATGCCATATATTTCAATAATTTTCGTTGCGATATTTATTTGAATATTTTGCAATTGAGCTTTGGTTTTCAAGTTTAAATTCTAAGATAGTTATTTAATTTAATAAAAAAAAAAGGAATTATTTATTTATTTTATTTTATCAGTGATTGTAGAACATTTTTTAAAAAGAAAAAAACCCCTATAAACGGAAAAATTAAAATAGAGCCTGGTTGTATCTGGCTTAGTATTTTCTTTTAAATTAAAGCTCGAACTCTTTTAAAAGTACTAACCAAGTAAACATTTACTTATTTGATAGTATCACAAAATTTAACATGAATTTGATTTGTGACAATTAAAGTTACACTAGAGCAGTGGTCGCCAACCCCCTGGCCGTGAACCGGTATTGGTCCGTGGATCCCAAGTAGTACCGGGCCACACTAGGAACATTAAATTATTTCTATTTTATTTACTGTGGTGTATTTATCTCGTGTTTGTGCGATTTTTTTTATGGAAATCACTTTATATTCATTGTTAAATCACTTTTATATTCATTTTTTTATGTAGTCATATTTATTCTGAAGTTATGTTTAAATACAATTAAATTAAAATTACTAAATCAAAACAATCTAAAATATAAACTATTCACGTCCCCCCCCCCCTCAGTGGGCCGCTGTAAAATTATCAAAAGTTGACCTGTCCACGGCGATAAAATGACACTGCACTAGAGTAATCAGTATCTTAGTACATTAACGTGACACGGAAATATTACGAACATATATATAGATATGCATCTCATTAATTAAAAAATGAAAAAAAAATAAATCTAATAATTAAAAATACATATAAAACTTTTGAGAAATTTTTATAAAAGGAATATTTTAGTATCTAGCTTCATTATCATATCAAATAAATAATTATATTTAAAAACCCCTCTAACTATTCCTCTTTGTTTTATATATATTTATAGCTTAATTATATCTTAAAATAGAAATACCTTTTTAAAATGATACCTTTTTGAAATTTTTTAGCTTTTTGGTCTAATGTATAAAACGTAAAAAAAGCTCAATCTTTTTCAATTCCTACTATTATAGCTCACTCTCTCTCTCTATTTATGTATATATATATGTGTATGTATTTATCTTGTTCAAATTTTCAATCGTTCATAAAATTCTTTCTATTCATCCGATCAAGTTTAAATAATTTTTTTTAAACTTGTAGTGGATGACACTCGATGTTAATACAGTTTTTCAAATTAATTAATTAAAAAATTTCTAGTTAATTAATTAAATTAAAATTAATTATCGGTTTTCGACGCCAGCTTAGATTTGTCTCCATTTTTGTAACAATGTAACTGCTAAAAACAATGACAAAAGTTGGTGTCGAAAACCGGTTTTTCAGCCAAACTTGCTAAACTGGGTGTGTGCATTGTTACAACAATGCAGATAAATCATGCTCTTTTTTTTTAATTCCTATTAGTTCACTCTTCCCTATATATATATATGTATTACAAAAATATACCAAGAATAGTTATATACCTAAGGTAACTATAGTCATGATAGAATAGATTTATCCACAGAAATACTAGAGCAAACTCCTCGCCTTAGGAACCAGGAATGCAGGTTTAAACAATGTTTTTCAGCCAGCCAACCTTCACCTGAATTTGCCAATACTCTGGGCCATAGGGAAAGCAATAAATTTCTAGAGAAGTTTAACTATCATTATAGATCAAACCATAATCTATTAATGTAAAACAATAATATTATAGCCTGTAATAATTACTAAAATATTTAAAATCAAAGTTAAAATATTAGATAAAGACTTACCACGTGAATCATATTCCCCGGCTATTTACAATAACAGTATCGCATAAAATATAGATAATATATTAGAAAGTATATATATACATCTTGTTCAAATTTTCAATCGCTAATAAAATACTTTCTATTCATCCATTCCAAGTAGGAATTGACCTATTTTTTTTTTATATTACTTGTTTTTAAGTATTTTATTATCTATTTTTTATTATTAAGTGTATCATGGAAATTAAAAAAGTAATATCAAAAATTGTCCTACACAGCACTAATACATGGAACAAAATAAAGAATGAATAAAAAAATATATATAAAAAGCAACAGAGCCCACAGTAAAAAGCTCACGGAGAAAAAAGAAATACTCAAAACTGAGCACATGGACTTACTCATTCTGAAATGAGTTTGTTTATATCAGATTTGAACCCCTGCCTTTTCGAATATAAAACATTACATGTACTCAAAATTTCAAAAAATCGTTAATTAACACTATCAAACAAATTAAAAAAGATATTCAGGATTAAAGAAGTTTTTTTTAATATACTGGCTACATATTTTAAAGATAGGGGTCTATCAACAAATTTAGTTTTCATAAATCTTCCGAACTATTTTTCCTTTCTACCACGCTACTCGCGGACGAACACATGAGTACTATAATGTTTTGATTTTGTTATGACTTTAAGTCAAAACAGTCTTTTTCTTGACTTTTGAATTAAAGTTTTAACCTATTTTGTTTTAAAAAAGTATGTGCCTTGTTTTTAATATAAGGCTTTTATAGGAATTTAGCGAAAAAATGTGAAAACCTTTTTTTGACGGATTACTTAAAAAAACAAATTTAAGGTATGTGGCTACCTTCGGAGCATTTTATTGAAACAAATTTTCAACTAAAAAAACACTTTTTTCTTTAAAAAGGATGTGCATAGAACTAGGAATTAAGGTTAAAGTGTAGTATAGGGGGGGGGAGGGCCTTGGCGATGTCAAATTTTTTTGGTGACCAAAATCGATCGCCAAGCTACTTCACTTAGCGATAGGTTTCCCGAAGCCAGAATGAATTCATCTCACCATAATATCTATATAACAATCAAAAGAAAAATCGCCAAATCGAAATCCCCCCCCCTATATTACACTTCAGTCAGGAATTAAAATACAATTCCACAAAATTTTAAATTATTTTGGATAGATTGGGAATTTTTAGTGAAAAATTGCAGTTACAGTAAACCTTGTATTGAAAATTCTAATTAATATATTCAAATAATATTAAAACTACACAAAAATAACAACATTATCTGTGCCTAGAGCGATAAAATTAATAATATTTTTTGAAATTTGTCAATTTTTTAAAAAAAACATGTTTTTTTCTCACAAATTGTATGTGCAATAAAAACCATAAATACAAATACATAGAGATTATAGTCTATAATACAAATAAAAAATTTCTGAAAATTTCAATTCAATATCTTAAAAAGAAATCCATTTGTGAACTTTACTGTGAAGCCAAAAAACATAGTTTCTCAGACAATGCTTTTAAAGATTTAAATACAATATGAAAAATGTTCTACTCGTTGTACATTTCTTAAACTCACCATATTTATAGCTCAAACTCTCTTTAGCTTCATGTTTAACTAATTTTTCAACCCCTTTGCTGCTTTCTGGAGAGTTTTATAGATTATAAAAATTGTTGAGTTTAGTAAAATTTTCATGAAAAATAGCAATGAGGATCTTTTACACAAAATTCTAATGAATGTATTCAAATAATATTTACACAGCACATAAATAATGGAACATCTTTATATGTATTAGGAATTAAAAGTTTTTTAAATATGCCAAATTTTATGCAAAAACTCGATTTTTTAAAAAATTAATGATTTTTTTTCATTTAAATGCAATGAAGTACATAAATACAGTGAACCCCAAAAGTGTTCGTACACTTGCAGTTTCCTATAAAACTTAATGATTTCGACTAATAAAAATTAATGTATAGAAATTGTAATTTTTTATGATATCTGCAACTTGTTCTTAATGGAATGACATAATTATTTTTTTAAAAATAGTATAACTATTAATTTTAAAAATTAATAATCAAAAAGCTACTGAAAAATTACGCCACAAAAGTATTCGTACACTTAACAAAAATCTCAACATAGCTTTAAATATTGTGTATTTCTTTCTTAATTTAGAACTTAGTAGGATAACTTTTAGTGTCCACAACAACTTTTAAACATCTTGATATAGATTTAATCAGTTTTTTTTTGTAATTTCTGCATCGATTTACCTCCATGCTTCTGTGATTATTGTTTTTACTTCCCATTATGTGTTTATATGTCATGTTTTCTTTTTACTTTAAATCTAGTTCTTCCCAAATATGCTCTGCTGGGCTAAATAAATTGATTGAGGAGGTGTTTTCACAAAATTTTGGGTTCAGTTATAAAAACACCAGCGGTGTACATTGAGAGCATCATTATCCTGTTAAAAAATGAAGTCATATTCAATATCAAATTTTGGACAGACAATTTAAAAAATTTCTCTTTAAAATATTTAACTAGAGCTCATGATTCTCAATACCATCAAAAATTAGCTGATTTACGCCCCCATACAAGAACACTTCCACTTCCATGGTTCATTCATCCTATACTAGATTCTTGTGACTAAGTTTCAGAAAATTCAAAATTGTCAGGAAAGTGATTGGGATGACAGAAAATTCAACATTTTTGGTTCTGATGGGCATATAATAGTTTTAAAGGAAAAAATGAGGCATTTAATTCCGTGAATTTATGTTAAACAAGAGCTCCTCAAACTCCATGCTTTAACACAGAGGTGTTCTTGCAGGGGGAGGGGGGGTGTAAATAGGCTTCAGGATTAGGTAATTTGGTATTTTTTATGGTATTTAGAATCATGAGCTCTATTTAAATATTTTAAAGAGAAATTTTAAATTATCCTCTCAAAATTTGGATATTTTAGACGACTTCATTTTTTAACAGGATAATGACGCCAGGCGAACTGCTCTCAATGTACACTGCTGGTGTCTCTAAAACTGTACCCAAAATTTTGAAAACACCTCCTCAATCAATTTATTTAGCCCAGCAGAGCATATTTGGGGAGAACTAGATTTAAAATAAAAAGAAAACATGACATATAAACACATAATGGGAAGTAAAAACAATAATCACTGAAGCATGGAGGTAAATCGATGCAGAAATTACAAAAAACTGATTAAATTTAAAGACATTTAAGACAAGACATTTAAAAGTTGTTGTGGACACTAAAATATATCCTACTAAGTTCTAAATTAAGAAAGAAATACCACAATATTTATATATATATATAAAGCTATGTTGAGATTTTTGTTAAGTGTACGAAGACTTTAGTGGCGTAATTTTTCAGTAGCTTTTTGATTATTAATTTTCAAAAATAATAGTTATACTATTTTTTAAAAAAATAATTATGTCATTCCGCCAAGAACAAGTTGCAGATATAAAAAAATTACAATTCCAAAATATTAATTTTTATTAGTCAGAAACAATAAATCTTATATGAAATTGCAAGTGTACGAACACTTTTTGGGTCCACTGTATATACACAGAGATTAGATTTAGATTCATAACACAGATACAACTAAATAAAACATGTTCTCTAAAAATTTAAATTCAATATCTTAAAAATATTTTATGTAGGGATCAGCATCTGGTTTTGTTAACTCCAATTCCAGTTTACTAATTATGCTATAAATTTGCTTCTAGATATCGTAGAAACAAAAATAGAGTGTTTTATGGAATCTGAAATGTATTGGCTATAAAATAAAAACACAAAAGTAATTTTGAAAATTTTCACCAAAACTGCGAATTTTGCGTAGTCACATATCTTAATGAAATTTACTTGATTCACATAATAAGTCATATTGTTTGATTTTTTGGGCACTTGCTTATAGGCAAATAATAATTTAAGTATTCCTTTGCAACATTGGAATAATTTTTGTTTTATTTTCATATTGAACTTTAAAATGGCTATTTCAAGAATACCTTTATTGTGACTATAGTGTTTTGTTTATTTGGATGAAAATAAATGAAGTATATATATCAGATTCTTTGTATTTAACCCAATATAAAAATATTTTATACTTTTTCTCATTAAAGAAAGGTAGAGAAAAATTATGTTCTTACCGTAAAATCTGGCATATCATGCATACCATCGTATAACACGCACTTATACTTTCAAGTAGCAATTTTTAATTTCTATGTTTATTTGCTGTATAATGTGCACCCCCTTTTTCATGAAGAAACCTGAGATATATGTGAGCCATGCTCTTAAAGTTTGAAAGTCATTTATTCTAAGCTTTAGTAAAAAATAGTATACATCTAGAAGTGCAACCTTTCAAGTTCATAAGGAACGCCATTTCTTTTAAATGAACAACATTTCAATCTATGTAGAAATCTAATTTTTTCCCTATGCTCACGTTTTTTTAAAGCTTTCATTTTTATACCTGGCATGTAACATGCACACGTTAAATTCAATCTTATTTTTTGTGTTAAAAGTGTACATCATACGCCAAATTTTACAATGCATATTACCACAACAATGACAATGTTCAAGATAACTTGTTAAGTTGGTGACCCTGATTTTGCATGAGTCGTATGCGCCAGATTGACAACCATGTGTTTATTACATATAATTTCGACAATATGGTTGCAAAAATATGTAAGTACCAAAAATTAATACGGCTTGGGTACAAAAACTCCTATTTGCAGGTATGTTGTACACAAGTGGGAAAAACATAAGAAATCTCGGTACTTATGTATTATCGCAACCAACTGGCGACATATATGAAATGAAACACCTGTTTGCCAATTCAGCACATACAACTCACAGGAAATTGGAGGATACTTGCATATTATTGCCAATTCTAAATAACTCGCTGAGTTGGCCACCCTGATTTCCTATGTGTGGTACATGCTGAATTGGCAACCAAGGGCTTAATTTCATATAATGTCACCAATAGGTTGCAATAAGACACAAGTACCAATGGGGGTTGCCAACTAGGCAAGTTATTATTAGATTTGGCATTTGTTGTGATAATACTAAGTGCTGAAATCAGTAGTCTGACACACATGAAGACCCAAAAATTTAAAATATAGTTTTAAAAAACACGCTTTTATCGAACTAAAATCTCAATATAAGAATAAAATGATTAACGAGAGAATTAATGTCATTGTGGTAAAAGCGTGGGGGCCTTTGTACTACATTTTTACACTAACTCTGCATTTTGGAATAGAACTAGTAAGAAATTATAACAATATTGAGCACCCCACACTTTTATACGCAGTTATTATTTTTCCGGTTTCAATTTCTTTATTTCTTTCTGCTTCTTTTCGTGGCATTTCTAAATACCTTGTGTTCTATTTCTTTAAATCCTGGCACTCATATTTTTCTAATTTGTTTTCTATAAAAAATTACTTACATTTTTGCTTTTTAATGTAATTCCTTTTTTTGCCAGGAATAAGCCATTCTTTTAAATTATTTTCATTTTGAGTTCGTAGTGGGAAACTGTCATCATTGATTGAAAACTATCGGATGGCAAAATTTTATTTGCAGCGATTTCAAAACCACTTCTAAAAGATATTTAATGTGTAGTGCACTGATAACAAATTAGTTCCTGTATATATATATATATTGTTCTAATGTGTGATATTTTTTGAACTGTTGTTTTATCCTTCATGTGTAATATTTATAAAATTGTATTTTTTAAACCTTTTAGCTTGTTTCTAACTTATGAATGCTTTATTTTTAATTTGCATTAATTTCATTTCTGCTTGTTAGCATTAATCTTCATTTTTAATATTTCCACTCATAATTTATTTTAAATTTTGCACATAGTTCAGAATTTTTCTCTTTTTTTATATGTATATGTTTTTGTGGATAAAAATTAATCTATGAATTTCATACATTTTGCACTTTCTGCCAAAGACCATTGGTTTCACATTTTGTAGACTTTATCGTCATGTTCTAAATACTCATATGGGCGTAGCATAACACTACATGTGTTATGCTAAATTTTGTAGATAGCCATTTAGAAAACTATATAATTATGAACAACATTTGTAAAAATTTTACTCTAATGAGGAAAATTTCAAAATTCCTCTCAGAACGAGCTATTTATAAATTCTTCGGTAAATAATTTAGATGACTCACATATCCTAACATGTAATTTATTTGAAACAACACTGTTTGAAAGGCATTTTCACTCACATTTCATAACTCAAAGACATGATTTGATTTTTAAAAAAAAGCTGTTTATTTATGTACTTTTATACACTAGAACCTATATTTAAAATGATAATTCAATGTATATTATATTAAACAGCTGTTCTGTACAAATAAGGATGGAGTTGACTATAATATAGATTAGATACTGTTTATAAAAAAAATCAATATATATAAAAAAATGAGTTATTGAAGAAAACATGTTTCAAAAATTTCACTTATATTCTTATTAATTTTTGTAATGTATATATGTATGTGTACAATTTCCAGAATAAATATTTCAACAATATGATTTTGGTTTGTTTTATTTTTCTTGTTAACAGTGAATATTTGAAAAAAGGTATTGAAAATAAAATTCTGTACACCAGGTAAAATTGCTAAATTATGATTCTATTGGTCCTTATGATGTTATTTTTTCTTCTGAATGGGTGCTGAAAACTTCTCTAAAAGCTCTTTCCATTAGGTTAAAAACTAAATGTTTTGTTAATGCAAAAATGTACTGTTAGAGTTGTTTTTACATTCTTCTAAGGACTAAAATTTTTAAGTATTTTAATTAAAAAAAACATTAACTTAAAAACTATTATATTTGTTTTCTTTGGTGATAGGAAAGTGTAAAATCAGTTGCTTTAACAAAAAACGAGCTTAGTTTGTAATATAGCAATGCATTTTCTTTATTTCCATGTGGATAGGCTTCTATTTAAACAAAGCAATTGATATAAAGAGTACTTACACACCTGGGCCTAATGAGTGTTACTTTAGTCAAAAGGTTTTTTCCTTCAGGTTACATAATATGTAAAAAAGCTATTTCTTTCTGGCATTGTTTTGAAATTTTTACTTAGAAAAATCTGTTATTTATCATAATGTTTCCTGGATATTTCTAATAACTTATTATTGAAGGGCTGAATTTTTTTAAATAAAAGTTAATTTTCTGCTTGTATATGATTTTAAGGAAACAATATAATGCTTCTAGAGAAACATAAATATAAATAATGAATCAAATTGCTTCTGGAACTAGTTCAAAATGCATACACATTTGTTAAACGATAACATCGAATTTATTTTTGCAGTTTTCAAAGATTTATATTTGCGGTATAAGTTCGAAGACATGCAGTTTGTGATCAAATAATAGTTGCATTTTTTTTTCTCGAAAAGTAATATTTTTGTTGATACTTGCGTATTGTCGCCACCGTATTGGTGACATTATATAAAACAAAGTACATGGTTGCTAATTCAGCGCGTAGGACACATGCAAAATCGTTTGATTTCGAAGTTAAGTGTAAAAATTTCATGAAATGAAAATAAAATAATACGTAAGATGTAGAAAGTGAAAATTTACAACTCGGGTATCACATTTTTAAATCCCTTAAGGTTTGGGTTAATAAATATTTTTCTGTTAAAAATTCATATTAGATACAACAGTACCGAAAATAAATGCTATACATACTCATTTTATTGTTTTAAACTCATATTTGATACATTAACAGATTCAAATACGAGTGCATTATATACTCATATCGATCTTTCATTCTCAAAAATTGGATCCCGTAACAGGTTCAAAAATGAGAATGTACTTGTGTCTCAATATGAGAATATGCGATTCTCAAATCTGAGTAAGCGTGCATCGGAGCTATTTTGAGAATGTGAAGTACTCAAAAGTGTGTGTGAGCTGTTTGCTCTCAGTTTTGAAAATCGTTTCTCGCAGTGCTATGGGAAATTAAAAGTGTTATTTCGAACGTTTGATGAAGAGGGTTTATTAGTGGTGTACACCAACTACCTTCACGGGAAGCATTGCATTTTTAGAAAATCGTAGACAAAATCACCGATACGAATCTTCATGCTAAAAATTAAAAAATCTATTGGTTCTTGGAAGGGGTTGAACCCCTAAACTCCACTCTTGTGTATGATACTGCGGATCATATACAACTCATGACTTCTCTACCAAATCCCACACCAATCTATGAGTCACTCTTGTTATGTTGAAAGCTTCTGAGGGACTATTTCTGCACCCTCCCGCCCACACACACTGACAAAAGTAAATACGCTACATAGTTTTGAATCCCAATTCGATGAAGAAGTCAACACCTGAGCTGGCACTCTCCTCTACACATCCACACCACGCCAATATGAGGGCTTTCAACCTCATAGATTTAAACGAGCAACTGTTCCTGTCTACGACAGGTCATCTCAGTAAAAAGTGCCACTTTTGAAAAAAAAAATTATTGATTTTATTTAGATTTTATTTATTTGAATCACACATTGTTTTCATAATGTTTATTTATTTATTTATTAAAAATTTTGAAAATATTTACTATAGGTTTTATTAGAAAATGATTCTTTCTAGCCTTACCAACCCGAAAATGAACAATAGATTTATAGAAGACCTACGAACTGTATTTATGAGGACTTAAAGTGTGTTGTGAGTAAAATATTCTTTAAAATTCTTATCTTAAGGCAGTGCCCCTCAAACTTTCAAAACCAATTTTCAATCATAATTTACCTCGACCCCTCCCCCTCCCTTCCATTCAAAGGTAATGCATTGAATGCAATAATAATATACTTTAACAGTTAAGTTACAATATGACCTGAAATGCAAACCATACAAATTATGAACAAAAGTATTAAATTTTGTATGTGTTACTTTTAAGTAATAAATATTTTGAGTAACTTTTATAAGTATAATGGGATAAGTATATTATCAGTAGCGCACACAAAAATTTTTCAAGGAGGTCCATGGTCGAAAGTCCCCCAACTTGTATCATACCTCGAGACAACACCAATTGATTCTTCTGATTTTGTTAACAAAAAACAGTAAAAAATAAATTATTGAATTAATAATTAGCATTAATTATAAAAAAATTATTAATTATAGAGACTTAATTAAATTTTACGTTAAAAATTTAGGATAATCATCAATCGAAAAAAAAACTCACTTTGGGGGGACTGCTAGGACACCCCCCTCCCTTGTGTGCGCCACTGAGTATTATGTTTCTTTTTATAGTTCAGAATATACTTTGTTTTGCTTCCTTTCAGTAAATCAACAAATTTTTAAAATATTCTTTTATTTCTGACTTTCGATATGCTCGCGCTTCCCACGAAGGATTTTCACGCCCCCCTTAGAGGGACGCGCCTACAGTCTGAGAAATGTTGTACTAAAGGCATTGCTTCTATCTGATTTCTATTAGTGTTTCGTTTGTTAAAAAGTAGTTGACATTTAGAAATCACGTCGAGATTATTATTTAGAACCCTTTCTCCCTATAAGTATATGCATAATTATTTTAATTGCCTTTCAAAATATAACATTAATAGAGGAAATATCCCGATGGCGGAAAATCCACACCATTCGTCGCAGACATTGATAAAACGTACAAATGTATATGCAAATCGTGTACACAAGTAGCACCACCTACAAGCACTACATGAGGAGAAAATAGAAAATTGCCTTAAAGTATCGCAATTGTGTTCTTCCAGATATTTTCTTGCAAACGAAGATTTAATATGCTTAGCAGAAGAATATGACAATCAGTAGACGCATTGCTGTACCTGACATGGGATTAACTGTGGGTTTTGCTAACTGCGAATAATCCTCCCGAGAAATCAATATCAGTGTTTGAAAAAATAATATAGTGACGCGAATGAGAGGGACAGATCGACCTTCGGGAAGGATTGCATAAGCCGTATCACTGCAAAATAGTGAAACCCAGTGCAAGAATTAGAATCCTTTAGAACGCCCAACATGGACAAAGGAAGCGCATGACATTGTATTTTGACAACACTCAGTTGTCACATCCAAATCTGGCATCACAAAAGCGAAATATTCCACAATTTTTGTAATTTGAATTGCCATTCCTTTAGTTCTACAGTTTGGGATGATATTGGTTTTCATTCTCAAATCTATTCTCACAAAATTCCTGGCACACTCAATAATTACGTCTCTGATGTTTTGCAGCTCGTTATCAGCTCTCGTTCTTAAGACTTACCTGCGGTAAAGTTTTAACAAAGATTGTGAAAGCGTATACGTGGAATACTATATTCAACAACTCATTGGCCATCTGGTTGTACTGTTGCCTTGACCCACATATTCATCCGATTTATTACTCATCAGGCATCTATGATCGGTTATTGTTAAAGGACGTTCTAAAATACTTCCCACCTCTACACCAGATAAACTTTCAAGGTGGTAAGACTATACCACAGTAGCACATCCAAAGACTCTTTCGTTCAATGTCAAAACGTGTCTGGTAGGTATTTCCAGCCATGATAGCTATACAAAAATCTAATTTCTGCAAGTCCGTCAAATGGGGAGGGACTATTGTGATAAGCATTTCCTCCTTGTATTTTATGTAACTTGCCCGATAAATTTAACTTTGATATATCCTGTTCTCTATGCTATTATACTTTGGATGGCTAGCATTGTATTTTATTCAGCATTTGGAAATCTGACAGTGGGTTCTTACCTTTCTCAACAACCAAAATTAATTTACTTATCCTTTTTCGATATAGTTGACCAGCGCTAACCTAAGAAGCAAGCTTCTTCAAATATTATTAGAGAAAAATAGTTTTTAATTTTCCTAAATAGAATCATGGATCATTACAGAGTCGCATATATATATATATATATACTTGTATATATATATATATATAAAGCACATGTGCTGTATGAAATATAATTATCATTCTATCTTAGTTAAGACTGATCTTTATTTAACTAAGACTTCATGCATTTCAATATTTTTTTCTTTTCAAAATGAACATTTTTTGTTTGTTATGCTTATATCTTTCTTGGTGTTTGACAGCTGTCATGAAGAAAATAACTCCACAATAAAAGCTTTCTTCAGAGGTTCAGAGCGCTCATTCAGAGAGGAACATCCCCCCCCCCCGAAAAAAAAAGAGAAGGATGCTATTCGTATTTCCACCTGCAATCTGTGCTCCTGGCAAATGTTTCACTCTTCCTTTCTTTTTTCCATTCATGACAATGCCTCAATTGTCATCGACTCAACACCTTCAAGACATTCAACTCTTTAGGCTTTTGAACGACGTGTCCTTCTCCCTGATGGAATAGGGCAGGGGTTGGTAAGTATGTCATTGCTCGCGAGCCCCATGTAGCTGATTGCATAAACGGTTGTGATTCTTCAGATTTTTGTCACTGTGTTTAATTTGAGTTGATTTTTTTATCAACATCGCACTCTCTAAGGCAACAAGGGGGTTATTGAGGATGGACCTCGTAAATTTAAACTCAGTCAAACAATGAGAACGAAGCCTAACTTGGCAGTTCAATCTCCAATCTTAGCGTTGACAGACTTAATGTGCATCAGCCCCTCTACATGTGGTCACTTGTTCATGATCATGACTACTTGCCTATTATGGCCCCTCTGCCTCTATATATTGGTAAGAAAACAGCGTAAGAATGGTTTTCCTTTTTCTTTCTCTATTTAAAATATTAAAATTGTTCTCATACACATTTAAACATTTGGCTCGATTAAAACAGTTACTTCTGTATTGAATTCTTTTACATTAAAAAAGTTTATTGAAGCCAGTGAAAATATTAAAATTTGTTATAAAACAGTTAAAGTTAAATTTCGGAGCTAACTTGGTTCTTCCCTTACGAAAGTTTGTTCATCCTCTGGGGTAGGGTTACACAGAGAAACTACCATTCTACCCTTTCGATGACTTTATCTTATTTTTCGCTTTTAATTTTCTCCATTCTCTCTTTCTTTTTATATATTCAAGAGCCAAAACATTATGACCACCTGTCAATAACGAATTGGGCCACCTTTGGCGCACAACACAGTTTCAACCCGCCTTGGCATGGATGCCACAAGTCCTCGGTAGATGGCAAGAGACAGATTGTACCAGATGTTTAAGCAACGGTCACACAAATCCGAGATATTGCGAATTGGTGGTCTTTGAACTCTGAGCTGCCGTCCCATGACATCCCAAATGTGTTCTATCGGATTGAGATCCGGTGAGTTAGGCGGCCAGGACATTAACTGAAATTCAGCATCATGTCCCTGGAACCACTCCAACACAATTTTAGCCTTGTGACACGGGGTGTTGTCCTGTTGGAACATTTCATTTCCAGCTGGAAAAACAGAGGTCATGTAAGGATGCAACTGGTCCGCAATGATGTTCAAATACCCTATAGCATTCATGGTCTGCTCAACCACAACCACGGGCCCCAGATATGCCCAAGAGAACATCCCTCAAAGCATAATACCGCCACCACCGGCCTGTGTATGACCTACTGTACATTGAGGGAGCAAATGTTCGCCTGGAAGATGGCATATTCTGACACGGCCATCGGCGTGATTAATGACCAAACCGTGATTCATCTGACCAGGCAACTCTCTCCCACTGATCCATGGA
The DNA here is from genome assembly GCA_019973975.1 of Trichonephila clavata. NCBI lineage: Eukaryota > Metazoa > Arthropoda > Arachnida > Araneae > Nephilidae > Trichonephila > Trichonephila clavata. The sequence continues at coordinate 121,006 of BMAO01038939.1, read as the reverse complement.
CCAGTCGCGATGTTCATGGGGCCAGCGCAATCACGGTGATGACGCTTGGTCAGCAAAGGCACAAGAGTGGGACGTTTTCTGCGTAGTCCCATATCCAGCAGTGTCCGCTGAACAGTGTGCTCCGATACTATTCTACTTGGCCCTGCATTCTATTGGGCTGTCAGCTGAGCCACTGTCTGGCTCCGGTTTTGTTTCACCAAGCGAGACAGTCTCCAACGACCTTTTTCTTTGATAGCGTGTGGACGTCCAATAAAATGTCGTCTACTGCTGGTTTCACCGTCATTCATCCCCTTTGCGTAAGTACTAACAACTGTAGATCACGAACAAACCACGAGTCGTGCGGTTTCGGAAATACTTGTTCCGAGCCTTCGAGCCATTACACAATCTGCCCTCTATCAAAGTCGCTTAGATCCGCAGCCTTTCCCATCACACACAGAAGTAAGTGAAAGAATGATTCTTCAGACTCTCCAGCAGCAGTTAAATACTACTTCCACCTGATCACGTGCCTTCCACGTCCTCCAGGCGAGTTCATTGCAAAATGTAAGGGTGGTCATAATGTTTTGGCTCTTGAGTGTACATATCAGTGACGCATACAAGTGTGTGTGTGGGGGGGGGGTCAATCAGGGCACCCCCAGTCGTCTTGATTATTTTCGATTGATTATAATCCTCTGTGTAGTACGTAAAATTTAATTAGGTATTTGTTATTAAAGATTTATTTTATTAATTAACCCTAATTATTTACTCAATAATTTATTTTTTACTGTTTTGTGTTCCCGACAAACGACAAAATCAAAATAACATGTTTAGCGGCGGACATTCAACCCTGGACTCCCTTCCCCCCTCTGGAAAACTCCTGTGTGTGCCACTAATGTATGTATACACACATGCATTCACACACATATATATACATATATACATTTCACCCCTTGATTAATAAAATACCCTATCCGTGTATAGATATGCACGTTGGCGAAGTTCGAAGAATTGGAGCTCCAAGTTATTCTTGTCACCAATACGTCGCGTATTGCCCTCGTGTTGCTTCGAAGTGTGACGTTAAAAATAATTAATCAATAATATAAAATTATCTTCAATGGTATTTAAATATTTTTAATAAAAAATGTACAACATTATTTAAAATGCTGCTCAAAGATAAGCAATCCCAAAATAAGATAATAAGCAATCCAAAGATAAGATATCCCAAAATGTTATATTTGTTCTTATTTAAAAAAAAAACTCAAAATATTTAATTATCTGTATTTTATTCTTACCTCTGGATAAGCCTCAAAAATGTTAAATTTCTGTATTTCTACAGGTAATTTGGCAAAATGTACAACAGAAAATTAAAAATACTATAGTATTTGCAATTTTCTGTTGTACATTCTGTTGTACTAATATATATATATTAGAAAATCAGTGGAAGTAATCGAAAAAGAAGATTGGGAATATGAGATATTTCGCGAACAGGGTATTAACTCGAGATATCGACGAATAAGTATTCCGTTATGAGGAAAATAAGACAAAAAGATAGTATAGAAGGATGAATTGATTACGAAGAAAACATTCGATATTTATATGAATTACTTTTGATAATTTAGCGTTCTAATATTTATTAATTTAATTAATCTATTACTTATTGTTTACAGGGTCGAAAGTCTACCCTTCTCGTATCATGCTCCAGTACGCCGCCCAACATATTCTTTAGATTTGTCGATTTTCGCTAGCAAAAGACAGTAAAAAATTAATTATTGAGTAAATGATTAGCATTAATTTATGAAATTAAGTATTAATAAATGATTAAACTTTACGTACTATACTCATAGGATTATAATAATTGGAAAAAATATCAAGGGGTGGGGTTCCGAACCCGGGTGCCACTGATTGCTTATTATTTGTTGTTAATGTATAAGGCAATTTTCTAGAACAGTGATGGCGAACCTATGACCTGTGGGTTAGCCACTGACCCACGATTGCTAGGTAACCATTTGTTTGCTTACGCTGGTTTATTTAGATTTTCTAACTTGTGTGGATTATTTAATTTCTATTTGTATTTTTTCAAGCCCTGTATTGACACAAAATCAATTTAAAAGCTATCTATAACCTTTAGTTTGATCATTACAGTTCCAAAGTTACGAAAATGACAACGAATGTATATGAAGATATGCAGTATTTGAAATAAAGCAGAGGTGTTTACAAAATATAAAATAAAGTGTATAATTTTACTCACATTTGGTTTGTTGAAAAAAAATCAACAAACCAAAGCAGATAACCATATTTAAAGTACTTTCTTGGGATGAAATGCACTTTTGTAAGATTATGTTTGTAGAGAGAGACTTCCATAGCACTTGTATCGTCTCCTCACTGTTTCACCCTGTGAGATGCTAATGGGGGCCATGCACATGTCTCTTATTCTCTATAATCGCAATTTTTGGCTCGCAATTTAAGGCGCTTGCCCCAGTCAGTACCAGTGTTGAACTTACTTTTTAAACGTATTCAGAAGTAATGTGTAGTATGTATGTATTTATGTATATGTGTGTATTAGGTATGTTAATACAAAATTTCTTCTCTCAAATTATTATATTCTAAATATAAGTATTTTTAATTGTAACCCGTACTACGTCGGCGGTTAAAAAATTAAAGACAGACCGTACAAGTTCGAAGCCATATCAAACTGAAAGGTTTGATAAATATGGGGGGGGATTTAAATGAATAAAATGATTATACGTATAATTTTTACTGAAAAAGTGACCCCACGTACATATAATGTAAAAAGACATTTTGAAACGTTGCATTCAAATCTCGGCATGTCGGCAGATGAGAATATAAAAACTTGTTCCTTACAAATGAAAAAAAAAAAAGGTAGAATTTTTTTCAAAGCAGTGTTAAAAAAGGTTTTGGTTTCAAAATTAACATTACAGCTGCTGGTTTCTAAGTTGCCCATTGCACATTGCTCGCAACCGGAAACCTCTTTCAGCAAAAAGATTTGTAAAAGAAAAAAGCGTTTTTAGAATGTAGTTCTACATTGTTTGCTGATTTTAAAGAAAAATGCTTGATTATAAAGCGTTTAAATGAGTCGCAATATATTTAAAGATCGAGTAATAAAATTGGAAAAAAATATTTTTTCGCGCAAATACATAACGCCTTAAATTATGCAGAAATGTATTCGATTGCTTTAGATGAGATTAATAATATAAATGGTAGTGCACAATTTGCTGCTCGGTATGTTTGGAAATATAATGAAAGAAGAGTGTGGTTTTTTAATGAAACTAATAACGTTGGAAGGAAAGTGTACCAGTCTTGATATTTTTACAAAATTTGATATTGCGTAGAAAGAAATAGATACTGACTTTCAGAAAATAGTTTCTGTAACAACAGATGGTGCACTTAGTATAGTAAGGGAAAACATTGGGTTTGTTCATCATCTTAAGCAAAATATTTCACATTTTCTGATTGAATTTCATTGTATAAAAACAAGCAAGTTTTATTTGCGAAGCATGGTTTAAAAACATTTTCCATTGTACTGCCAGTTATTATAAAAATAATCAACTTTATAAACGTAAGAGCTCTAAGTAAAAGGCAATTTGTAAATTTCTTTGAGAAAATTGAATATCAATATTCAGGGATATTGACTTACAATAACGTGCTATGGCTTATTTTCGGTGAAGTCCATCATCGCTTTATAACGTTCTTAGAAGAAATTGAGATCTTTTTAATTGAAAAAGACAATAGTATCGGTAAATTATCCAATATACATTAATCAACTGATAAAATGTTTTTATGAGATACTCAGAGTTTTAATGAACTGAATAAAAAACATGGACTAAACATTTTAACAACTTTTAAAAATATTAAAATATTTATGACGAAACTCTACATCTTTACTAAGGATTTGGAAATGAAAATCATGAAATATGTTCCTCAATTACAAAAACATTTTCAAAACACAATAATTTTCGAAAATTCCCTTGACATTTAAGAAAATGCAATTAAAAAATATGTAATGATTATGCTGGAAGTATAAAACAAGGTTTTCAAGAGATATTCAATGAATTTAACAGTTTGGAAAATACATTTCACTTTATTTTATATCCATACAAAATAGAATTTGAAACAATGGTGTTAACCGAATTTATGTGGCTAGGTATCGATAACTTAGAAATGGAATTAGTTGAACTTCAAAGCAGCGTAGTGTGGAAACAAAATTTGAAGATTTGATTTCTGAAGAAGAAGGAGAAAAATTGCGTGAAAATCTTGCAGATACTATTGATCCCACAGTAAAAATTGGAAATATTATATTATACGTATGGGATTTCTTATCAAATAATCTTATGTCAATGAAAAAACTAGTTAATATGTATGCTCTTTTAACGATGTTTGGGTACACATATTCGTGTGAAAAATTGTTTTCTTTAATGAACTTTGTAAAATATTTTAATAGAAATAGACTTGACAGGGAAATAACTGCGAAATGCGTTAAACCAGTAGAATTCAAACCATGTTCAGTGGAACCTTGGGGTTCCACGAAACAAACCTAGGGATTCCACGAGTTAAAAAATGGAAAGGAAAATTATAAGTTGTGCATGCAAAATAGATTCATGTTCTGTATTAAGTTTGTACAAACACAAAATATCTAAATCCTTGCTTGCCAGCGCAAGTCAGACGTACCACGGTAAAAAGTTTAATAAATAAGCGATTCTGGACAGCCTCTTTTTTGCATATAATTTAGAACTTTTAATTCTTTGCCTATGCAAGTTGGGAGCCATTACAAGGGATACATTATGTCAGAAATTAAACCTAATTAAACCTTAATTTGCGTTTCATGATATTCTTTAGAAAGAATGGGGTAGAATAATTTAGGAAAAGACATTTTTTTTTTTCAAAAAAAAAATAGTGGTTATGTTGTGGCAACTTGATTTCGGAATTTCTTATATAGTTCCAGAATTGATCCGGATAAGACAGAAATTTGAGAATCTTGATTTTGTGTTAAAACAGCACAAGTGTGTTTCAAAAAACTTCTCTTCAGGTTCAAAAATTTTTGCAGCCTTTTAAGAATTAATGCACACGTGTAAGTTAAAAAGACAAAAATTATGCGTTTGCTAGTAGTTTTTAAAAAATTTTTTTAGTGTTATATGCGTAAACTTCTATCATTATCACTTGCTTCTAAGGTTATTTTTACATCTTGATAAAAAGTATTAAGAGTGCCTTTTCTTAACTCGAGTGCACCATAATTTTTCACAAACATTTTTGATCAACATTGTTATTTAATAAAAATTTTTTATTCGTTTCATGTGAAAAATTTTTTTCACTCGCTTATAAAAACCAATAGAAGTCCGCTTAAGATAAGGAATGTTAAAGTGCTTTAAAGAACATCCAATGATTATTTACTATACGTAAAAGAATTCCAATAACACTATGATCGAAATTGAAACAAAATGTGGCTATAATATCTTTCACAGTTTGAACTTTTCTAGCACATGTTCAAGGACAATAATGATCGAATATAATATTACTTTAATTGGTTAATTCTTTTGTATTATTCTTCTCTTATTCTGTTGTAAAAAATGATTAAATTTGGGAACTTATTTTCTTCGAAAGCGAACGCAGTGAGGTATTACCAAAAATATGGTCTAATACGTAATTACCCGAAAGACTATCGAGTTTAGCGGAATAAGAAACGTAATGGAACTGCAAGACAACATATAGATTCGTACTTATTCGTATTCATGGGGTGGGGTCTACATAAGTTAAACTCTTTTGCCATAATTTTGAACACAACTACTGTGTTCTGGTCATCTAAGTATAGTAGTTATTAGATCTTTCGTTTATTTAAAGTGTACACGTTTTTCTTAAGTGAAATATTTAATTCTTCTAAATCTACGCTAGATTATTTGTATTCTGCTACAGTCTTAGGCGTGATTAAAATCACACCAAACAGGCTACAGACGGAATGTAGATATTATTCAAGATGACCACCTCACGAAATATGAAGAATAAAAAAAAATTTTACTGAAACTTTATGAAGCAACTGAGAACTGTAGAATTACAACCATTTAAAACGATTTAAAAAGGGGAATAAAAAGAAATTCCCTTTATTTCCCAAATAAAACGGCGCAGAAAAGTGAAGAGGGAAATTGAATGTGAAGAATTTCAAAATATGTAGAGAAAGATATTAAAATAAGCGAAACAGTAAAAAAATTATAAATAAATAAATAAAAAGTGAGGAGGAAAGAAGAATTAAATACGAAAAAAAACGACTTCCTTATGGGAAGTGAAAGAAAATTAGGAAATCATTATTAAAAATAAAACTGTAGAAATTATAGCTATTTACTACCATTAAAAAAAAATTCTGCCTGACAGAGATGGAATTCACCATGCAAAATTCGACCACGCAATTTATTACTTAAGAAAAAGATGTTGAGTCTTTACCAGATTTATCACATTTCCAATTGGGTGAAATCAGTAAAATCTTAACTAAGATACAAAAAAAAAGAAATTCAATACCTTAAAAAAATTAAATTGACCAAAAGAGCTAAGACTAGATTTCGAGTATGCCGTGGAACCTTAAAAGCTTGAAGAATTGAAATTACTTCTAATTGTACGGATTTAAACATTTTGTTCCTTTTTAATTAAATAAAGTTAATGGTATATGCAGCCGCACAGCTTTACCCTGTCTTTGAAGACCGTCCTCAGTTAGGATGCTGACTCATAGCTTTACCTTGTCCTTGGAGAGCGTCCTCATTTAGGAGGCTGTCTCATAGCATTACCCTGTCTTGGAAACTGTTCTCGCTTGGGAGTTCACATTTATATTGTATCCGTATACCTTTGCCCTGCCTTTGGACACCATCGTTCATTTCGGGTACTAACGCACATCTTTACCCTGTCTTAGGAAACTGTCTTTGATCAGGATGCTGACACACAACTTCATTCTGTCTACAGACACCGTCTTTATTTAGAAAGCTGCCGTATTTATTGCATCTACAAAGCATCCGCTCACTGTTTTCGCTTAAGAAACTGACGTTTTTATTGCATTAAAATCGCTTTACTTTTTCTTTTCAATATCATTTGCGAATGTCTTACTGAATTATTTTTTGTTCCTTTTATTAATAGAAATATGCTCATATTATCTTTCAGTAAATAAATTGTTGGGATTCACGGCAGTAACCACGTTTGATAAAAAAAGATCTTAGCTTTAATGTCTTATAACTATCGATTTTTTAAATTTTAAATCAATTTAAAATAATAATTTACCCCAATTATTAATTCCTTATTTATAACAAATATATATCTCGCCAAAAGTAATATCGTTAAGATATGTCTGGAGTAAATTTGCAACAGTAAATTTTTTCCCTTCAAGTATAAAAGAATCTTACATATTTCTTAAAAAAGTTATTAATCCCAGTAAAAACTTCTTCATTTTTGACTCTTCCAAATAATTTGATAGAATAGGGAATATGACTGCATACAACTTTAACAGAGCTTGACTTTGCCATTTTATCAAAAACAAGATGCAGGCATATATATATATAACTATCTCTGTCAGAAAATGTGCAAGGGAAAGTGGCACTTGTATATATATATATATATATATATATATATATATATATACTAGCCGTTACCCACCGGCTTAGCTGGGTATTTCATTATATTTTATAAATATATACTGCTTATATATATATATATATAGAGAGAGAGAGAGAGAGAGAGAGAGATAATAGATAGATAGATTATTAATATCAAGTCCTATCATTAAGAATTCGATTGTATTGAAAAATATACTTATACCTATAACTGTTGCCTCTTGATAAAAAAAAGGGCAGAACTCATCTAATTTGTATTTTCTAAAAATCTCTAAAATTGAAGTATAGAATGATTATTGCACTTTCGTAACACTAAAATGACGTGGATTCCCGCAAAACCAATTTCCGGTGGATCTCTACTCTTTAAAATAAACATTAAGTCAAATCTAACGGGAAAGAAACGCAATTTTTACTATCAATACCCCCGTAATCCCGGTGAGAGTCGTTTTCCAAAATAACCGTTATTGGCGAATTTCAATTCAACAAAAGAAAAATGTGAACCAAAATTCATTATTATAGTCCTTGTAGTAAGAAAAAAAAGGAATTTTTGTCAGTACAATCCCAGTAATCCCCTGCTCCCCCAGGAGTTGATTTCCATAAAATACATTCTTAGTTGATCCCTATACAACAAAAGGAACATGCTTAACAAATTTCAAGTATGTGGAACTAACAATTCAAAAACAGAATTTTTTTTCTATATAACTCCTCTTGACCCCTCGCAACCCTTCTTGGGGGTCAATTTTTGTTGTACTCTTTGTTAGAAGAACTTTATTCCATGAAAGGAACATGCCTATCAATTTTCAAGGAGGCAGATCTAATAGTTCAAAAACGGAAATATTTATCGATTACGCCCTTTAATATCCCGAAATAAAACTTGGTGGTTGATATTCGCGAAACCCATTTTGTAGCAATTCTCTACTCTACAAAAGTAATCTGCTTACCAAATTTCAAGACTATACGTCTAATAGTTTAAAAATGGGGATAATTATCTATACCCCCCCCCTTGAGCCCCCGCAACGCCAATTGGTGGCGTCTGTTTTCATAAAAGCCATTTTGTAGGGGAATTGTACTCTATGAAAGGAATTTGCTTATCAAATTTGAAGACTGTGCGTCTAATAAATTAAAAATGGAAACAAATTATCTATAACGCCCCTTGAGCCCCTACAACGCCACTTAGGGGTCAATTTTCACAAAACACATTACATAGGGGATCTTTTACCCATGAAAGGATTCTGATTATCATATTTCAAGATTGTAAGTCCAGTAGTTTAAAAATGGAAATATTTATCTACAACGCCATTTGGGGGTCGATTTTCACCAAACTCATTTTGTAGTGGATCTCTACTCTACGAAAGGAATCTACTTACCCAATGTCAAGATTGTACGTCGAATAGTTTAAAAAGGGAAACAATTATTTATAACGCCCCTTAACCCTCGTAACACCCCCTTGTGATTCGAATTTCGCAAAATCCGTTCTTAGCGGATTTCTACTCTTTGAAAGGAACATGCCTACCGAATTTCAAGCCTGTAGGTTGAATAGTTCTGGAGATATCGCGATTAGTCAGTTAGTCAGTCAGTCAGTTAATGAGTGAGTCGCTTTTCTCCTTTATATATATAGATGTGTGTGTGTGTGTATGAACTAAATAATACTTCACAATATACACTTATGGACAAAAAAAAATTAGCGCACCAAGAAATAATTGCAGGATTGCAACGAAACTTGGCATGAAGGTACATGTCGGGGAATTATGCAAATGATTAAAAAAGCAACGTGATTGTGCATTACGTATAGAAGGTTTAAAGTCTTTCTCCGTTGAGTTGAGTATAAAACAGATAACCAAAGCTTGTTTAAGTGTGCTGAATCGTTTACTAAGGAAGCGCTGAGGTAGGCATGCCATTACTCCGTTTTCGAAGACAATATGAGCAGCTGTCACAGTTTGAGAGGGGGAGAATCATCAGCATGATGGAAGCTAGGTGGTCAGCTAGGCGAGTAGCTCGTTAATTAGGCCGATCTGATTGTGTTGGGAGGAGGTGCCAGTGGATCCGAGAGATGTCATTTACACGAAGACCAGGCTCAGGACGCTCTCGACAGACCAGTCGTCTAGAAGACCACCACATCGTAAGAAATGCACGCGTACAGCTAACTGCTTCATCGGCCACCATCGAGGCACAGGTAGCACCTTCACTAGGGATCCCTTTGTCTTTTTGAACTATACGATGGCGCCTGGCTGAAGGACATTTGGGATCGCGGCGCCCATTTCGTGTGCTGTCCTTGACTCCCCCCATCGACGCCTCCGTTTGGAGTTGTGCCGCGCACGAGGAAACTGGACTGCAGTGGAATGGAACCAGGTCGTCTTTAGCAACGAATCCAGATTCAATCTTAGCAGTGATAACAATCGTGTTCGTGAGTGGAGACCTCGTGGTGAACCCGTCAATCCTGTTTTTGCTTTACAGTGACACACCCCTCCCACAGTTGGTGTGATGGTATGGGGTGCCATTGCCTACAATACACGGTCACCCCTAGTATTGATCCGTGGTACCATGACAGCCCAGTGGTATGTCCATGACATTCAGCAACCACATGTGTTGCCACTCATGCAACGGCTCCCAGGAGCCTTTTTCAATCAGACAATGTTTGGCCTCACACGGAAAGGGAGACTGTCTCACAAGAAACAAGACTGTCTCTGCACTGTTACTACTCTTCCTTGGCCTACCCGATCCCCAGATTTGTCTCCGATCGAGCATACCTGGGATCATTTGGGACGGCGATTTGAGCATCCCACGAGTTTGAGCGCACTAGACGCAAGGTTACAGCAAATATGGAGCGAATCTCAAGACATCATACAGAACTTGTTGCATGAATGCCCGATCGTATCGCCTCATGCATTCGCGCTAGACAGGGTATTCAACAGGGTATTAAATCCTCCGTTCTTTTGCCCTTTTCTCTGAAATAAATGATCCTTTTCCTTTGATTTTCTAATCGTTTACTTATATCAAAGTAGTCAATACGTATGCAAAATTTCGTTTCGTTTTGACGACTCTTTCTTGGTGCGCTAATTTTTTTGTCCATGAGTGTATATAGTATGCAATTTTCGTTACTCCTTGTTCATTGAAACACTCATTGTCATTACACCAAACACTTCAGAACATTTAGCCCTACTAAATAATTTTAAATCGTCAAACCTCGCCTATTTTTACTCATTAAGCCAATTGAATTTAAAGATGTTTAGTTTTAAAAAATACTCAGTTAAAAAGTTTTAAACTTTGTCGTGTATTATACCCTCCTCTCAGATTATCATCTCCCCGTCTACCATTAAATATTTCTAGACGTGTAGGCGGATTAGATAAATCAAGAGACATAGTTGCAAATCACTATATTTATTGATGCTTATTAATCACAGGAAGGCCACAATCACACGATTCAAATTTAACAGAAACAAAACACAGTGGAGTATGAGAAGGAGTTACTACTAGCGGAACTACGGAATCGCGACTGAATCCACGAAAGATCGAACACGTACAATTACAGCTAAAACACGTACACGTATTCACAATATTCTAAATCACTAACCTTATCCTTTTAACGTCGGCTGTTCCGTCGTGGTGATGAATTCCTTACAGGCTGGATCGGATAATGGAGACGGACCCACCCTCGGTAATACGGAATCTTTTCCAATTTCAATCTACTGCTCTCCGGCGTAGCTCGTCACGTAACTGCTAACTAATACTGTCAACAACTGCGTGTTGATCTACCGATGCTTCAATTCATTTAACTTCAATCTTCTAACTCTTCACTTTACTACTATGTTAACTCGCTAAACCCGAACTTATATAATATATCTCATTTGCAAAAATCACGCTTTGGCTCCCGGTGGAGATTGGTTGAAATAAATAAAACTTTAAAGAAATATTGAGGAGGTTAGTGGAAACCGTATAGATCCGTCACAACTTGATGCAAAGGGCATTAGTGACCCACGAGCTAGCACTAAAAAAAATATGAACAAAACTTGACCCACGTCTCAAAAAAGGTTCGCCATCCTTGTTCCAGAATATAATTCTATTTATTGCCACCAAGAGGGCTGTTGTTTTAGATACCAATAAATTGATCAGTTATTAACTTTTCAATGGACTAAATTCATGACTATCTCATGATAAATACAATAAAGTGATCGTTGAATTCATATCTGACATTAAACTTGTACTTGTGGGTCTATTTGAAAAATTTAGATGAAATTTCTAATTTGGTTATTTGGTAAAAATGTTCAAATAATAAATTTTTCGAAATTATCTTTCACAAATATATGCTTTTGAAAAGCATCTGTAAAAAGCAAAAGTTGGCAACAGCTAAGCATATGAACTAATTGGCTGGAAACACGTAACTGCGTTTGTCATATGACTATGACATCCCATAAATTTATGAACTGATTGGTTGGAAAAACGTGTTTGCAGTCACATGATAAATACACACACACACACAGAATGGCATAATTAAACTGCAAGTGTTCAAAGTGTGCTGGAGAGAAAACTACCGGGAATATTCCAGTGAAGTTTGATATCTACACGTTTTAGAACATGCGCAAATCAAATATCCAAAGAAAAATTCACCATTTCCCCCTGATAGATGGCGCTGTGATGTGTTTCAATGCTTATTGACGCAAATTATGCAAATTTTAAGCACATCGAACAGTATAAAAACAGGACCACATTGAACAATGGTCAATCATGCCCCTCGTTCACCGGACCTTAATCCTTGCGATTTTTATCTGTTTGGACATCTGAAAGATATGTTTTTTGAGAACGACATGCTTCTGTTGTGAAATTGAAATCTAGCATAACGAGACACATGAGGTGTGTTACAATAGAGATTTTAAATGTGACGGTGGACCATGCTGCTTTACGTTTTCAGCATGTGGTTGCATCTGGTGATTTGCATATTGAACCCACATCATGTGGTAATTTCATTGAATAACTAATGGTTTAATTGTTTTCCAAAGCGTTTTTATGGATTTTTTAATTTGTGATCTTAATTTTCGTTAATTTTTGATTACACGATACTGTAAAAATTTAATTACTGAAGCGAATTGTATGGACTGTAATTGATGTTTTATATTGTTTATATGCCTCTTAGAATGTCATTATGCTCTGTCTACTGGTTTTGGAAGTTGTATATGCCACCGGTGAGCGTTGAAATACGGTACTGCGCCATCTATCGGGCGAAAATGGCGATTTTTTTCTTTGCATATTTGACTTGCGCATGTTCCGAAACGTGTAGATACCAAATTTCACTGGAATATTCCCAGTGGTTTTCTCCCCACCACCCCTTGAACACTTGCAGTTTAATTATGGCCACCCTGTACTATTAAGTATTCCCCATTGAGTTCAAAACAATCTAACATTTGATTTGTACTTATTGTTGTATTTGTAAAATTTAGAAACAATTTCAGATTAGTAAATTAGGTAAAGATGTTTAAATAATAAAATTCTTTAAAAAGTTTTTCAAATTTTTTAAAAAGAATTCTCATACTACACGTGCATATTTAAGTCGGGTGCATTTTGCTTACCTGTATATTATTATTGTTGACAAATATTTACTATTTAAAAGAAATTTTGTGCAAAAATGAAAACTTTGCAACAGCGAAGAACAGAAACTGATTGGCTGGAAACACGTGATTGTCATTATCATGTGACTATGACGTCACATGAATTTCAAGGCTTCTTTCATGAACAATGAATCTAATTTTAAAAGTATACTATGCCAATGAAAAATTTCTTTTTCTGTTTTATTCGATTGAAATATTTTTAACAGCATTATTTCTTGGGTAAAATTGTTCCTTGGATAATTTTACGTTGAATGATTACAACTGCTGTAATTCAAAGTCGTTAAGTGCGTTCCAGCATAGGTACCGTCTACTCAATCTTTTTGTATTTCATCTGTTTGTTTATTCAAGGGAGAATCTCTCAGTATTTCTTCATACGATAATCATTTGTCTAAATTAAGATGGAATATTTCTCTTTTATTTTCCATTGGTGCAAGGGCAAATTATGCACCCTCCAGTGGATCCCGTCCCATGTTGACATCGAAGGGAACGAGATGGCCGATTTCCTTGCCAATGAAGCCAGAACACTTGAACCTGTAACTTCATCTACTACGGTCTTTGATGCCAATGCAGTCACAAAACAAACTCCCTGCTCAAACCCACGAAAAAAATTCTCGATGCCAGAATTAAATTATAGCCGAGAAATTATAACAATAGCCAGACTAAGGACAAAGCATTTTAAGGACATGAAGATTCTGCCCGGTGGTTCCAGATCATATGTGGAATGCAGGCACAGCCCAGGCACTCAATTGGATCACAAACACTTTTTAGCTGTCCTTCCATTGTTGGTGCCCTTTTTAAAATAGACAATGACTACAGCATGGACTTCTTATACTCGGATCATGCCATGGATGTTGCCACATGAGTGATTTACGACTTTGGCAATATTTGACTACATCTTTATTTTGTTATATACACCTTTGCACTTTGTCATACACGACAACAACAACAACAACAACAAGATGGAGTATTTGAAATGTTTCGCACGAAATAAGATATATTAAGCGTCACTTTCCCGAATTTTAAATAATGCTTACCGCGGGAAAAATTTCATTCGATTTAAGAATGGCAAGTTCAAAGAATAATTGAAAAATGTATCAAAGAATAACAGTAGCTGTTTCCAATTTTTCATGTTATTTGAAATAATACAAGATTATGAGGAATTTTTAAATGAAAAATAAAAAAAAAACATTTTTCTGGTATATATATATATATATATATATATCATCTTTTTATCCTCTTTTACTGTTTCCTTGTTAATTATTTTCCAACAATAGGAAATAGTAGTATAAAAAAATCAAAACATTTCAGTTATCTCACAATCATAAAAACCATATAACATAGAGAAAAATATTTTTTTTTCTGTTGAGAACTTATTTAGATCTTCCAGAAGGAAGGAAATAAAGTTGTAGTGTTGATGTCGATAAGTCTCTGACCCGTTGTGAAATCTTATAGAAATGGCATGACTTCAGATTGAACTAATGTAGACAAAAAGACGAACGATTAATGAAAAATGTTGAAGAGAAAAAGGGGAGTGCTTATATGAAAGTATGGTTGTTTGAGTTACAAATCAGCAAAAACATGAACACAATACAGTAGAAATACATTACAAAACATGAACTGCACGGTGTATTTTACAAAAAAATTAAAGGCTAAAATAAAAAGTAAATCTTAGACTTACTCAGATTTCGTAGATTTACTAAAGAGAATTTGCTACTTAAATGGGGATATAACTATCTATATAGTCAGTAAAAGCTATAAAACAGCCATTTTTCTAGTTAAAATTTTGTAATACTACCAGTACTAATGTACATTTAGTTAAATGATTTTCTTTTGCGTTTGAATTTGAAAACTCCTTTGATTGCCAAAGAAAAAAAATTAATCCCAAGAAACTGAGTGTCAGTTAATGAAATTTTTTAGTAAAAAAATGTTGATTATTCTCCAGTTCCGATAGAGTATACAGCTTCATTGGAAATTGATTGAATCCTCTGCAATTATTTTGAAACCAAGTAAGAAATAAGCACTATTGTTGGTAGCATTATCTTTTCATAGTTCTTTCCCGACTGAATGAAAGTTGACTTTAGAAACCACATATTTATTTATTTCAAGTAAATTGAACATATTTGTGTACAAAATAAAACTGAACTAGGGATTGTTATGAACGATTGGTCCTATAACGTTAAAGTATAGAAAATTGCTTTAAAGAATTTTAAGAACACTTTTATTCTTTTTAGGCTTGGCTGCGCCAACATCAAAACGTTGCCACTAGTCTGATGTCAAAATACGGACTGTTGCCAATCAATCCGGTAAACTGAAGAAGGTTACAAAGAAATTGATTCCACATTTAAAAGTATAAAGATAAGTACAGTTAGTTTACATAAAATTAAAAATATAGTAAAATACACAAATGCCTAAATATAAAATTATGAAATTCATCTTAAAAATTAATTATTTTTCAAATTATGATGTTCTATAATTTTATTACATTTCTGTTTGTTTATTAACTTACTTGGCTTGTGCAGCCAACGAGTTGAATAATTTTTGTCTCAGCAGGATTATTCTTCTGCATAATGATAACGTTAATAAATAAACCTTGTAAGACTCATAGTCTTTTTCGATTTGCTCCGAGAAAATCGAAAGAAACCCTGTTTAGATGACGTTACTGCAGAGAGAGGCGGGAAAAAAAATTACATTCCGACCCACAATTAAAACGGCGAAAAGTAGTGATTGAATTACACACCACCTACTACAATGTCAATGCTTACATCAGGAGAGCTTAGATTAAACCGCTCAATCAAAGTTCCCTTTGTCGGCTGACATCCCTTTCTGCGGAGGAATGCTGTCGACAATTATCTCCTCGAAGGTGTCATTCAGGGATAAAAGAATGCCTGGATGACCCATAGTCATCCATCAATCCACCTTAATTACCAGAGAGAGAGAGAAGAGAATTGACAAACTGGGAAATAGTTTCATCGAATAATGTTAGTGTTACTTTGCTTGAGATGGAGAATTGTCAGTTTTTTAAAATCTATGAGCGATATAGTTATGTGGGTGAAAGTATCATTTTTCATTATGGCAAACGTTTTGTGTGTTTCTGGTTAAAAATTAACGAGGAATGGTTCTGATGAATTCCGCCTCTCAGTTTTGTATAAATCCCTCTGTATATCTCATCTTATCTAATAAATATGCATTGAAAAATGTCTGTAGAAATGTAGTTTCGAGGTAAATATTTCACATTGAAAGAAATTATATTTTTTCTAAAGGCTGTCTACAACAACCAATTCTGTATCAAAGAAAAAAAATTTAAATCTTGCACTTACGTATTATACCGTAGACGAATTTCGCCAAATCAAATGATATCGCTACTTCAAGAAATGTTGCCAAATGTTTTGATCGTTATTATTATTATTATGTTGGAACATGTGCAGGAACAGTACCACTACTGGATGCATATCATGGCATACCTAATATAATAGTATAGCTAAAATAATTATGTGAAAATAATTTTTAATAGAAAATAAGATTTAAATTAACAAATTTAAATGTAAAACCAAAATAAAAAATTCATAATAAGAAAAAATTCTCATTTCGTTCATTAAAGTAAATATTAATTATAATTTGCTATTTGATTTCGTATCAGTAGCTTATGCGACATTTTACATTTAATTAAAAAAATTCATTGAGAAAATCAATAAAAAACAACTAAAATCAAGTAATATAATGAAATGCATTTTATTTCATGCATGCAAAGTTTCTTTTATAAAATCAATGAAAGATCGTTAGCAGAATGTTTTGAAAGATCAACATGTATAATTAGTATAATATTTTCTTTCAGTCAAATCGATGACAATATATGTTGAGGTTAAATCCTAGTTTAACCCCTTGACTTGGCGAGAAAAAAATGTCACAAAATCTTTGTGATATTTTTTAACTAAGTTGGCAATCTTTCCAACTGGAAAATGAAATACTATAGGATTAAATTTAAACAATTTTCGGTTAGTGTATTTCCGACAGTTACTTTGCGATTCTGCGAAGTATTTTGGCTCCGAAATTCAGGGGGTTGAACAAGGAATTCACAAATATTGTATAACTATCTCAAGGCTTAAAGTAGTTTAATGGATAGAGAGAAACTTTAAATAACGCATGTTTTTTTATAGAACGGTGCTGCACTAGGCGTCGCCCCCCGCTTAGTAAGACATATGATGCATGACTACTTCCAATTTGGCTGTTGCTAATCGCACTACAGAAAAAATTTAGATAAACATCAATAAATAAAACCAGTATAGGTTTGTAACTTAAACTTTTACCAAATTTAAGAAAAATATATACTGTGGATATACATATATACACTCAAGAGCCAAAACATTATAACCACCCTTACATTTTGCAATGAACTTGTCTGGATGACGTGGAATGCACGTGATCAGGTGGATGTGGTATTTAACTGCTTCTGGAGAGTCTGAAGAATCACTCTTTCACTTACTTCTGTGTGTGATGGGAAAAGCTGCGGATCTAAGCGACTTTAATAGAGACAAATTGTAATGGCTCGAAGGCTCGAAACAAATATGGCCGAAACTGCACGACTCGTGGGTTGTTCGCGATCCACAATTGTTAGTACTTATGCAAAGGGGATGAATGACGGTGAAACCAGCAGAAGACGACATGGTGTTGGACGTCCACACGCTATCAAAGAAAAAGGACGTCGGAGACTGTCTCGCATGGTGAAGCAAAACCATAGCCAGACAGTGGCTCGGCTGACAGCCCAATACAATGCAGGACCAAGTAGAATAGTATTGGAGCACACTGTTCAGCAGACACTGTTGGATATGGGGCTTCGCAGCAAACGCCCCACTCGTGTGCCTTTGCTGACCAAGCGTCATCGCCAACTGCGCCTGCACTGGACCCGGGATCGTCGCAACTGGTGCATGGATCAGTGGGAGAGAGTTGCATGGTCAGATGAATCACGGTTTGTCATTCATCACGCCGATGGCCGTGTCAGGATACGCCGTCTTCCATGCGAACAGTTCCTCCCTCAATGTACAGTAGGTCATACATAGGCCGGTGGTGGCGATATTATGCTTTGGGGGACGTTCTCTTGGGCGTCGCTGGAACCTGTGGTTGTGGTAGAGCAGACCATGAATGCTACAAGGTATCTGAACATCATTGCGGGCCAGTTGCACCCTTACATGGCCTCTGTTTTTCCAGCTGGAAATGGAATTTTCCAACAGGACAACGCCCTATGTCATAAGGCTAAAATTGTGTTGGAGTGGTTCCAGGAACATGATGCTGAATTCCAGTAAATGTCCTGGCCGCCTAACTCACTGGATCTTAATCAAATAGAACACATTTGGGATGTCATGGGACATCAGCTCAGAGTTCAAAGAACACCAATTCGAAATATCTCGGATTTGCGTGACCGTTGCTTAAACATCTGGTACAATCTGTCTCCGGCCATCTACCAAGAACTTGTGGCATCCATGCAGAGGCGGGTTGAAGCTGTGTTGCTCACCAAAGGTGGGCCAACTCGTTATTGACAGGGCATCATAATGTTTTGGCTCTTGAGTGTGTATATATATATCGAACAAGAACTTTAAATGGAAGCTTTTGAAGAGGGTTCTCATGCGTTTTCAATTAACCTCTTGGGAAATCTATTTTGTTGGTTGCTTGATTTGAGAACATCACCATGTAAAAGAGTTGTGATATTCAGATTAGAATTGCTACTTAAAGAGATATGAAGTAAGAAAGTACATGATGCTGAGAGATCGCGATTATAAGGTGTTATAATGAATGAGATAATAGACGTTTTGATCAGAATTCAAGAATTTTGCGTAATTTTTGATCGAATCAGATAAGTGAAACTGGTGTTTCTGAAAATTAACTCTGTTTTGCTATGTTCGATGCCTCCACTTTTTTTTTAAAGAATTGAAACTTTGTTTATTTTATAAAGTTGAACAATAAAATTATAAATCCAGGAAGGAATGATCTGACGAACGTCAAAATCATATACAAGGGAGAAAAGGTTGGGATATGCAAATAATTGCATTTCGGCGCATTTAGACAACGCAGGAGGGAGAAACGACAACTGAAGCACCGCATATAAGAAAAGTTGTGCAGTGGATTTCTCATTCGAAAAAAATCGGAGTTTCCTCAGAATATCGTGTTATGCCTCGAATTAGACATGCTTACCGTTAAGTGTTAGAATTTGATAGAGACAGGATTTTTGCCTATAAAAGAGTATGGATGATCGTTTCCGTGTAATCGCTATTCGCACTGGTAGAAATCCAATTACTGTCATGCGAATATAGAATCAATGGGGTGCTGAGGGTTATACTGAGTGGCCTGTAGGATTTTCACAACTTTCCATGATTACCACCCGAGAGGACAGACATATTGTGAGGTCGGCCATGCAAAATCGTTCAACCACATCATGAACCAATAGTCAGGAAATGGGCATGTTTGCAGTACGTCCAATATCCACTCGCACGGTGTGACGACGTTTGCAGCAGCGTGAATTGTCAGCACGGTGACCTTATTTCGGCTTCCCTCCACAGTCTATCCTTGAGAAAGGTGACGATTCTGATGTGACGAAAGATAAAGCTAGATACAGGAGTGGCACTTTGTCGTCTTTCCACACGAGTCCCGGTTCTGCGTGCAGTATTCTGATGGCCCTATACGTGTCTGGAGGCTCCGAGGAGATCACTCGTCACCTGGTTGCTCGAATACGTTATCCTGCTTGCATTCGATATCTGCTTGATATTCGATTGGGAACACGATCGAATGGATCGATGTTAATTTGAATGCAGATCGGTACATTTCTGACATCTTACTTCCAGTGGTTATGCCATCCCTTCAAGATCAGCCAAACGCCATCTTCCAGTAAGATAATGAAAGACCACCCGTTACACATCTTGTTCTGCCCATCCTCGATACAAAGGGTATTCGAATGTTACCCTAGCCCACACGGCTTCCAGATCTGTCCCCCATTGAAAACATCTGGTCATGGATTGCAGAAAAACAGACGCACTACGCTTCACCCGCTAATACGGTTGATGATGTGTGGTATAGACTTGAAGTAGCATGGAATGAGTAACTCTTTTCTGTCTCCCAAGTTCAGTTCGACTCCATGCCTAACCTTTTTAACTGCCAGGGGTGGCAAAAGTCTCTACTAATTTCGAACTCTTGTATACCCTGAAATTGCTTGCAAATTGAATCATTTTATCTTCATGCCCTACTGTTTACGTACAATAAATATCTTTTGGTTGTATATTTGCGTTCCTTCATGGTGTTGCAATTTTAATGGCAGGATTCAAAGGTTAATTTCGCTCCTATTGTAGAGTCAAAATTAAGATATTGTGATTAGATTAAATAAAAGTTGTTGATATTTACAATGTCTCTTGATTATTTTGCTTCAGACACTAAAATGAATTCCGGTTTGTTTCATCTGTCCATAGTTAAAATTTTTTCTAATAATTAAGTTTATTACGGATAAAAGCAGACGTGAACCAGTGACTCAAATGCACATACTTTTGTTTTATACATCAAAATACTCTTTCTTCAAAATAAACTTTTTGAAAAAAATCTTGACTCTCTCTTACTTGAATTTAAAGGGGGTAAAATAAGCAAATTTAGACAAGGTGCGTACTTATAAAGGAATTGAATTTAAAAAAAAGGATAAAATTGATAAACGGAGAGTAACAAATGAAATAAAACTATTTTTTTTATTAAAATAACGGCACATGTCAAAAATTTTCTTTCCTCGTGAGTCCCTAAATATTAATGTTTTTGTTAACGGCGGAAAGTTTTGATTTATTTATTTTGCGCTGATTCACCAAAATACTTAGAGTTTTAAGCAACTTTAAAGTTGTAACACAGTTTTTACATTATTACTTTAATTTATATATGCTTGTATTTTAAAAAGCCGATAATCATGTTTGAAACATCTTGTTTAAAATATAATATTAAGCTGTTCTAAGTAATACAGTTGAGCTGCTGATTTTTGGTGTCAAGTTTTCTTTAAGAAGCATTGCTGAAGTTATTCCTTTCAAAATACAACAACGGCAATAATTTTTCAAAATATATATACCACATTTAGACTTAATAATGCAATATGGAAGTCAATTAGTGACAAATGATTTCCAATAATACCTCGTCTAGCCCTTCTTGGATCCACTGAATGACTGCAATTGTGATGAATCTTACGGCGATGAAAACTTAAGTCACTAATTTGACGATATTTCCCTACAGTGTTCTTATGTCTTACTGAAATCGCAACGCAATTGGTATAATAGTGAGTGTAAAGTTTATTATCTAAAAATTAAAATAATAGTTCATAAATATTTAGGTATTTACGAACAATCGCAACAATACTAACGCTCAAGAAAACTCCCCGACTTTGCATTTTTCAACGAGCTGAATTGGCAACCATGCACTTCGTTTCATATAATGCCGCAAATACAGATGCGATAATACGCAAGAACCAAAATTTGTATTGTAAAATTGTTGGCAAAAAAGCAGTCATCTCTATTTCGGGTACTTACGTACTGTCGCAACAATCGCCAACTTTCAAGATATCACGCCAAGTTGGCAACACCAACTTCACATGTGTCGTATGCGCTGAATTGGCAATCACGTACTTCGTTTCAAACAATGTCGCCAATAGGTTATGAGAATACGTAAGTACCTAAAAATCTGATAAAAACACAATATTGACGACGAAACAGGGTACTTACGTATTCTCGCAACCTTTTGGTGACATTATATAAAATGAAGCTCCTGAATTGCCAATTCAGTGCGTACGCCACAAAGAAAATCGGGGTTGAAAACTTGACGAGTTATATTAATAGAGTTGGCGATTGTTGCGAGAACACATAAGTACCGATATTTAATATTGTTGTAGCCATATTTATTTAATATGAAACTACTACTAACCCATTCTTTTGTAGTAACAAAGCTGAAAATTTGCCAGCAATATGTGTGCATCTCCCGATAAAATGGAAAATAGTTGAAATTAACCTTTTACATATTGGTTAATTTCCCCTGAACTAATTTGTTATCAATACGCAGCACGCCCTAAGTCTTTTGGCGCGATTTTGAAATTATGTCAAAAATGATTTTGGCACCCAACAGTTTTAAATCCAAGTTAGCGACCTAGCACTACGAACTTGGCATGAAAATAATTTAAAAGAATAGCTTATATTCCAAACGAAAGAGTTTAATTACCTTAATTTTAATATAAGCAAAAAAGATAAAATAAGCGAAATTGCACTTACTTTTTGTGGGAAAATCAATTGGAAAAATACGAGTATCAGGATTTAAAGAAAACGAATATAAAGTATTTAGAAATGTTGGGGGAAAAGCAGAAAAAATATAAAAAATGGAATGTGAAAGAATGTAAAAAATATTAATAACAGTATAAAAAATTAAAAATTTTAATCAAAAAAAAAAAAAAAGAAAGAAAGAAATTTCTATCAGGAGAAATTAAAATTTTTTGCAGAATAGGTAATTACGTATTAGTATCACCTCAGCCAAATTGGAGCCGTGCGAATCGCGCCGTTTTTCACCAAAATTTGACTGATTGGTATTTTTTAATATAAAAGACGTGTAAATCTTAGTTGTTTCGATATCAAGATACGATTCGCATGACGCCAATTTTGCTGCGATGACGCTTATACGTAAGTACCATGAAATGTTATGAAAGGTTATGAATCCGATTCCTGGAATTTATATATATATATTTTCAGTATATTCGAGGAATTAGAATATAAGGGAAACAATTAGAATAATGCAATAATTCAGAGTTCTTTTAATGAATTTCATCGAACAAAAACGCTTAAAAATGCATTAGTTAAAAGTAATGTTGAAGTAAAATTAAGTGGAAATTCACAATTCCCAGCCAGTGAAAAAAATGATGACGTCTGTTAGATTTACTATTGTGACTGCGACATTTCGCAGGATAAGATCCGCAATAAAATATACGGTGGTCAACTTTTTTATCCTGGCTGCAAACTATCTTAATTTCGCTACTGCACTTATCACATTTCGTGATGGCCCCGAAATGAGCGAAGTCCTAATCCAAGAGAATAAGAGTTAAAAAAAATGGGAGGGGGAGTGAGTATTAACGTCGCACTATTCAACTACACGAGGGCTTTTGGCGATGGACTTCGTAATTTTGAACTATGGTCGAGTGGGGGGGGGGGGAGAAGAACAGAACTCTTAGAAAACAAAGTAGACAGAAAGTGAGAGTTCGGAAATCCTTTCGTCCATAAAAGTTAAAAGCGGAGCCTTCATAATTTTTTTTAAAAAAAGCCCTAGTGCTTACCAATAATGTTCGAATAAACAACAGAAAGCTGCAATCTAAGCAACGTAAAGTATGGAAATGATTAAGTTTGTAAAAAAATTGAATTAAATCGTCTGAAATTTATAGGGTTGCGCTGTGAAAATAGATCAATAAAAATATAATTAAAATACACGTAATATAATGATGGTGACCAATAGAACCAAACGTTAAAAAATCGAAGTAACCATATTGTAATGTTATCGGCCAACTTGGCCAATGTTAATAACAACTTGGCTATTGGGAGCTTGAGGCAGGCGCCCAGGGGCCCGGATAAGTTGGACTTAAACGATTTTCTGGTTATAAGTTTCCATCCTCTAGCTCCAAAAGTGCCCTGTAAGGACCGAAATGAGCTTAAATTCTGACGAGTATCATACTGATATAAAAAAATAGTTCCATTTTTCCAACAAGAGTCAACTCCGTTTATAAGACAATATATTATTTTGTAATATCCGATGTTTCGATCCGAAGTGGTGATGTGTCTTGACCATGGTACGACAGATTTTGAAAGCAGTAGGAGTAAACCGTAATTTTTTGGACATTTCAGAATTATTTTTTGCTTTTTGACATTCTATAGAAGTAACATTTATATTATATCACATCTAAGTACTTGCAAGTGTTTTCAAAGAAACTAAGTCTCACCCCATCGTTTGAAATTGAATTTCACTCGTGTTAAGCGAGTATAAATTTTAATAGCGTTTCTTTTCTCTGGAGAGTATATCTTTTCTAATTTTACGACGGCCTTTCCTAAAAACCATTGTGATGTTCTGAAAGCAAAAAGTGGACGTGTTTTTATGTTTTGTTTGTTAGTTTTAATTAATAAATGTGTATTATACAAAAAAGGAAGATAAATACTGAATTATATATGAAATGGTTTCATTAAATCCGTTTTACCATTCGCTAAGTCTATTTTAATTTTCGTTGCCGCTCTAATGCATAAGTACTTGAATAGTAATAATTCAAAAAAGAACCTTTTTTAAAAAAAAAAATTTTTTTTTTCACAGGTTGCCATTTGGGGAAATTCTGAAAAGTCAGCTTTGACATTCCGTATAATATTTGGAATAGTTCAAAAGTTAGTAAAAACATCTGCTAAAAGTGGACATACAAAGGAGTGACATTTCTGTTTTAAGAGAAAAACTTAAAGCTAGATTAAAATGTTTGTTCGAGAGTTCTCTGTGAATGCTACACATTACAAATTTCTTCGCAATAGTACAGATAGTGGCTGAACATCAAGCTTGTGAGTTGTTCATGTCTCCAATATTTTCTTATCTTCAGGTAAGAGAATATGTTTTTTAGTTTTAAAAAGCAACCATTAAATGTTATTATGTTCTAATTTTAAAATTTCCAGTATAGACAAAACCTCTCACGATCGATTGACCTAACCCCACATCTTTTTGAAGAAACGTTACCTGGTATAAAAATTCTAAATTATGAAAATACTACTTTATTCTTTAAGCATTACTATCTCTAAGTTCGGAAAGTGTTTGATAAATATATGATCTTAAGGATACGTCAATTTTTTAAGAATATATATATTACAAGTATTTTAAAAGTAAATATAATAGAACAGTTATCTATTAATCGTCTAAGATTGGTCGGCATATGAAGGAAGGAAATATATTGTTGCACGGCTTATCGTCTTTCAAATGCAGGAAAAGTCCATGCAATTAACTGGCAGATTTTCTTGAAGAAAATCGTAATTTAGTCTGTAACGCTCAAATAATTACAATAGATTTTCTTCCAACAGAAAGCAAATAACACTCAATAAAAATAGAATAAAACAATTCAGATCCATAACCACAATTTCGCATAAGGCAAATGAAACGCACTGTCGCTGTCAAATGTTTGATTCAAATGTTGATTCTCTGCATCATCCTGGAAAGAACCTTCAGGATAAATTCTATTCTAGTACTAGGATTCTATTGTCAAATAATCCTCTGATTTGTCTAAATGCATCTATTTTCATCACCAAATTTGGCAAGTTGGTGGCATTTGATGACCAAATTTGGCTACTAAATGTCGACCAGATTTATCACTAAAATTACAATCTTATTCATTATTGAACAAGTAACTCCCTTTAGCTACAAACGATCTTTCGGCGAAGAAGGAGAAGCAGAGTCCAACATTTTTGTAATAACATGGAACATTATTTAATTCCTAATATAGCTTCAGA
The DNA here is from genome assembly GCA_019973975.1 of Trichonephila clavata. Lineage (NCBI taxonomy): Eukaryota > Metazoa > Arthropoda > Arachnida > Araneae > Nephilidae > Trichonephila > Trichonephila clavata. The sequence goes on along the minus strand of BMAO01038939.1, from coordinate 95,329 downwards.
GAATAATGAAAATTGGACATAATTAAACGTACAAACAGTGCCATTCAAAATCAATATATTTAGTACCTCCTAATAATTTAGTTTTCCTTCGATCAAAATATTGCATAAATTTTGCTTAAATTATATTATATAAACCTCATGTTGAAAAATGATTGATTTGGTTCTGTAAATGCTCAGCTGCACATTCTTTAATTTTTGTATAGCATGGTTTTTCCCCATACATTTAATTTAATAGCTTCGTATGTACTGAGCAAAGGCTTTAAATTGTCAATTCATCAATTGAATAATCTTGTAGCCATTTGCTTGGGACAATAAGTCTCAAGATGACTCGGTGCTAAAACTCTAACCAACTAAGCCAACTTATCCACTCATGAGTGTCAAATTGATTTCGTTATTATGAATAATTGAATTCCGTAGGGCGTAAATTGCGTATATAAATATTTGCATAAGTTTTTATTAATTTCAAATAGTCTATTTTGATAGTCTATTTACAGATATTTTTATTTAGGATTTAAAATAAATTTCGAAAGATTTTATGAGGAGAAAAATATATTTAAACAAAATTAAATATCCATTTATTTTTCTGATTTTTAAGATGATATATAACAATGTTTTTTTTTAAAAAAATTCTTATTATTCTTATATTGAGAAAAAAAATTAACGCCGATTGAATAATGATTATTTATAAAAAAAATTATTCTGATTATAATGATTTTTATTCTAATATATTATGTGGTTGAATATGTATGACTCTGAATAATAATAGCCAAAGTTTATATTCCACGAACGCCTCTTTTATTCTTATAATTACTCAAATTATTTTAAAAATGTCCAGATAATATCTTAAAATTATATCATAAAAATATCTAAATAATATCTCGAAAATATTCAAAAGTTACTTACATATTTAGTTCAACCAGCGTCAATTACGGATTACAACATTTTTCTGCAGCTGAAAAAACATAGAATTACAAAAGATGCCAACTTAAGCAACATAACTTAAACGGCAAACGATTATATATCAGCAAATAAACTAAGCAATCAGATAAATTCGAAGCTCATGAATTATTGAATTAAGGCAAACGATAATAATATGGAAGAGAATTTTCAACCTAAGCAATATTTGTAACAATTGTAGAACTAATAATCAATTAAAAATTAGTTCAAAGTAAAGAAAAGAAATTTCAATACAATTAAATATTTTACAATGCATAACATTGATGACATTTGATAAATCAATGTGATTAAAAGAGGACTTTGATAAAATGTGCTTCTGCTCATCTTTATAAAAAGAAAAAAAATCAGTGTATCTAACATAAGTATTCTTTACAAAGAATTAAACCATCAGTTTAAGGTATCTGACTATACCTTAAAATCTAGGATTCTGTCAAAATGTGATAAAAATATTATATAGTTTAGTTTTGCGGGGGTCATTTTATTAAATTTATGAAAAGGTAGAATATGAATGCCATTTATCTCTCTACAGCATGCAGTTACCGATTTTAAAACACGTTTAACGCAAAATGTGCAATCATATTTTTTTAAATTATTTTTTTAAAAAAATATTTTAATTTATCCTTAAAATACATTAAATGGAGAAATGACTTTAAAAAAAAAGAGGCGTACAAAAAAAAAAAAAAAAGGCGTAAGATTTGTGATGAAAAAAATTGTGATCTTGTAAATTAAACAAAAAGACGTAGTATTAATTTATGTAAAATTTATGGTATCTTATGTTCTCATTTTCGTGAAAAACTAATAATGATAGAAATATAATAGTTTCCTGTGATTTATATGATTTTACTTGGGCTCTCATCCTCAATGAGACATCAAAATATTTACGTTTACTTTTTTTCCCTTTCGTTTTCATGCAATCAGGTCTTTGGAGATGGAAAAGAGGTGAAACTATTTATGGAAGTGCCCACACCGAAAGTGACTACTGCAAAAAAACCCCGAAAGAAATTGTCAAGGAATGTTCCAAAGGTTCGTGTGCTTTTCAGTTTGCTTCCATTAAGGAAAACATTTGCAACTGTGAAAGTTAATTTACTTTTATTAGCCATGCCCACAGCCCACAAACTGGGAAATAAATAAATAAATAAACGATAAAAAGGAGATGTCTTAAGTTGAGATGTTTAACTGGTCATAAAAAAAGAGTTAAAAAAATATGCATTTTTTTTTTTTTTTTTGCACAGCAAATACATTTTACGAATAAACGTGTAAGGAAACCGTGCAAAAAATATGACTTGATTTACATTGTAAAAAAGAGGAACATGTTCCACGATATCCAAAAACCTATTAAAATGAAAACAAAAACGTTATTCGAAAAACCATGTTAAATGTTGAAAGCTGAACGTAGGATTTGTGTAGATTCTATGTTTTTCAAATTTATTTAACATTTGTATCTGAAAATATTATCAGCAATATAAATTTTATAAATTTAACGCAAGGCATTTATATTTTTATCACACTTACGTATACATAGTGTTTCCGGATTTGAACGAAGACATTTTATTATAACTAATGAATTAGTTTCTTGCAATCTTGAATGGATTGATGATGAGACATATTGATGTTGTAATATAAAAGTTATTTGACGACCACAAACTCAAAGGGATGACTCGAACAAATAACAAGCACAAGCAATCTAACTGTTTAACAAGTAATATTAAAAAAAAATTTTGAAGTCAATTCCTACTTAGATCAACAAAAAAAATTTATTTTTGTTACTTTTTATTAAATAGTTACAATTAATATAAATATGTATATACATATGACAGAATCACAACATTAAGTGGCAATTAATTTTTATTAATTATCATTAAAGTATTGTATCAAATTTCATTTAAACAGAATGCTTTGAAACGTGAGGGGGAAAAAATCTTTTCAAGTTTTGACCCCAGTCGCTAAAAATGAAGCCAAGGTGGCTGTATCTGTATTTCTTCAAATAATTAATTTCAGACAATTAGTTTTAATTAATTATAATTAGATTACCGTATTGTTACCCAAAACAATAGCGTATAGAAAATTTCAGCTCAAATGAGCGCTTTAAAATGTGAGAAAGAAAAAACCTTTTCAAGTTTTTGACACAAGTTATCAAAATGGTCACTAGGTCACCAAAAATGATGCCAACGTGGCTGTATTTGTAATTATTTGAATACTTAGCTTTAATCAATTAATTTTTATTAGTTATAATTAAATTACTGTATTGTCTTCCAAAATAAGTGTGTGTATACAATTTCAGCTCAATTGAGTGCCTTAAAATGCATTTTATTAACGATTGAAAATTTGTACAAGATAAATATAGAGAGAGTAGAAAATGAAAAATGTACTGTATTTTTAGGAGAGTTTATGGGTATCTTTATCCAAACCTACTCAACTTTTTAAACTCCGAATAACAAGAAAATATATTAGAACAATAATAATCATGCATATAATAACAAATAAAATCATGTCTCAAAATTATCTTCTAAACAGTTCTTTGGCAACAATCAGTCTCTACATTTTTTTCCCTTTCTAGGCCGCTTCCACTTCAAAAAGTATCGTAAATGAGAAGCTCGATCCAATCCTAGAGACAACACTCGGATGGCTGAAGACGCTGACTTCTGCGACTCCCAAGAAAGAGCAGGAATATGAATATGAAGCTTACGTAAAAGTAAATACTAGTGAAAAACAACTAATCAGAGTTCATTTTATCCGAACTTTCAAATTCAAATTAATGATTCCCCTCCCCCCACCTCTAATTTTAATTCCACAGCCCTTGAGTAGCTTATTTGTGTAAAAGTTAGAATTAATAAATATATTTATATTATTGAATTGATTTAAAAAATTACCAGGCAGTAAATTATAAGTCCATAGACCACCTGGAAAATTGCGGAAAAATTTCGAAAGGAACTATTAGCATAAATGAGAAGAAATTCCCTCTCTTTATCTTTATTTGAGAATTTAACACTTAACACATTTATTTTCATACACTGTATTATATTTTTATACGCGCGCGCGAGAGATATGATCCTGAAGTATATGTGTAAAAAGTATATTGTATTTATGAAAAAAAAAGAGAAAGAGAGAAAATTGGTTCCAGCTCTAAGAAATTATCAGCAAAAATAATACATAATACTGGACTCGATTTCGAAAAATCATATTATTGAAACTACTTAACGTTAAGTATATATATATTCAATAAGTTATATATGAATGTAAAGAGATACTACAATGGAACGTCATTTATCCGAATCAATTGGGATCGGACACCGCTCGGATACGTGATTGTTCGGATAACCGAAAACCGAATGCAATCCATGCAGTATATGAAACCGGACACTATACAAATATTGAAAATCATCCAATGCGGGAAACGTGCTTGAAGAAAAAGCACAAAATAGGTGCAAAATGTCGCAATTTTATCTTTATTGTGGAAAATAATCATGTATTTTTCGCTGTAACATTGTACACCGTTTTTCGATGCAAGTTTTCTGATTCTCTTGAACAGAAGTAGTTGAGTAGGATAGCACTCTGAGTGTTATTCGCACCACTCCATAGCTGTCTCTAACGCATAAAAAGGGGCCAGCATTTGATGGACCCTTGCTACTTTCCTCGTTGTTGTTGTCCTCATCTTTATCCGTTTCATCGTCGACAGGGTCGGGTTCTTCTTGCACGGAAGTCCCAATCTCGTCATCATTTAGAATCTGAAATCCACAGTCTTCTGCATCGTATGTCATCCAGATTTCTACATCAACAAAACTCAACAAAAAAGCACGTATACACCCCTCACTTGGAAACAAAATGACTTAATAATCCGCACAGTTGTTTACCAAATCACACAAATGAAATACCCCAAATATCCCCTCACCTTGGGCTTTCCCGTCACTTTTGACCTCACGCGAAACAACTGTTGAGCATTGCACTATTCGAAAACGTATCCGGACTTTGGTCCGGATATTTGACGCTTCGGATAATAAAAGTTCGGATAAACGACGTTCTACTGTAATTGTAATTTTTTATTTCTGCTACTAATGTTCAAGGAGTGACCCTCATGCGACACGGCATACGTCCTATCTGTAATCCAGTTTGTTCCTTTCATTTTGAAGTATCACTCTATCAATGGCTCTTAAACTTGTCCTCTGTTATTTGTTGTGCCAAATGTTAATGACGCGGTTTGAATTATTTTTTTTGACGTAAAAATTTCCATATTGTCTTTTAAGGCATTTCGAAGGTCGCAGGTGACAACTCCAGTAGACTTCCGTGGACTTCGAACAAAACTCTGCCCCACGCTTGGCCGGCTGCTGCTTTTATTAACACAAACAACCTATTTTCTTACAGTGATACCATCGCAGAATGCTCTTGTTGATTGGTTTTCTTTTCCGTAGCGATTTCCAAATGCTTGCACGAAATAACTGTAAAAACACGTGCAGACTGTAATACGCAAAAACCCTTTTCTGTCATTGTCACCATGTTTGAATTTTAATTACAGCAGTGCTTCTCAAACTTTATGTATTTGCGAGCCAATAACCAATCATAATTTTCCTCGTGCCCTCTTACCCTCCATACAATATAATATAACTATGTATTCAATTCAATAAGACTATACTTTGATGCAAAAAGCTACAGAAAAACATTAACCTCTTAATTGCCACCGGCGTATATAAACATCTTGCTCCGCCAAACACTTAATTGTCCGGTCGTAGAAATACGTCTTTCCGAAGTAAGATCTTTCCTGTGCCCAGCTATCCATAAAATTATTCCGAAGGTTTTGGAATGCAGTAAAAGGATGACAGTGCTTGCGAAGGATTTACTTATTTCAAAGGATTTGCTTCTTTATTCCTTTTCTCTCCCCCCCCCCCAATATATTAGCGCCTACGTAGAAAACGGTAGCATTGGGGAGCGAATCGCGTAACTTTTAATCGGAAGTTTAGGGATTAATTATAAACCGTACAAATTATCAAGATAAGCGTTAATTTTCGCATATAATTTAAAAATGACAAACATAGATGGGGCTCCCTGGTAATTATTAAACTTGTTCCTAACTTAGTATTGTTAAACTAATTATGAAATATACTGCACATCCATAAGTGTATTATATCGGAGTGTAAATGTGTTTTTTGTTTTTTATTATGTCAGAATGTATTGTGTTCATTTACTTTCAGTAAATTAATAACTTTTTAAAATAATCTTTTGTTTTCGACTTTTCAGTTTGCTCGCGCCCCTCTGGTAGAGTTATCACGCCCCTCCCCCCTAGAAAGGTGCCCCACAGCTTGAAAAACGCTAAATTACAGTGATCTTGAATGTTCTGTTTATCATTGGTGTGGAAAAAAACTTGGTATATTTCTCTCTATATTCATATATCACTTATGCAATGCATGCAATAGTTTCAAAAATATGATTTTTTTAAAAAAAATCGGGTCTATCATTTGTATTCACCCAGTACAATAAACCTTGAGTTTTCATGCTATTTTAATTCATTAAGATTTTATATGTAGCATGATGTGGCATCCATTGAACAGACTCAAGTTCAGGTTCATTACTATTGGCTCTAAAATAGTGTCTTGATAAATTTTTGGCATACTTATCATTCCTTTCTAGTGAAAATAAATCTCCGAGACTCTTTCATACCTGACAACCCATCAACCCCCACCACTGAAGTCGCATGATGAGCTCTTTGCACGTATTTTTCTTCAAGTTAGCTTTTTGGTCATTACTTGTGTGTCCATAGCCATTCTGGTGGTTGAATGATTATTCTAGGTCAAAACTATTCTCGTCGATAAGCAGAATTCGTCTGTGACTATTATAAGCATGCCGCGGCAACAGTGATTTTTCTTTTTAAAGTACCTTTGGCTTTTTATTATTTTGTAAGAAAATGGCCAGTTATTTATCGACAACTTCTTAGTTTAAGGTGTTCATTTAATACATGAGACATTGTTCCTTTTGACCAGGGACGTTTTTAACCCCCCTCAGTGCCCTAGACTCTTCAATAGCTACGCCCCCTAATTCCAGAGCACCCCCTTCCTACTCCAGTTCTTACTTTTCCTGCTTTGTTTCTGGAGGGAATTTCCCTTAACTTTCTTACTCTTTTCTCTTTCTTTGTTTTTGCTGTTTGAATAGCCTTCCGTGTTGTGGACTGTCAGTCGTAAGGAAAGAATAGTGGTATGGTTTGGCCACCCTTGTTCACTTCTCACTTTACGGCATCCCACACCACCCACCCTTTTGTAAATTATCACAGTAAATTAATGAAACCATTTGCAATTACTGTACAGAGTATACATTATTGTATGAACTGTTTTTTCAACTTATTAATTATCATCTTCTTCATCGCTTATCGCTATATTATCTTTTACTTTTTGACATCCTTACTTTTTGTTGAGTCACTGTCATTGTATTTGTACAACAAAGATTTTCTTCGAAAAATGAGTGATTTTCTCGAGAAAATCATTAATAATTTCATTGTAAGCATTGCAAAATCATTTCGAGTGCATACAACATCAAACTGTTAAACTTTTCATTTTCCATAGATCTCATTTCAGTCTCTACGCTCTTGAGGGCAAGAATGTTTCTCTCACAACTCGCTAGGTGGTGGGTACATTCACTGTAGTTTAAATTTTTTTCTCTTTTTTCACCCTCTAATTTTTTGAGCTCCCCCCCCCCCCCAATTTTTTCACCCAAATGAATATGCGTAGCTTGCCTAAGCGGAAAAGCGGCTCTGCTTTTGACACGTCCATCTGTTTAATAAGAAGGATTTTCTCTCAAAAAGGATTTCGACACATTCTGTTCTGAGCGCTGTCATTCTTGTCGAGCATGGACGATCCCTTCTAGCACGGTCTGGAACTCTGTTGGTCTCATAAAATCTCTTAATTGTTCGATAAATGAATAATCTTTTGATGTCTAAAAGTTTATGTGCCTTAAAAATCTCTAAATGGCTTTGATGCAGAGAAATTGTTGCACGTTACTGTTCAAAGTGTTAAAGCTCTGACTGAATTAGAGCAATATGCATGAAAGACTACAATTTTTTGAAAAATATTGCAGACAATTTCCACCGACGAAATTTAAAATCGTCTGCTGCGTTTGAATCAGAACATACGATCCCAGACTTTGTATCAGACCGTATGAAATAAATAAGTATTTATATATATATATATATATACAGTGATCCTCAAAAGTGTTAGTACACACCTGCATTTCTTTTACAATATTTAATGTTTTCGACTAGTAAAAATAATAATATCGAAATTGTAATTTTTTTAAAAATAGTATTTGCGACTTACTCTTATTGAACAAACATAATAAATTTTTAAAACATAGCATAACTGTTATTTTGAAAAATTAATAATCAAAAAACTACCAAAAAATTACGTTACTAAAGTTTTTACACACAAGAAAAACCTCAACGTAGCTTTAAATTTTGTATTTCTTTCTTAATTTATTACTTAGTAAGATATCTTTTATCGTCCTCAACAACTTTTAAACGTCTTGGTTTAGATTTCATCAGTTTTTCTTTCTTTTTTAAAAATAATTTCTGCATCGATGCTTCACTATTCATCTGTGATTATTTTTTTACTTCACATTTTGCTTTTATTTGTCACGTTTTCTTACTTCAAATTCAAATTCGCATCAAATCTTCTCTATTCAATTTCTATGAGAAAGTATTATTTAAAAAATTACAATTCCGGTATATTAATTTTTATTAGTCGAGAAACATTAAATTTTATTGAAAATTTCAAGTGTACGAACACTTTTGAGAGCTACTGTATATGTAAAGCAGTTTTTACATATTGCTTCTGAGAAAGATATGCACTCGTAATATATGTACATATATATATATTGCATTAACTATCTTAAACTTTTAATTTTTTTTTAATTAGAATAAATGAAAGCCTTAAAAATTATGCAACAAAAGGTCATATTTTTTTCTTACTTAAATCGAACATTGTTAAGACTTAAAATTTATTCACATTCAATCATGGGAAATATTTTTAAAATCATATTATACCTGCATTTACTCTTCCCTCCCTTCAAATTAAAAAAAAATATTTCTTATAATCATATTAAAACAAAATAGCAATAACCAATAACACAATTTTCATCAGTTCAATTTTTCTACGATATCATTTCAGAAAAGAAACAGTGTCACTTCTGAGGAAAGATTGATCAAGGAAAAGAAAATTCTTGTTTTGCATAACGATGGTAAAATATTTTTTATTAACATACCCAATTATTTGCGTTGGAATCTTGCAATTGATTTTTTAATGCACTACAGAACTTAGATTGAGTTCCAAATAATGATTTTAACACAATTGTACTCTTTAAAAATCGTTCAAAGTGGACGAATCCATTACTGAGTAGTTCATATTGGAATTTTCCAAGAAAATTTGTGTAAATACACTAGATTTTTAAAAGCAAAATATATACAATCAATGATGTTTTTTGAAACAAAGGCATAAGTTATTAAAACTAAAAATAAAAACAATACAGTTTTTTTTAATTGTTATTACTTAAAAGCGCCCGACTAGGTTCGGAAACAATTTTTCAAAAATTGATTTTCAGAAGATTTTTATCATTTTAAAGAACACAAATAGGTTTAAAGAGTCATAATTATTTAATAAATAACGTGTATACTCCCTTGTTTTTTGGAGGAAAACATATTATTCAGTAAAATTTATGCAAAATTTTCCATGTTAAAAAAACAGCACATAAATAAAAATACACTGGACATATTGTAATTTTAATTTCATTAATACACTTCTTGAACCATGCGTAGTGTCACAAACCGCAGGGTAAAAAATGTTTTCAGAAATAAATATTTTATAAGCATTCGAATTTGACGTTAATGATTTTCCGTCAAAATTACTTTATGTTCTTAGCTAAAAATGGCTATAAAATGTGATTAAATGCAACTATCTTAAAACCTGAGATTTGATAAATTCTAAAGGGTTCATAACAAAAGTATCACAAATTTCATGGAATTTTATTGGTTTATTTTGGAGGTATTCCATTTTTTTCGTGATCAAATTATCGGGAGAATTTCATTCTTCAAAAACACTTTTAAAAATACACTTATAAATTAGATAAAGTAAATAGTGGGGAGATACTTAAAACTCTCCAGTCTGATACATTATTCCTTGTTCTTCAATAGTTATATTTCTTTTTACCCTAACGTCTAACACCTAAAAAACACATTTTCAATCTAGTTGGATACCTTAACTACAACTCCAGATCGTCGGGCTGTGTGCTGAATAACGGTCAAGTGAGTATCCCATCACTCTCCTGGATGCCTCCAGGCGTAGTGGCGCAAAGGAGAATATTGACTCCTTTCAAAATCAGGTTTTGGGTCCCAAGCTGTACTTAGGGCCAGTCAGAATTTGTTCCCCCCACATGGGGTGTACGTCACGCCACTGGACTCATCTTCACTGGTCATCAGAATTCAATTCAAAGCGGAATTCATCTCTGAAAGCAATTATCTTCTAGTCCGTGAGGTGGAATGCAACCAGCACCATTGCAAATGTACCCGGTGGAATACAACGGTGATTAGCAGTCGGTGCAATGGACTCCGTGGTCTCAGTCCCTTTCGCTAAGCCACCTATCAATGATCCTTACAGTCAGTTGTGTCTTGGTTATACATCGGAATGTTCATAGGCAGCACCAAAAGCTGTGGGAGCCAATCAGAGGATCATTCAGTACTCGCGTTCTAATGTCACTCTTGCTCGACCACCAATTTTTTTTTACACTCTGTACGCCCATGGCATGCACATTCCTTACAACACCAATGAAGGGTAGCATCGACCCAAATGTCGAGTGGTCCTGCGATTTTATTACCCTGTTTCTTTTTATCCAATAATGCCCTCTCTAAAATGATGGCATCCTATACTTATTTCCGAATTCTTCTGCTTGGCATTAGTACAGTGCACGTAGGCCAACGGAATCACATTTACATGAAAGTTTTGCCTTGGCATCGAAATGTCTTTTGTCTTATACACCATCTGGATGCAATGTTTCATTGTAATGGAGCTCCAACTAGTCAGCGACCGTCGAAAATTAATCTTCTGTGAGGAATGTGCATACGCAATTTCGTCCTCCTTCTTAGTGCGTCGTATTGTTCTGTTACAGAGGTTTTTTTTAAACTTGGTGGCTGTTATTATTATTTTCTTTGCAGTAAGTTATGAGGACAATATAGTACTGAACTTGTACGAAGCTTTCGGCACCACGGCTAAAAAGACGTCTGGATCTGAACTCCAGCCCCTGTTGGTTATCGAAGTATCAGAAAACAAAATGGTTAAGTAAGTTTACCGATGTCATTTCATATCTGTTGATTTTAGCCTAAGTTTTTCTCTCAAGTTAGGAGTGTGGTTTGTTGTGATAATTTTAGGTCAAAGTATAAAATAACAAGCTGCATTCGTCGTGATAATCGAATAACTAACAAACACCACAGTAAAATTTCACAGAAGTTTCCTTATTTTGCAATCAGGGTAATTGTAAGAAGTAATATATTTATTAATATAATATTACTTTGAATTAAATCCTATATGCATTAGGTCTGAAAAAAAAGGATAGGATTTAAGCAATGAATTAGCTATGTAAATTGGAGGGGGGGGGGAAGCAGATGACTGTCATTTTTCCAAAGTATCTCTTGTCTAAGATGTAGAAGTTGTTTTATTCTTCTGTTGTAGACAAAACTCCAGTTCCAGGATTGTTATGGTCAATACGTTTTCTTTTAACTTCAAATGAACTACTTATATAAAATTAAATAAAAAAAATCCTTATAGACCTTAAACCCTTTCTGACAGTGACAGAAACGACTGACATACTTATAAAAAAGTATTTGAACCGTAACGATTGTTTCCATTAATGATAGTTAAAATTTAAAGATAACTATAAAATTTAATTTATTTTTAAATTTTAAGTTTTCAAACATCCTTTTCCTAAATAAATATACATTCTCATCCATTTCATTTCTATCAAGCATTTTTGTTCGTTGAAATTTCCCGAAATTGAATGACTTGATGTTACATTTGTCTACATTAGGCGCTACCTGGTACCCCACAAGTACGCCATGGAGGGCAAATGGTTGCTATATGGTCGCCACCTCTACGTATTGAAAGGTCATGCCTTCTTTGAGCACAAGTCCAGTCCAACCTTCGTCTCATGCCTGCTTTGTGTCACCACTGGGTTCCGCATGATGCAAAATTTCTTCAAATGCATGGGTGAGGGTATTTTCTCATGTTTCACTATTATTACTTGTTTTCATTAGAACCATGAAATGTAATGAGAAAAGATTAACTACGAAGGAAATATTTGTGCACTTGTCACTGTTTCAATAAGGCTAATTTTAGAGAACAGAACCCGTACTTGAAAACATATTTTTAGCCAAAAAAAAAAAAAAGTAACTTCAAATGTTCAGGGTATAGAGGCTGATTTTGTGTATTACTTTAAATTTAGAAACATTCAATAAATATGCATTTTTTTTTTCATTTTTCCGAAACGAGAGAGAGAGTTCAATCATTACTTTACAATAAGTATGAGATATGGAGCATATGTTTTTCAAAGGAAAAATATATTGGATTCTAACACAAAAATGATAGGTAGTTAAAATCTTATACTCATTTTACAATGGACAGTCGAAAAATGTTATTTATATTTGAGTACCTTTTTCACCGAATGAAACTTATTTCATAATATTCGACGAAAGATTTCATATATATTCGCATTTCAAGGACAAGAGTTAACTACTTTCTTTTATTCATTCCTATCATATCATTCAGTTTTTTAAACACAAGTCGAGAGATTTCATTCATACTAATTTGAGCATAAGCGTTCACGAACAGGTGCCAATAAAGTCTTATCAAAAAGAGAGGCTAAGATTTACGGATGTACTTTGTTTTCCTGATAACGTTATGTTCACGGATGTATCTCGTTTTTGTCTATGGAGAAATTACGACCATCGGATATGGAACTCACCTAGAGATCACTACGAACCAACCTATTTCGCCAAACTTCAAACTGGCCCTACTCTAAGCATCATGGTTTTTGGTGGCATAATGTTTGATCACAGGACGCCTTTGCTACACATTGACAACCGTTCGACATCGAAACGCTACGTCACACATGTTGTGGAACCTGTTGTTCTGCTTTGTTGAAGGACGCACCCAACACGGTATTCCAGCAAGATAGTGCCAGACCGCATGTCACACGGCAAACTCTTAACAGCCTGACTGAATTTGATATCCATCCCTGGCCGGCAAACTCTCCAGATCTGACTCCCATCGAACACCCGTGGGATCTCATTGGATGCGACATGAACCGAATACCGCTAACGCAAACCATGGATGATCTGCTCACAGCAGTGGCTGTGGCTTGAGAACGGTTACCTCAGGCCACCATTAATGGGCTAATTGATAGAATGCCTCGCCTGATCGAGGCCTGTATTGCTTTCCGAGGAGGACACATTAGACACTGAATAAATTGGCTCACAATTTTATTTGTCTGTTTGCTTTAATCGCTTACATATCCCCCTCTCTCTCTCTCCTGAAATTTGCAAGACGCTAGGTGCATTATTTCACTTTTGAGGAGTGTATCTTTGCTCTGTTTTTACACCGAGATTTATCGCATATGTGAGGCTTAATTTTCCCAATCATGTTTTAATACATGAATATATATTTTACTATCTGCTTCACAGACTTTTAACAGAGAAGAGACGTCTCCCAGAGAAGAGACGTCTTAAGATATGAACCTTCTGGGCCTTGGCCCAGGGACTTGTCCTCGGTGAGCGCCTCGTTTCGTTCTCGAATCTGTTTTAATAAGATCATGATCCGGTTAATTTTAATGGTCAAATATTATTCTCAAACATATTCTCTGAAAAACGGGAATTTCAAACTGCATGTCAATTGGCAAAAGTGGTAAAACTGCATTATTATGTGATGACCCCTGTCCATGTCCAGGCCTAAGCCTAGTACATAAACAATCATTCGACTCATTTAGTTGAAATGCGGCCATCGGTCGAACTGGATTGTGCCTAGGGTTTTGAGTTGTGAATCGTGCACATTTATTTGTTTCAAATTGCCGTTTCAACGAGTATATGACAAAGCATGCTATATATTGTAGCATCCATTATTTTATATATTTTTGTTTTTAACTCTAATTTTTTATTTCTTCATACTTGCTTTTAAATTCTATTGTTTGCTTATCTTGCAATTTCAATTTTCTTCAGTTTTGATCATATTTATTCATCTCTCCTTTATAGAAAAATTTTGTATATATATATATATATATATATATATATATATATATATATATATATACACACACTCAAGGGCCAAAACATTAAGACCACCTGTCAATAACGAGTTGGCCCACCTTTGGCGCGCAACACAACTTCAACCCGCCTTGGCATGGATGCCACAAGTCCTTGGAAGATGGCCGGAGAGAAATTGTACCAGATGTATTAGCAACGGTCACGCAAATCCGAGATATTGTGAATTGGTGGTCTTTGAACTCTGAGCTGCCATCCCATGACATCCCAAATGTGTTCTATCGGATTGAGATCCGGTAACTGGAATTCAACATCATGTTCCTGGAACCACTCCAACACAATTTGAGCCTTCTGACATGGAGCGTTCTCCTGTTGGAACATTCCATTTCCAGCTGGAAAAACAGAGGCCGTGTAAGGGTGCAACTGGTCCGCAATGATGTTCAGATACCTTGTAGCATTCATGGTCTGCTCTATCACAACCACGGGTCCCAGAGACGCCCAAGAGAACGTCCCCAAAGCATAATATTGCCATCACCGGCCTGTGTATGACCTACTGTACATTGAGGAAGCAACTGTTCTCCTGGAAGATGGTGTATCCTGACACGGCCATCGGTGTGATGAATGACAAACCGTGATTCATCTGACCATGCAACTCTCTCCCACTGATCCATGCACCAGTTGCGACGATCCCGGGTCCAGTGCAGGCGCAGTTGGCGATGAAGCTTGGTCAGCAAAGGCACACGAGTGGGACGTTTGCTGCGTAGCCCCATATTCAACAGTGTCCGCTGAACAGTGTGCTCCGATACTATTCTACTTGGCCCTACATTGTATTGGGCTGTCAGCTGAGCCACTGTCTGTTTCCGATTTTACTTCACCATGCGAGACAGTCTCCAACGACCTTTTTCTTTGATAGCGAGTTGACGTCCAATACCATGTCGTCTACTGCTGGTTTCACCGTCCTTCATCCCCTTTGCATGAGTACTAACAACTGTGGATCGCGAACAACCCACGAGTCGTGCAGTTTCGGACATACTTGTTCCGAGCCTTCCAGCCATTACAATCTGCCCTCTATCAAAGTCGCTTAGATCCGCAGCCTTTCCCATCACACACAGAAGTAAGTGAAAGAATGATTCTTCAGACTCTCCAGCAGCAGTTAAATACCCCTTCCACCTGATCACGGGCCTTCCACGTCATCCGGGCTAGTTCATTGCAAAATACAGGGGTGTTCATAATGTTTTGGCTCTTGAGTATATATATATATACATATACGTTTTTTATTGCACTCTAATATCTTTTCATCATTACAATAAAAAGTCTTCTAAAACACATATTTCTTATTTTTTTTTTTCAGATTGCGAGTATGTGTGTCAGCATCTGCACGAGTCAACTGTGATAGAACCATGTTCAGTTGGTTCAATACTTGTACAAGAAATGTAAGTACGTGTGCATGCGAGGTGGAAATAAACACCCGTGCGGTTACTCCTTTGATCTCCCATCAGGAAAATATTAGACAATAAATTAATTTCCATCCAACAAGCACGTGCAGAAAAAGTTATATGTTTCTAGAAATTGATTTATTATAAATTCCGACTGACATTTATTTTTAATTTTTATAAAAAGTGTTTTACATAATATAAAAAATATATATTAGAATACATTTATTTCCACAAAAGATTTAGAATTCTTTTTAGACTTTTATTGAAGCTTAGATCACCAAAAAATCATTTCTGTCTTTTAAAATAGGCACTTAGAAACAAATTATCGAATTAACTGGAAACTGTGTTGCCGTTTATTAATCTGAAAAGGAATTGTATTTTACTTTAAATGTGTGAGGGAAGGATATATAATTCTTGTGCATCATATGAACAGTAATATATACATTTGTTTTCGAATCATTCAAACTGCTTATTTTTCTTTTTGCATACCAGTGCCGGTTTAAGCTCATTTCGGGCCCAGGGTGCAGAAGATCTATGGGCCCCTTTCACATTGGTGGATCAATATTTATTAACAGAAAACCTGGTTAAGTCCAGTTTATCTGGGCCCTTTCGTGCCCCTGGGTGCCCAATGAATAAACCGGCACTGTTGCATTCACATGAATTAGCAAGGAAACATTACTTAGAAATTGTATTGATTGTACGTATTTTATGCATTTATAAATTTACAATGCATTTTAAAAAACACATATAAATGGTATCTCCCCCCCTCCCGATTTTCATTATATTACATTTCAATGGGTTAAATTCATAATGGTCACGTGGTAAATATAATCACGTGTTCTCCATTGTATTCAAAACTGACAACAGACTGGTACTTGTTGCAAACTTTAAAAAGAAATTCGAATTTATGATACTTGGTTAAAGATGCTCAAATATTAAAATTCTTCAAAACATTTTTCAAAATCAGAAAAAAATTCTAATACTATATGTGTGTATACAAGTACGTACTGTATAAAAAAGAAAGTTTCTGCAGAAAGTAAAAGTTGGCAGCAGTGAAGCGCATCATCTAATTGGCTGAAAAAACGAGATTGTATTTATCATGTGACTATGACCTCACATGAATTTAACCCATTGATTCTTTAACTATTTCTTGAGACCTAGAATACATTGCGTTCGAAATATATAAACATTTAAATAATGAACATATCTTTTTGTTTTTTGCAATATACACTCATGGACAAAAAAATGAGCGCACCAAGAAGACGTCAAAATGAAACGAAATTTTACATACGTAATCACTACTTTGATATAAGTAAAAGATTAGAAAATCAAAGAAAAAGGATCATTTATTTCAGAGAAAAATGAAAAAAAAATGGAGGATTTCATATCCTGTTGAACTCTCTCTAGCGCGAATGCACGATGCGATACGATCGGGCATTGAGACATACAAGTTCTGTATGATATCTTGAGAAATTTCGTCCCTTATTTTCTGTAACCTTGCCTCTAGTTCGTTCAAACTCGTGGGATGCCCAACTCGCCATCTCAAATGATTCCAGATAGGCTCGATTTGAGACAAATCTGGGGATCGGGCAGGCCAAGGAAGGGTAGTAACAGTACGGAGACAGTCTTGTGACACCCTTACCGTGTGAGGCCGAGCATTGCCTTGTTGAAAAATGGCTCCTGGGAGCCGTTGCATGAGTGGCAACACATGTGGTTGCAGGATGCTATGGACATACCGCTGGACTGTCATAATGCCACGGATCAATTCTAGGGGTGACCATCACGTATTGTAGGCAATGGCACTCCATACCATCACGCCAGCTGTGGGAGCGGTGTGTCGCTGTAAAGTAAGAGCAGGATTGAGGCGTTCACCACGGGGTCTCCACACACGAACACGATTGTCATCACTGCTGAGATTGAATCTGGATTCGTCGCTAAAGATGACCTATTTCCATTCCACTGCAGTCCAGTTTCCTCGTGCGCGACACAACTCCAAACGGAGGCGTCGATGGGGGGGGGCGTCAAGGACAGCACACGTAATGGGCGCCGCGATCCCAAATGTTCTTCAGCCAGACGCCATCGTATAGTTCAAGAAGACGCAGGGATCCCTAGTGAAGATGCTACCTGTGCGTCGATGGCGGCCGATGAAGCAGTTGGCTGTACGCGTGCATTTCTTACGATGTGGCGGTCTTCTCGATGACTGGTCTGTCGAGAGCGTCCTGAGCCTGGTCTTCGCGTAAATGACATCTCTCGGATCCACTGGTCCCAACACCTCCTCTCAACACAATCAGAGCGGCCTAATTGACGAGTTACTCACCAAGCTGACCACCCAGCTTCCATCATGCCGATGATTCTCCTCCTCTCAAGCTGCTCATTTTGTCTTCAAAAATGGCGTAATGGCATGTCTACCTCAGCGCTTCCTTTGCAAACGATTCAGCAGACTCAAACAAGCTTTAGTTACCTGTTTTATACTCCATGGAGAACGACGTTAAACGCCCTCTGCCGGCTATACGTAATGCGCAATCACGCTGTATTTCTAAGTATTTGCATATCTCCCCGACATGTACTTTTATACCAAGTTTCGCTACGATCCCGCAATTATTTCTTGGTGCGCTAATGTTTTGTCCATGAGTATATATATATATATATATATATATATAGTATATATAATCAAAATTTCTCTACAAGAGAGAGATGAATAAACATGATTAAAATTAAAAAGAATTGAAATTGCAAGACACCAGACAACAGAATTTAAAAGGAAATATGAAAAATTAAAATAATAGAGTTAAATATAAAATGTATGAAAGAAAAGATTCTCTACAGTATTATCAACATTGCTGACTTAGGACAGCTTATATATATAAAAAAAAATTTATATAAGTGGGATTGAACATGTTTTGTGGCCAGCCAACCTTCCCCCTTTCTGTTAATAATACTGAGCAAAAACCTATTGAAAATTATGGATACGAAATCTAATTCCATTGTGAGAAAAAGGTAACTTACCTAAAATTGCATACAGAAACGCAGAGCCCGCGCTAAACCTGAGTACAATAAACAAGTTATTGCCAAATTCTTGACCCAAATACACATTCAAAGCAAAGCAATGGCTGAAAAGTAACACTTAGCAAAAGTATGAAAAGAATAGAAATAATAAATTAAGAATTGTAACATACTACCATTATCTTCGGGACACTAAGATTATATGAAATAAAAAGTATAAAATTAAATGAAATTAAAAAAATAATTTTTTAAAATCTAAAATTAGAAATTGGGGGTATTTATAACTATCTAGGAAGAATAATAAACTTATAATAAAAACCTGTTTATAAACTATGGAAATTTAATCCTTACTATTTGGAATTTCATTATTCAAATATCTATCAATAAAATTAATTGGGTATTTTTGAATTAAACAGTATTTAGTAAAATGTTTATAGTTTTGTATTTTTTCTGATTTATTTGAAATTAGAAATTTATTGCGTTGTGTGTAACAATATTTCTGAATGTAGAAACATGCACATTACTCTCCTAATGTGGTACTTTTATAATATTGAAATTAAAGTCTTCTCGTTTATCATATATATTAGTAACTTACTTTATTATCTTTTAATTTAATTTCTATATCAAGAAAATTTGCTTCATAATTGTTACTATTTGTCTGAATTAAATTAAGATATTGTGGATAAAAATTAATGTAAGGTTTAAAGTTGTTTTGCTTGCTTAAAATGATAATATCATCTGTATAGCAAAAATAATTTTACTTTAATATATATATATATATATATAATATATATATATATAAAGTAGAATTTTTCATACAGGCAAAATTTGTCTAACTGCTGGGGAAATAAATTTGATTTGTATCTGGGAATACCTGATATACTCACGTTTTCAAAAATATTTTTAGAAAATGAAACTATGGCATATATATTCAATCAAAAAATTTTCTCAATAAACAATAAACGGATAATTCTAAATGCATCCTAATAGTTTTATTTTCAAAAAAGAAAATTTATCTTTAGGAAACTTCTGTTTAGTTGCTTTAATAAGTTTATTGTTATTGTTATGAATATTAAAAACATGTCTCAATTTTTTACCACCCAGGAATTTTCCTTATGATATCATTGAAACAAAAACTGACAGAATCCATCCTTCTGGCCGGACATTCAAATCCAAATGAATAAGAAGTTCAATTGTTATGAACAAGACAAGACTTAGCAGCGATCAAATGGTAATTTTAATGGCAGAACGTATTGTTCCATGAAATATGCAGTCTTATGTTACGTAAATCATTTTACAAAAAAGAACAAAAGGAAATCGTAGAATTCACAACGAACTTTAGTACGAGTGTTGATAGTATTTTATATTTCAATGCGATAGATATATCTAATCTTTTTAAGTTTTGATATTAAAAAAAAAGTTTTTTCTTTTGAACTTTATTTTAAGATTTAAGGTAATTCTGGTTTATAACGTTAAAAATGTTTGCAAAGTTATTAGAGAATAGCATTATTAGACAGTACAAGAATTTACGTCCTCTTAAATCAGTGGTCTTCAAACCGTGCTCCACGGAACCCTGGGGTTCCATGAGGCATAATCAAGGGTTCCATGACTCACAATAAAAAATTTTAAAAAAAATCATTAGTGTTTGCAAAATGGATCCACGTTCTCTTTGAAGTTTGTATAACCACAAGTATCTAAAGCTCATCTAGTCATTAAAACTGAAAATTTTATGTATACATAACTTAGCGGTGTACCTCCTATCCGCCTAACGGCGGACCCCCCCCCCCCTTGAGCAAATTACATAACTCTGTTTATACTCATTGTCCAAATTGTAAAACTGTAATTTACATGTATTATGTAGTATTCGTAGCCAAAAGTTAATTTTAAAAAAATACCTTGGCGCCATCTGTTACAGCTTAATTATGTGAAAAATTTATCACAGCATCATGAAAAACTTTTCTTATATAGAGAGAAACAAAACTTTATTTATTTTCATTTAATATTGAAACATTTTTTCCTTATATGTATCACCTACTAGATTGTAAATATTTTCTTTATTTTTTATTCCAGGTTCCACAAAGTAACTTTATACTTGTAAGTACAATGTTTTGTAAAACTAAATCGTTTCCCAAGGGAAAATGCAATTTTTTTTATTTGTGGGGAAAAAACACTTTTAATAAAGAGAATGAACAATTTATCAACATATCTATAGATTAAAAATGCGTTAAAATCTAAATTAAAGTAAGAACAGCTCCTGAATTTTAGGTCGCAGATTCATGCAAAATATATATATATACACAAGATTTCTTTCACAGCTATAAACGTTTTAATGCTTTTTAGAACAATGTATTTATGTGAAAAACATTTCTTAACTATGTCGCAAGTAAAACCATGCATAAAAACAAATTAAATGCAGAACATGGAATATGACTGCAGATCATTTTAACAGAATAAGGCTTCGAGAGTTTGAGCAAAAAAAAAAAAAAATGCAAGAACATGTTCCGGCAACTAAATATAATGCATGGGTAAGTGACTCTTGGGTCACAAATAATATTATTGAATAAAGTATATTAAAATTAAATTAAGATATTTTCATCATAAGTATAAAACTTTTGTCTTAATACCCATAACAGCGATGGCGAACCTATGACCCGTGGGTCAGCCACTGATCCACGCCAGCTTTTTAACTGACCCACGATCGCTAGGCAAACACTTTTTTTTCTTTACGCGGGTTTATTTAGATTTTCTAATTTGTGTGGATTATTTATATTCTATTTGTATTTTTTAAAGCACTGCATTGACACAAAATCAAGTTAAATGCTGTCAATAACCTTCAGTTTGATTATAACAGTTCCAAAGTTACGCAAATGACAACACATGTATATGAAAATATGTAGTATTTGAAAAAAAAGCAAAGGTGTTTACAAATTATCAAATAAAGTGTATAATTTTTCTCATATTTTATTTGTTGAAAAAAATCTACAAACCAAAGCACAAATAAACATATTTAAAGCACTTTCTTCGAATGAAATGCACTTTTGTATAATTACGTTCAGTTTTGTTTGTAGAAAGAGACTTCTCCACGGAGCTTGTGTCGTCCCCTCTCTATTTCACGTGAGATGCCAATGGGGGCCATGCACATGTCTGTAATTCTCGATACTAGCAATTTTTGACTCCTAATTTAAGGCGCTTGCACCTGTCAGTACCAGCGTTGAACTTATATTTCGAACGCATTTAAAAGTAATGTGCATGCATATTATAGGTATCTTAATACAAATTTTTTTCTCAAATTAGTGTATTCTAAATATAAATATTTTTAATTGTAGCCTTGTACTATGTCGGTGGTAAAAATTTTTTTGAAAAAGTCATACAAGTTTCAGGTTATATCAAGCTGAATGGTTCGATAAATATGGTGGGATTGAAATGAATAAAATGGTTTTTGTAATGAAAAAGTGACTTCACATACATATAATGCAACAGACATTTTGAAACGTTGCATTCTAATCTCCACATATCGACAGATAAGAAAGAAAAACTTTTTTTTTTTCCAAAAGAAAAAAAAAAGAGAGAATTTTTCTCAAAGGTGTTTAAAAAAAAGTTTTTTGGCTCCAAAAAATAACATTACAGCTGCTAGTTCCTAATTAGCCCACTGCATTGCTCGCAATGAGAAACCTCTTTCAGAAGAAGAATTTGTAAAAAAAAAAAAAATCGTTTTTATATAATGTAGTACTACATTGTTTACTTATTTTAAAGAAATGTGCTTGATTATAAAGCATATAAATAAGTTATCTATAAGTCACAATCTAATTAAAGATCGAGTAATAGAACTGGGGGAAAATATCTTTTTGTGAATACATAACGACTTAAATTATACAGAAATGTATTCAATTGCTTTAAATGAGAGCAATAATGTAAATGGTTATGCACAATTTGCAGTTTTTGCTCGATATAAGTTTGGAAATATAATGAAAGAAAAGAGTTAATGAAACTAATAACGTTGAAAGGAAAGATTACCGGTCTTGATATTCATACACAATTTGATATTGCATTTAAAGAAATGGATGCTGACTTTCAAAAAATAGTTTCTGTAACTACAGACGGTGCACCTAGTATGGTAGGGGAAAAATTGTATTTATTCTGCATACTAAGCAAAATATTTCACATTTTCTGATAAAATTTTTTTGTATAATGTACCAGCAAGTTTTACGTGCGAAGCATTATTTAAAAACAGCTTCTATTGTATTTTCAGTTATAAAAATAACCTTTATAGACGCAAGATCTCTTTATAAACGGCAGTTGTTACAGTTCTTACAGAAAATTGAATGCCAGTTTTCGGGGATTTTGAAATACAACTTTTGGTTGTTTTCTTGGTTGTTCGCTTGGCTTGGTTTCGGTCAAGTCCTTCATCGCCTTGTAACGATATTATAAGAAATTAAGATCTTTTTAATTGAAAAAAATAGTACCGATGAATTATCCAACGTACATAAGTTAAATGATATAATTTTTTATGAGACATCACTAGAATTTTAATTAATTGAATAAAAAACTTCAAGGGCATGGACTAATTATTTTATCGATATTTGAGTATATTAAAATATTTATGACGAAACTTGACATCTTTACTAAGGATTTGGAATTGAAAATCATGAAATATTTTCCTAAATTTCAAAAACATTTTCAAAACACAATAATTTTTGAAAACTCTATTGACATTTAAGAAAATGCAATGATAAAAGATATAACGATTATGCTGGAAATAAAACAAACTTTTGAAGAGAGATTCAATCAATTTAACAGTTTGGAAAATACATTTCACTTTATTTTATATTCGTACAAAACAGAACATTAAACAATGGATTTAAACGAATTTAGGTGGCTAGATATCGATAATTTAGAAATGGAATTAGTTGAATTTCGAAGCAACGTAGTGTGGAAAACAAAATTTTAAGATTTGATTTCTGAAGTAGAAGGAAAAATTGCGTGAAAATGGTGCAGATAATATTGATCTCACAGTAAAACTTGAAAATATTATATTAAAAGCATGGGATTTTTTACCAAATAATTTTACATCAATGAAAAAACTAGTTAATGCTCTTTTAACGATGTTTGGGTCCACACATATTCGTGTGAAAAATTGTTTTTCAATGAGCTTTGTAAAATCTTCTATTAGAAATAGACTTGACAGGGAATTAACTGCGAAATGCGCTAAACTAGTGGTATTCAAACTGTGTTCCGAGGAGCCTTGGGGTTCCACGAAAAAAACCTAAGGGTTCTGTGAGTTTAAAAATGGAAAGGAAAATGTTAATTTGTGTATGCAAAATAGATGCATGCTCTCTATTAAATTTATACAAACACACGAAATATCTAAATCATTGCTTCCCAGCGCAAATCGCACGTACCACAGGGTAAACTTACAACAAATATACGATTCTGGACATCCTCTTTTTTTACGTATTTTTTCGAACTTTTAATTCCTTGCATATGTAAGTTGGGATCCATTACAGGGGATGCACTATGGCAGAAATTAAACCTAACAAAAGTGATAAAAAGATCATTTGTGTTTCATGATATTCTTTAGAGGGAATGGGGTAAAATAATTCAGAAAAAGATATTTTCTTTAAAAAAAAATTAGTGGTTAACTTGTGGCAATTTGATTTCGGAATTACTTATTTATTTCTAGCATTTATACGGATAAGACAGAAGTCGAAGAATCTTGATTTCGTGTTAAAACAGCAGAAGTGTTTTTCATTATTTTCTCTTCAGTTTCAAAAAATTTTGCAGCCAGAAGTAATTCTCCCATGTAGGATAAAGTGACAAAAATAATTGTGTTTCCTAGTAGTTTTTTTTTAAAAATATTTAGTGTTATATGCATAAACTTCCATCCTTTTTTCACTTGCTTCTTGGCTTATTTTTACATGCCAATTAAAATGATTAAGTGTGCGCTTTCTTAACTCGAGTGCTCCGTAATCTTTAACAAACATTTTTGATCAACAATGCTATTTAATGTTGATGCACTTAAAAAACCAAGAGAAATCCATTTAAGATAAGGAATATTAAAGTGCTTTAAATAACATCCTATGGTTATTTACTATACGTAAAAGAATTCCAATAACTATGACTTTGCTGAAAATTGAAACAAA
Source organism: Trichonephila clavata (assembly GCA_019973975.1). NCBI lineage: Eukaryota > Metazoa > Arthropoda > Arachnida > Araneae > Nephilidae > Trichonephila > Trichonephila clavata. Next base: position 70,520 of record BMAO01038939.1, on the reverse strand, counting down.
ATGGGACTATAATAATTAAAATTGTCATAATTTTACTTTGTGGTTAGAAATAAATGGAGAAATATATAATTGTTAATCGTTCAGTTTATATTGCTGCAAATTGTTAAAGAAGTTTCAAAGAAACTGCGTAAATTCGTAAGCTTATTTGAGAAGGATTTATTGTACACGCAATCAATTGATTTATTGTACACGTTAATCAATGATGTTTTGTGCTGCAGTTCTTCAAATAACTTTGTTTTTGGAAATGATTCTAGGAGTTTAAAAATTTATATAATGTGATACTTTTTAATTATTACTAATACAGATACATAGTTGACAATATTTTTATACTTTTTGGAAATGATTCTAGAAGTTAAAATACTCATATAATGAGATATTTTTTTAATTATTACTAATAAGAGCATAGTTCTCAATATTTTTCTTATCTATAAAGCTACTTTTTAAGCATTTCTGTTACATAAAAACAAAGATAGATTTTTTGTTATCATCTGTAGTCATTTTAAGGTCCCAGTATCCAAATGTTTCTAATCACGAACTCATGGCGCATTTTAAAGATGGATTCAAGTCCTGGTGGTTCTAAATACCCTCCCTGTACAGAGACTGAGGTATGCTCAACGTTCGGATATTCCAAGTTTTCACGCTGACGTATTGTGGAAGTTTAGAGTGGGGTACTATCAAGGCGTCATCCTCATCACTTGCTTTGTTTTAAAATTAAGAGGTCCTTCGTCAACGGCTTTAATGTAGTTTCAAAGCTCGACGTTATATATCACACATTTCTTAATCAATATCACACACTTCACAAAAATACTTCGGTAAAGTATTTTTTTGGTATTCCTTTCTAAATATTTTCAATTGAATTAATAGAATTTTTAAAATGGTTGCCTGTTTAAGAACCAGTGAATTGAAAAGAAATCCATAGGAGTCAACATCAACGATGGTAAATTACACTCTATTGATACTTTATAAACAGAAATTATCAATAATACACAATACACGAGTATTTCTATTGGTAGCTTCATTCAAATATTTATACGTCAATAAAATAAAGTCAAAAAAACATTTTTTCCCCTTTAAAACTGCTTAAAAATAACTAAAAACAAGTTCAAACTCACTAATACTGTACGATAGCGAATCGATTAAATTATTAAAGGCTTTTTGAGCAAAAACGATAGAGAGAGAGAGAATCTAACACTTTTATTACATAAATATAGCTTTACCTTGTCTTAGGAAACCATCGTCGCTTAGGAAGCTCGCGCATTTATTGTATCCATTTACCTTTACTCTGTCTTTGAAGACCATCCTCATTTAGGATGCTGACACATAGCTTTACCGTGTTTTTGGAAAGCGTCCTCATTTAGGATGCTGACTCATAGCCTTACTCTGTCTTAGAAACTGTCCTCGCTTGTGAAGTTCATGTTTATATTGTATCCGTATACCTTTACCTTGTCTTCGACGCCATCATTCATAACGAATACCGACGCATAGCTTTACCATGTCTTAGAAAACCATTCTTGCTTAGGATACTGACGCATACCTTTTTTTTTTGTGTGTACAGCACCGTCTTCATTTAGAAAGCTGGCGTATTTATTGTGTCGACAAAACATTGCTCTGCTTCCACCCACCGTTTTCGCATAAGAGAGAGAGAAGCTGACGTTTTTATTGCATTATAATCACTTTACTTTGTCTTCGGATATCGTTCGGATACTGAATTATTTTTCGTTCATTTTATTAATAAAAGTATGCTCATATTATCTTTCAGTAAATAAATTGGTATGATTCACTGCAGTAGCCACGTTTGATAAAAAGATCTTAGCTTTAACGTCCTACAATAATTCGTTTTTATAATTTTTAATTGTAAATCATATTTAAATAATAATTTACCAATTATTAATTCCTTATTTATTTTAAATATATATCTCGCCAAAATATTATCGTTAAGAAATGTGTGGAATAAAATTACAACAGAACATTTTTTCCCTTCAATAATAAAAGCATCTTAATTATTTATAAAAACAGACATATTCTTAATCCCAGTTTAAAATTTCTTCATTTTTGACTTTTCCAACTAATTTGATAGAATACAGAATGTGACTGCAGACAACTTTAACAGAGCTTGACTTTGCCATTTTATGCAAAAAATGCCGGCTTATACACTCACTTCCAAAAGTTAAGCACGAAGATATAAAATGCAAAAAAAATCAACAAATACTGCTTTGATTGACACAAAATTTGGCAGTTGTAAAATAGCATATATATTTATACATAAAACAAAATCAATAATTATATACAGAAATGAAAACAATATTAAATTTTTGTAAGTTATCAGATAATGTCATACTGGAGACTTTAACAGAATTATGTATAAAGTGAAAATAAACAGCATAAAATGAAAAAAAAGAACATTAATAGGGTATGTGATTCCCCCCCCTCATCTCTATGCAAAGTTTACACCTTCTGACCATGCTCTCAATTAGGTGGTCAACCACCGCAGAATTTAGCAATCACCCTTCTTCTTGTAGAGCAGTTTCCAGCTCAATATGAGCGGCTGGAGGTGGGAAACGTGAAGATACAGCACGGTCTAGAGCATCCCAAAGATTTTCAATGGGATTAAAGTCGGGCGAATATGCTGGCCACGCCATACGCACAATCCCTTCACTCTCCAGGTAGTCATCGACGATGTCAGCTCTATGGGGACGTGTGTTATCGTCCATTAAAACAAAAGTAGGGCCAACTGCTGCAGAGTACAATCTCACAATGGGTTCTAGGACTTCATCTCGATACCGGACAGCCATCACAGAACCCCGTTTAAAGATGTGCAGGTGGGTGCGATATCCTAATGAAATCTCTGCCCACACCATAATGCTTCCGCCTCGGAATGCGTGATGTTCGGTGATGTTTTGTTGCTGATTGCATGTTCCTTGTTTACGCCATATCCTTATACGCTTGTCATCTGGCTCCAGAGCAAATCTTGACTCATCAGTAAACATGACATTGGCCCAGTCAGGCACAGTCCAATTTCCATATTCCCGGCACCACTTTGATTGTGCCCCCTCTTGATTGGATGGATAGAGGAACACAAACTAGAGGTACCCGGGCATATAGTACATTCATATGTAATCTCTTCGGCGTACAGTAGCTGCAGATATAGCCTTAACAATGGACGTTGTAACCATAGATGCCACACGTTTGGAGGTCGCTCTGCGATTCCGCTTGGCTACAATAGCAATATATCGATCTTCCGTGGGGGGGTTGTAACCCTTGGGCTACCGCCTACGGGCCTTCGCATAACTGTCTGTGTGGTTTGGAATTGTTTCCATAAACGTGAAATTACAGAATGATGAATGCCGAAGAAAATAGCAACATCCGTGATCTACTGTCCTGCTTCAATGCGCCCCACAGCACACCAGCGCTCAGAATCTTCCATTCGTTTTCTGGAAGTCATAGAAACACGTATGTCTTGAAAACAAATTGTACGAAAGTTTTAAACACCTTTTATCAGCATTTACAATCAACTTCTGTAACCCTTCATAAAGCTGGCTTCTTATAAGACTGCCCTTTTTGCATATTTCTTGACATGAAAGCACGATTGGCTGTTACCTAACATATTTGCATACTTCCATCTACCTCTGCAGCGAATTGATTCCTCTTCAATTCTGATTGGCTTCCTGAAATTAGCATTTTCCTCTCAGTGCTTAACTTTTGGAAGCGAGTGTATATACATAAAAATATCTCTGTCAAAAAATATGCAAGGGAAGGTGGCACTTGGAGCCCGAATAATATTATTGACGTCTATAAATTACATAAATATTTAGAAAGATATACTGTGATTTCTTTTATATATAAAATGCCTATAACATGTTTATTACTTTAAGTATATTTTTTAAAATATATTCTTCGGAGTATATATATACAACAGGGTTTCACCAAAAGTCCTAATAGGTCTAAGGCAGGGGTGGCCAACCTTTTTGGGAAGAGTGCTACTATCTGATGAAAAAAAATTATGCGTGCCACTTCCAGCTTTTCGAACAAGCAAAAATATGGAAAAGGTGAAGAAATTTTTAAGCAAATAGTAAAAAAAATTTTTGATGATTCTAAGTGGTGAAAATTTTAAAATAGTATAATAAATAAGAGAAAATAAAAGTTTAAGTTTTATGGGTAGTAAATTTTTTACGGGTTCAGAATCAGTTAGGTTAGATATAAAAAAATGAGCAAACACAGTTAATTCTAAATAATTATTAAACAGTCAGTACTTTCTTAGTGCGGTTTTGAAATTTGTAGTTTTTTCCCCCAAGTAATTTAAATTGGGATTAGTTATCTTGAAAATGTTTACAAAATTAGGTTATCTTATGTGCAAATCAATTAATTTTGAGCGACATTTTGATTTTATTATGTTCATTAATAGAAAAAAAAAACTGTTGATTCAAACCTACAATGATATCTTACAGCCGATTCACATAAATTTAAAAAGTTGTTTGATGTTATAAATTTCCGAAATTCCGATCACTAGAAATTAAATAAATTTCTCATATTTGCTTTTCTGTGTAGTATGGTGCCGTAGATCAATAATTTCGATTTGGATTTCAGTTAGGTAATAATTAACGTCTGACAGAGGAATTGAAAAAAAAAAGCATCAAGATCAGCATTTTTTTCATCTTAGAATTCACCAGGCCTAACACTGAATGAATCTTGCTAAAAATAGATATTAAATTTTTAAATTTATCATAGCTTGAAATATTATTAACTTTAGTAGATAATTCTTGCAATAATGTGAAATGGGTGAATATTTCTTATCCAAAATGAAGACAAAAAAAAAAGTAAAAGTTTATTTATTCGAAGGGGATGATATGGCCAATTAAGGTAGAAAAAATACAATCTTTTCCCTCTAATCTTAAATTTAAATGTCCCATAATATCAGTACGAAAAGCTAAGTACAACAACCAATTTTCATTCTTGAGTAGCTAGTACTCATTTTCTTCCAGATATTTAAAAAAACACTGCATAAAATTGTAAAATCTCGGGTTTCCCTTTGCGAAGCCAACCCTAATAACAATGAAGAATTATCTACATAACAACCTTTTACTGTAATTCAATTAATTGTATTTAAAATAAATTTTCAGGATTTTTCTGGTTGAGACAACCACATTTTGATAAAATTATAAGAAAAAATGCCATTCATTATTATTTTTCAGGTTAAAAAAAATACAATGAGCCTTCATGTGCCACTGTTACAACTCCACCGTGCCACATTGTGGCACGCGTGCCGCGGTTTGGCTATCCCTGGTCTAAGGGTTCCATGATTCCATAAAGTTTGTGAAGACTACTGCGTTAAACTAATGAATACGAAATATGAACCCAATACTAAAAAACCACCTGAAAATAAACAACCATTTTCTGATTAAATACTTGATAATCAGTTTTGTTATGTATATATACTAACTAGCTGTTACCCGCCCGCTTCGCTGGGTATTTCATGACGTTTTATAAATTTTTGCTGGTTATATATATGAATAAATTATTGATATTTAAGTCCTGGCATTAAGAATTCGATTGTATTTGAAAAATATACGCCCCTTACGCCCCTCTCTATCTCTAAGCCACTTGTGGGTCTATTTTCACGAAACGCATTTTGTGGCGTATCTCTATTCTATGAGAGGAATCTTCACAATATATATAGTATGTAATTTCCGTTACTCCTTGTTCTTTCAAACACTCATTGCCATTTGGACCAAACACTTAAGAATTTTTAACCCTACTAAAAAATTTTAAATCGTCAAACAACAATTATTTTTACTCGTTAAGAAAATTGAACTTTAAAGATGTTTAGGTTTAAAAAATTTTTAACTTAACTCTGCTGCAAATGAGCATTAGTGACCCATGAGCTAGTACTAAAAAAATATGAATAAAATTTAATCCACGTCTCAAAAAGGTTCGCCATCCCTGACCTATAACATGGTGCGATCTACTTCAAATATTATTTCAAGATATATTCTGAGTAGAATGGGGGCACTGTAAACACCTTAAAATTCCAAGGGTTCCGTAGGTCGAACACAAGTTTGAAGACCCTGCGTTAAATACTCACCTTGTTTTTTACAGGGCTTCGAACCGGAACTCTCTGAACCGAAAAAAATCGTTATTTCAGTCGGAACGAAATCCGGAACTGAACCGGAAAAAATATATATATCGGTTAAATTCAGTTCGATATACCTTCAGTCATTTTGTTACTATAACCAACTTATCGATATTTTTAATTTAACGTCAACCATATAATCATCATCATTACATGCATATTGCGTCTCAATTTCCTGTTTTGATGTTTACTAGTACTTTTCTGAGCTTCAGTTTCTCTCGAAACTACGTGTAGAAAGTAGATTTAGTTCAAGTGAATAAACTAGAAGCATAACCCCATAACCGATGCTCTAACCACTAGGCAAGTGGTTAGAGCATCGGACGCCAAACCGGAAGCCTTGGGTTCGATGCCCGATACCACCAAATATCCACCGAGTGCACACGGAGTATGTGCTCGTTAAATCAGTGGGTCCGAATAGAGTCGCCATCTACGTGAGCAAAATCGCACTGTCACCTTCATGGGCTCAAAGCTTCGGCTAACGACAGGCGTATCTCTAGCCCGTTGCCATGATGAATTTCGTGGGCCTCGATCTGACTACGTCAGACAAGTGGCATAAGTAACAACAACAGAAGCATGAATGAATTTAAGGTAAAAATATACATAAAATAAAATTATTCATTCGGAACCAAAACGGATATATATATTTAGTTGAACCGCAAAAAAAGAAAAAAAAATTACGCTTAGAAACCTGCTTGGCTTTTAGGAGCCAAGCAGGTTTGCCTCGACACTGAACTTCTTTTTCGTCAAACACGTTTCCCATTTTCAAAAGTTTCTCATCCTTATCGTATAACTTTTGACTATATTAGATAATTTTTAATGATCCTATACCTGAAGTTCATTTTTTATAAACAAGATAATAATTAATTTGTACAATTTTAGCCACGGAATAAAACAGTCACCAAACAGAAATGCGCGATAAAAAGGCCAAGTAATGAAACTGTAAGATCTGAACAAAAATAAAAAATAAAGTCTTATGCATCTGGTCAAAAACAATAAATAAAAATTTACACAGCTTGGATGGATCAATAAAGAAAAAAGATTCTAAGTAAATCAAGACAGTTTTTTAAAAAAGCGTGAGTGAAAATCTGCTGGCTCAGGAACACTTTATTTTCGAAAATTATGCAACAAAGAAAATCGTTTGGTGATACTTAACGCTAACATTATTTTTAAAAATAATACAGGAATAAAAAATTATACACTCGCACTTTGTTCAAAATATCAACCCGTAAAAGAAATTCCTTTTTCTTCCAAAACAAAACATAAATTCTCTCTATATGTTAAAATTTAATTTCAATCATATAATTAATTCTATCTTCTGATACATAATATCAAATTATATATTTTCTACCGGTCGATATAACTCGATGTTGGTCGGGTTAAACAAGTAAATCTTTTAATAAATTACTCTGAAAATATTTTTCAATAATCTCTTCAATAATAAGTTTACCAAAAATAAAGAGATGATAAAAAAGCTTTCGTGTAATAAATTTTATACAAATGTAACTGCAGTGTAGCGTAAATCATATAGGTAAAAATTTATATATTTTTACTTAGCAAAATATCCATATCAAATTCAATACCTACAACTTTAAATACCAGATTTTACCCCTGCGTTTGGTAAACCACGGCTCTTTGCACAGAAGGTTGTGGCTCTTGTCTTTTTTATAAATTATTAAAATGTGAACTACGCCTACTAAAAATTGCTTCCTTTTGTAATTAATTAGATTCATTAGACCATAGGTTCTCAACGTGGGCGATAACGCTCCCTTGTGGGCGTTTGAGGCTTTCAGGGGGGCTTTGAGATGGCACGGAGGGGCTTGGGCAGATTAACCAAAAGACTAAAAAAACACGCTGATTATGTCCTTACAAAAGTAAACTTGAATAATGTTTACCTTATGTTGATGGTATGTATTTAAATCATTCCTATATCCTATGTACGAAAATTCACATGTGTCTGTAATGGGAAGTGGATGAAAAACTTATAAGATTACATTACATTCAGACCTACATTAAATTGAATGATATAGTGCATTTTAATTTCTGTTAGTGCACGTTGTCTTTGTCTGTGAGCAGTGGTTTGTAAGGAAACATGTTTCGTCCACTGCATTTCATTCCGTATATTATCCAAGAAACATAATTAAATATGTTAACCAGGAATTAACGTGATTCTATAAAGGCTGAAGCTCTCAATTTATATATATTTATTTTGAAAAAGCAATAGTTTATTATGAATTACTTCGTATCCACAAAACCCCTGCCTGTCTTTATAACAGATAAGCTAAAACTTTTATTCCACTATTTTAAATGAAGAGTAGCGCGTTTCAATTCCAACACAATATATCCTATCTATGACTAAAATATATAATATTACACATTTAAATATATTTGTGGCAATAGCTATTTTAGATTCGCAAAAAAAAAAAAATTGGGGCTTTAGAAAAAAAAAATTAAATTAAAAAATATATTCTATTAGTAATAGAATATTGTTTAAAATTTAACTTTTGTTTTCTCCATGCATTATGTAGACTTATTTCTCTAGAGTGATACGGGGCGGTATCGAAATATTCACTAGAAAAGGAGGTGCTAGTTAAAAAAAGGTTGGGAACCTATTCATTAGACGATCCACAACAACTTTGGATTTTCACCAAAAGTAAATCTGCAGCAACCCTATTGAAATAAGCCCAAAGTTGATGAATATAATTTTTCAGTTGAAATAAGCCCAAAGCTGCAAATCAACAGTTATTACATCACTACTTCATTAAATGGGCTATTTCAAGAGAGAATACTTTATTGAATCAATTGTCAATATTTTAATCAAAAAAGGGAATAAAAATCAGCTAGATAGTAAAAGCAACCTTAACAGCAATCACATAGATGCTTTATAAATAAGAACTAAAAATACAGTAGTCTGATTAATTGATAACATCCTTCTAAGAAACACGAATGTCGAGGCTCAAACGTCCTCCCGTTGGTGTGGAAGTTGAAAGAGAGGGTGTAGTCCTCGTCACTTGACCAAGGTTCAAAATTACGAGGTCCGTCGGCAATAGTCATCGTGCAACTTTTTAAGCGACGTTTTTTTCCTCTTAGAGCTACTCAAGGCCATTCCATTATACTCAGCAGGCGTACACCAAGGTTTAGTCAGTCTTCAAACCTAGCAGTTCATTGCTCAAGTGAAGCTGCATATTACCCTTCGCTATGGACCAGTGTCGCAACTAATTGTGCGACGAGGCCCTTTGGACCTGGTCAGGGACATCTTTGAAGCCCTGGGCGCAGAGAAATCTGGAATTTTTTGAGGCCCTACCTGAGATCTTTAAAAGTAGACAGTATATAGCATGCATTTTCAAATACTCGTTCAAATGATAATTTCAAATAAATAAATGTGCACGATTCACAAATCTCAAATCCTAGGCACAAACTGGTTTGACCAATAGTAGCATTTCAACTAATGAACAACAGTCCTTACATAATAATAATAGTCTTACCACTTTTGCCAGTGGACATGCAATTTGAAATTCCCTGTTTTTCGAAGATCATGCCCACATAAAAATTATCCGGATCATGATCTAACTGAGTCGAAAACGAAACGAGGCCCTGGGCCCAGTTGGTCCGCGCCTTAAGACGTCCCTGGATCTGGTGCAGGCTCCCTTAAACCAGGAGGATAAGCAACATTCTCACTCACTAGGTAGACCTCATAATTTGTAAACACAGTCAAAAGACTAGGAAGATACGTGAATTGAGACCCTACTCTCGAAACTTTCACACCACACCAACATGTAGATTTTGAGCAGATATATGTAACACGCAATCCTTGCACAAGGCAGGTCTTGAACAGCACTAGGACTCAACAAAAATACTTGTCATGAAATAGCGGCAATGACCACCTGGCCATAGTACGGATAATAAGATTTTTAACTGCATTCTAGCAATACTTATGCATAGAAATTTCTTAATAAGTAAAAAAAAAACTACAGTAAAGGTATTTTTTATAAAATTAATGTAAATGGGAAAATTACACCAGCACTAGAGTGTGATAATACAAAAAAATGATACACAAATAAATAGATGTGTAAAACCTTTTTAAATTAATACATTATCCTGTAACAATTTAAAAAGACAAGATTTCTTTTAAAAATTAAAACTGTGCAAAACTTTTTAAATTTAAATTACAATACTTAATTTTTTTAAAAAATTGCATTAAAATATTTTTTAATTCAGAAGAGTCAGCGTCAATTTAATGATTATACCTTAACAAGAAATTTAAACACAAAGAAAAAAAAACCCAATGCCTTAAACATAACATTTATTAGTTCTAGAAAGTTGTTTAAGTATAATATTATTGCGAAACAGTTTCTTGCATAGTTTCAATGTACATATATCATACATAAATTACAGATCAACAAAACAGCCAAAGGAAAACCACTCTTTATCAGAGTCCAACATCACAGATAGTTTGTGGAATTCCTGAGGATCACTTTGCTTGGGGAAGTATCAAAACTACGTGATAGGTTGTCCTCTCAGGACAATGAAGCGAAGACAACCAAAAAGCCGCACATGAAATTATTAGATATATAAGCTCCATATTCTTACAGGATAAGCACTAGTATGTAACGGCACACTCTTGGACATCTGGAACACAACTTATTTTGTCATGAATGACAGATAACTTATTACTTATGTGATAAGTTTAAAATTCAAGTTGATAAGTTTTACATATAAATGAACTTTGTGAATTAAAAAAAATAAAAATAATCTGAAAAATCTTGATCACAAACTTGAACATAAAATAAGGTAAAAAGAAATATTGTTCAAGAATTTAAAGGAAGTAGGAAAAAAGACATTGTTCATGAAAAATACATACAAGCCAGATTGGAAATTTGATTATTATATAATCCAAAGTAACTAATTCTTCATGAATTTTACTAAGAACCAGATAAGCAACCAATGTTAAAAAAATTTCAATAAAGAGTATAATTGTTACACCAAATATAATTATACAATAAAACTTATAACTTGAAGAATAGGATACAAAATTTTTTAAATCTAATATTATGAAAGAAAAACAAAATACAACAATTAACAATAAAATGAATATAATCCTTTATAGGGGACCCTAATTTTATTATTATTTTTTATTAATCATTTTGTACTAAAAGCCTGGTAAGTATCCACTGTCTAAAGGAAAATGTAAATCGTATGCGAGATGAAAGTGTATTAAACCTTGCTTTTTAAAAAGCATGATATGGTTTTTTTAAAAATTTTTTTTTTCTTTTTAGTTATTTTAGGTTTTGAATACATATGCATTTTTGAGCCATAAAAATGACAATTGGGTAAAAATGAAGTTAAAATTTAAGAATCACCACACATTTAGTCTATCATTAATAATGTAGATTCATAATGAGATGTTAAATTGGTGTTACAAAAGGCATAGTATGTCTTAAAGAAATTTTTTTAACCTGAAATGAATGAACAATATTTCTTTAGAGCATTTTACAGCAATTGATATTTTCTTAAATCATTAGAATCCAAGTTCTAATTATTTCATAAACAATGGACATTGAATCACTTATTTGGGTATATTTCCATTTCACCAGCACAGGCAGTTAAGTCACCAAAAATGATACAACCTATTCCCAAATAGGATATTCTAGCTGGTACCTTTTACCACCACATTTTTTAAAACAAGTCATAGTCTTTTCTTATCAGTAACATCTTTTTCATAATCCATCAAAAATAGATGAAAAACAATGAGAATTAACATTTTTTATATGTGTATATTACGTGTTGTGTCAACAATAAAGCCTGTTTTGCAAAATTTGCACCGGTGAAACGGAAATGTACCCTTATTTGTTTTGAATGCATGGAATTTGCATGCTGTTTATAAATTGTTTGATTTCACTATTACATTTTGACATAATAGTTTATACACAACTATTTATGAATTTAAATACATAAAAAAATATTTTGCAACCCACCATTATATCCATATTATACAATATTCAAAATCTAAGAAAATTGATTTCTTTTATGGGTATTAAATGAAGGCCTTTATATATACAGTTAATTTTTAAATTTAAGATATAATAAGGCTAATTTTAGGATGCATTCATTTCTATAAGTTCAATAATTACAGTAAAAATATAGACAAAAAATTAGCAATAATTAGTAATCATAATAAACCTAAACTTGACAATTGCAATCCAATAATACTCAAATAACAATGACAATTTCTACCATATACCATATTAATAATGACCCATTACAATAGGGCAGTAATGAAATTTTTTCCTTGCATTACTGAAATTTTTTAATTATGGTATCAATGAATTGAGTCACTTTTCACAACTCAAAATAAAAAATCTATTGTGAAATACATAATAATTATGCTCATTTAGAAATGGATTATATAAATCTCTTTGGAGTTCAAGTAAAGTTTGCATGAATGCAAAATTCATCAATTATAAATATACATTTAATACACAGAATTCCATATTTAACTTTTCATCATAGAAAAAAGTATATTTTAAATGTAAGCGAGCCATTTCTATCTTAAGATTATAATATCCACCCAACTCTTTTTTTGCTCAATTTTGAAACAACATAGCATAGTACACAAATTTGAAGAGTTTTTTTTCTTTTTAAACAAATTTTTTTTGTTCTAGCACAAATTTAAAAAAAAAAATTGCCCTTTGAATGAGGATGATTTGAACGAGTTTATCACAATAAAAAAAGTCTATACTGGCAAAGTTCAGTTATTAACAGCTGATTTAATTTGTGAAGGCTTGAAATTTGCTACAAGAATGGAACAACATTTTCTTACACATGATCCTGACATAGAGCTTACATTAAAATTTCTACATAACCTTGTGTAGCAGGATATCAAGAGTTATATAATCAATTTGAGAAAACAAAGACAGCAGATAATAAGACTTTGGAACAGCAAACCAATAGAGGCCATAAAAAACAAACGAAATGCTTCACTTGAATCAAAACCGACAGTTGAGCTAGACATATTTGACACATCTACTGTTGATGTCATTTCTGATGCAGTTAATAATAAACGTGCACGCTTGTTATCAAATAGGAATTAATAGTTGTTAGTTAGTAATCTTATTCCTAACTTCAATTTCAATTTTTAAATTCTGTATGTACTTATAGACTGAATTTTCACTGCATATTAATTTTAATTTTGTAACACAAATGAATTTCTTTTGGCTTTATAAATGAGTAACAGGGATTTTATCATAACTTTTTTTTTTGCACAGTTATTTGGGATAGTATTTAGAAATTTTTCATCATACACAATTTTTAAAATTGTGAAACATATCCCTAAATTTACCATACTTGCATGTTTTTTAAATGGTTTTCTAAGAAAAGTATCTACTGAGTAAAAAAAAAGAGTCGGGTGTATATTTGGAGATGGGGGAAGACTTAATTCCGTAACCCAAAAACATACTAAGAAATATGTATATATTAATTAACTCTTAGACTTCAGCAAAAGAATTAATTATTTTTAATCATTAACAAAACTACATGAAAATATTTTGAATGCAAATTTTCAAAACAAGTAAAATTTCTGTTTTAATAATTCTTTTTATGGCATGCATGGATTTTCATCTAGAAAATTGATTTTTATTAAAATATTTATATAAATTAAACAGTTTACATTGTTTTTATCACATATATAAAGGCCATAGTACTTAAGTTTTGATACTTGAGCAAATTTTCAACAATAAAAAATATTTCTTAATGATGGACTCAAAAAGAAGTATTATTTTCCCTTTTTAACTGCCCACACACAATTACAAAATTCATACTCAGCTATTTCCCCCGGACATAACAAGGCATTTACTTGGAAATTTGATTTTCAGTGATATTGTGCTGCCTGTATAGCAACTCAATTTTTTCACTATAAGGTATATTACAAAATAAGATTTAAGAATAAAAAAATAGTTACTATTCTGACAATAGGATACTATGATTTTTCCCCTGAAGAGTGTTCTAGTTTTGGATCAGTATTCTCATATCTGGATCCAAAAAAGGCAAAAGATGTTCCAAGGATGAGGAACATTGAGATATTCTGGGTCATCAAAAGTGGGCTTTTGAAAAAATTTAAATTCTACCAAAGAAATCCTTACATTTCTACCATAAATTTTTGTTATTTAAAATAATTTAATCACCCACAATAATATTAAAACCATTAATATTTTCAATTAAATCAAATACCAATTTTGCTCTCTAATATAAAGTCCTTTACATCCCCTGCATTTTCAACATTTTTCCAATTACAATCAGTTAGAATTTTACCTTTGAGCATCTGATTGATATTTCTGCCATCTAACTGCTCAATTCATTAACATATATAAAGAATTTTGGAAAATAATACATGCTTTTAAGTTATATTTTAAAGATAATTCTTACACAAGACCTTTCTTAAAAATTAATTTGAATCTTGAACAAAAGAGTTTCAAACCCCAGAACAATTAAAAATTCTATAATAAGAAAAAAAATTTTCCGAAATAATTTTTAAAACTCTAAAGCATTTATTGAAACACCAAGACTATATTGTTACTGAGAAAAATTATATGTGGTCCTTTGTAAATTACCTACATAAATAGATTGATAACTATTAAACCAAGAGTGCATGAAATGGGTGAGGAGATGAAATATACAATTAAATACTTAAAGCTATGTATGAATTTCAAGGCTAAGCAAGATTTTCCACCACATAAGACAGGTACATATAAGTGATATTCAAAAATTTTTGGTAAAGTAAAAACATAAAGAGGAATCAAATAATCAAGTTTCTCAATTGTTCTTAATACATCACAAAAATAGAGGTTTATGTAGTTTTAGACAAAGTACATACACTCAATAATTGAAAGTTAAACAGAATGAAGTGACATAATTCATAAGAAAGAATAACTGATTGGAATACATCATATTACAAATGAAAATGAAGTTCAATAATGAAATTGTAAAAATTAACATTTACTGATTTTTGAAATAATCTAAAAGGCACACTTTAAAGGAAATAAATATATAAGGATAAAATTCTACAAATTTCACAAAATTTATGCACTAAGCAAAGAATTCATACAACTTATAGTAGACACAAGACAAAAAACATGTGATATTTATTAACTGAAATAGATAGAAGCACAAAATTTAAAGAAAAAACTAATTCCTCTACAGACTAGACAAAACTCCTTATTCGTGAATGCAAATATTTTAAGCCTTTGCATTTTAAATATAATTAAAACAAACCAATATAAAGAAGCACAAAGCCTCTTATTCAAACTCAGAGGTTTGAAATATATAGCTAGCACAATATATATATATATATCAATAACAAATTAAAATTTACAAATACATATATGTATGTATGAAAACTATGATAAAAAAAACACCATGATCCATTCCTAATAAATGTACAATTTAAATATTTTTACAATACGCTCCACCACAATCAAAAACGATTTTGTACTTATAAGATTCAGGAAATAAAAATATGAAATTTTATTTTATTTAGAAAAATATCCTTTAAATTTTAAGAAGTTGAAAAGTAACTCGAAACAAAACACTCATACTGAAACTAAAGTTTTCCTTTTCTTTAAGACCCAGTAAAAATCATAGAATGATTTTACAATTTAAAAGACTCGTCCTCTTTAAATATAGTACAAACAAGGGGAAAAAATTAATGTGATTACAAAAAAGAAATTCCAAAATGAGACAAAACTTTTTTGGCAAGACAGCCTAAGAATTTGGAAGACGCAAAGCACACACCTCTTTTGATTATGGCAATTACAGTCTTATGGCACATTAACGGTTTAGAGACGCCAGCTAAAAATTACAGTTGACAAATGCATAGAAATTGATTGTACAGATTGACAATACTTAATTAAATACAGCTTTAAATAAGCCAAAGTTAAAGGGCAGAAAACTTCTCCAATCATTTTTATTATGCAAAACTTTGAATTCTTGTTTTAACTTTAGTACTAGTGTTTTTTTTTTAAAATCAAGTGGATTGTAATTTCAACCTGAACGCAGTATCAAATTCAATAAAACTGATATTACAATCAAATCATCTCATTATACTTAATATATATATCAAAATAAAGAGTGGATTTTAGTGAAAATTAATATATCAGAGTAAAGAAAAAGAAACTGAGGATTTTATTTCCTTTTCCCCTCTTCAAATTTTAGGTGGAATACAATATTCCCTTGGAGAAGTTGACTGTTGTTTTTCTACAAATGTAAAAAATTACATTTAATTTCTACATATAATTACTTAACAGACTGCAAGAAGAAAACAATATATTTTTAAAAGGGAACAATAGAATTTACAACACAGATGAAATTTTCAATGTATAAAAATATATTTTATATCATTTTATAAAAAAGGCTGTCACTTTGAGTATAGTATAAAAAATCCCTGTTCGTACATTCTTCGCAATATTTAAATTGCTTAATATGTTCAGTAAATTTAAAGCTTTGCGACTTGCTACATTTAAATTGATTCAATGCATATTTTACATAATACACACATATTGATGCACAATAAAGCTTTAAATAGAAGATGAAACAAGTGCACAGGATAACAGACTCATAGTAACAGAGTTCTGTCATACAAAATGGCCTACAAGCATTTTGATTTAACTAAGAAGTACATATTTAGGATAAATTTCTTTGCTTCCCCTTTAAAAATTATTTGCTTTAGCTGCCTGCATCGTTTCAATACAAATGATACATTTGACAATAAAAACACACTTCAGAAAGACTTGGATATTATTGCTTTATTTCGTTGGTAAGTAAGTTATTCTCAACTTCATTAACATCAAATCTTTTGATATGAAATATATTAATTTAATCTAGTCTTCAATAAATATATTTTACACACAAATTATTGGTGGAATAACTACAAATAAGAACTATAAACAGTGGATTTCAAATCAATCCACATCAGTTCAGGTTTTATTTTAATGGGTTAATTTTTTAGAGGTTAAGCTAAATATATTCATATAGTCCAAACCTCTTTACACATACAACAGCAAAAAATAAAATAATATGATACTGTTTTGCACAGATAAGCCATCAAATGCCCTATTTCCATCATGGGGTAGATGAAAAATAAGCTGTTCATATATATATACATGTATATATAATCAGCAATAGTCAAAGATCTAAAACATAACAGAGATCACAAAAATTTAGGGAAAGGCCGCACATCACAACCATTTTAAGGAATGGAATTTAAAAAGAGGCAACAAATACATTCAATTACACTGAAATAAGAAAATATGTACATAATGAAACTGTCAATATGGAAAATATGTTGTGTGCAGTTATTCTCTCTAACTAAAAATAGTATATGTTCCTGCACTGCTCTCTGGAATGGGGAAGGGAGTTATGCTTCCAAACGACGGTACTTCTTGACTCTTTTCCATTCTCCAGTACTGTAATTCATCTGGAAATGTGTCTCTACCATCATGGACTGTACTGTGCCATCCACTTGATGAACTTTTTCTTCATTCTCACTCAGCATAATAGTTACAATTTGACCAAGGTGGGGACAAGGATTGTCTATAAAGGAAAAAATATATTTGTTTATGTGTGTGTCAAATAAAATTCTTTTATAATAACTTATTTATTACTGAAATCATTAGATATATTTGTCTTTTTCTAAAATTAAAACTCTGCAATCTGAAAAAAAAAATTAGCTAATTTAAAAAAGACTGGTCATAGAAATTTACAATTAATGAATTTTACTTCATAAATAAATTTAAAAACATATGTTATTTTAAAAAGCATACATAAATATATATATATACTGTATTCATTTAAATCTAAGCTGCGTCTCAAAATCTCAACATTGTGAAAAAATAAAAACGCGTAAAAAAGTATCATTTTTGCGAAATTAAATATTTTTTTAAATGAAAACTAATAAGAAGTGAATAATTAATTTATTTTACAACTTTTAAATAATACTTGAATCCATAATTGTTTTAACCATCAGTATCATGTTTAATTCCTCTCATTCAATAAAGTTTTCTGCTTTCAATTCTAAGCCGCACATGATTTTCAATAGCATTAACATCGGAAAAAAGTGGGGCTTTGATTGAATAAATACGACATAGATGATTTTTAACGTCTTCATTCATTTGTAAAATTTACAAAACAAGATATAATTATATATTTTATTAAAGGAAATAATCTAACACTTCAAGCAGCATAAATTCCATACAAATTATTAAAAAAAGATTTTAATGTTACTTGTTTTTGTATATAGATACATGAATTCAACATGTGAAATGGAAGGAAATATATTTGAATATTTTATAAAAGTGAAATTCCTGGAAAACAAAAATTTCTCCAAGAAAGTTGCACCTGAGAGAAAATAGATTGAATTCAATCCATGTAATTTTTTCCATGTGAATGCAAAATAACTGATGTTTAGTGTTAATATTGTAATGAAGTATATTGATGGTTATAATAATCATAACAAAATACCCAAGTATCTCTTGCATACATTAACACATTGCAAAAAAAAAATCTTTCCCTAATTGCAACATTATGAAAGATGGCAATAGATATAAAATTCTCTCCTTACATAGATCACACTAAAACACACAAATGGTTAACACTGTGGTGTACATACAAATAGTGTGTTAGTAGCTCCCCCTACAAACATTATATAAAGGGAGAATAATAAATTTTTAAGTATTCATACTTTGACCTACTGTTATTTTAAACAACAAGCTTCAGTTACTAAGTTACAGAATTTGAGAGACTTTGCAAGTTTCACAAGATTAATTATGGATAGTAAAGATTGCAGATTATATAAATGCTCTTTGGGTGACAAATCAGGAGAATACCCGACCACGGTAGCAATACAATTTAGTGAACAATGAAAAACTGTTGAATGCTGTGTGTCACATGCAGCCTTCCATTGACCTATTGAAACAGCCATGGCAAGCTACGAAAAAAAAAATAACAGCTGGTTCAAAACTCCAAAAGAGCAGTGATTATCATTGAGTGCATCGGTAAGGCACATGAGGGAGACTGTAAAGCAACAACAAACCTACTCTGGTGTCATCACCAGATTAGTATGGTAATGTGCATAATGCAAGAGCAATAAAATCTCTCACTGCAGGGCTACTGGACGCAAAATAGCAATGAAAGCGATTATTTTCATGCACATAAAATGTCTGCCCTCATGTTCAATGGTGTTAGTCAGAGGTTCCCCTACTTTTTTTGTCTCATAGACCCCTTGCCATGTTTTTCAGTAGACCCCCTACTTATACATACCTAATAATGAATTTTTACAAATTTATCAACTTAAATATTTTTTGACTGCTGGTATAGAGCTATACTTACTTTAAAATATTTAAATTTCTAACTGTCATGAAGTATAGAGTTTAAAACCTAAGACGCACATGTTAATTAAGTAAAAATTAAATTAATACTTAAAATAACTGTTACATAAAGTAACTGAGCAACAAAAAAATGCTTTTAATGGGAGAGATGAATCTGAGGCTTTATCCATTCTGGTGTTTCTAAAATTGCTGATATCCGTTTCTAAATTTTAGTTAAGATCTTCTTAGTGCCTATTCTGACCTGTTTCTCTTGTTTTATGACATTTTTTTTTGTCAATGTGACTATATTAATTAATTGCCTTTTATGGTATTACCATATATATAGTCAAAACATTCTCAAACCTAGTTTCAAAGTCTAAATAAAAAACATTTTCATGTAGAACAAAAGTTAAAATGTCCTTTTCCTGGAAGATTGTTTGTGACAAATTGAAACTAGAAAAATTCGGGACGTCCAATATTATACTCTCCTTAGCTTAATTATTGCAAGAAATGCCGAACTGATGGTCCTTGTAACTGCAAATTAACTTCATTTAATTTAGTTAATAAATCTGTTAAATATAGGTAAATCTGGTTTCCACTTGATTAAATTTTCTTTTAAAATCAGTCATAATCTGGTTTACCAAGAGTCACTAACATAGACCCCCATTTACACCTCATGGACCCCAAAATTATTTTTTGGCTTACATGGACCCCCTGGGGCTCTATATAGACCACTTTGGGAATCACTGGTGTAAGTCATCCTGTAAATCAATCCATCTTGTGTGCTGCAACCATCTCTTTCATCTCTCTAAGTTAGTTACAAATCTAACTTTCTAATATTTACAGAATATTTTATTCATTTAAAAGTGTAGTTATGCTGAATAAGAAGTTAGTTGTCAACATTTGTTTCACATTATACGAGATTGTTTTTCATGCTTACGACCTCATGAATCAATTGTTTGTCACTTAATACACTTCTTTTAAATTTGTCTAATTCAGACAAATGATATGTAAAGCTTCAACACAAATGAATTACCAAACAATGAACATATATTTTGAAAGAAAAATAATACGAATACACAAAACAACTACTTAAAAATCTAATTTCTAATCATTTGTATACATCTATTCTTTATGGAATAAAGAGAAGGATAAATAACTTTTTCAGTCCAATTACTGTAACATAAATATTGAAATTTTTCTTTAAAATGATATATTACTAAAAATGTAACTCAAAAACCAATATTAATACTAACTACTTATTTATATATGCTTTAATCGTTAATTTTAAAACTTAGAGCAAACATAAAAAAAATTTTATAAAGGAAAAACAGGCATAATTTTTGCGAGATAAATTTTGCAAGATTACTCAATGCACGTGATACAAAACAGAAATATACAATAAAAAACATTTTAAAAATCAAAAATATTACTTAAAAATATCATACAATTTATTCAATTAACATATTTTATTCTTTCTAGAGAATACACAGAAACATGACACCTGTTGTTTCTCATAAATCTACTTTGATCTTTAAGATTAAATACAACTGTAACGCACGGTATAGTTCCAAGACCGAAATGTAGGTGCCGCCATTACAGTATTGTCTTGGACCGGAAGTGTGACTGTACGAAACACTAGTATCGTCAGAGAGAGTTTGGATCTGGACAAGCGTGTGTCCCCATTTTCGATGTCCAATCCTGGACTATGTAAACTTTACTTATTTTCTCTAAATGTTTGTCTTGTAATTGTCTAAGTGTCTGTTCTTTGTAACTGTGCTATCTTGTATAATTAAATATATTAATTTACCCCGAGATTCTATTAATTACTTTTGGTTACCCCAAGTAATGACGCAAGCGGCAGCTACAATTGGCGCCTAAACGTCGGCCCGACCCCAGCTCTCTCTCGCTTTTTTCCCCCCACAGCCTTAGGGGTGGAAGTGTTTGTCATCCCGACAATAAGAGGATTCGCACCCTGCGAATGAATATTTTCATCTAGAAAACCTGTTAACAGATAAGTGTTGTTTATTCTAAAAATTACCAGGCTCTGTTATTGTGTGTGTGTATAAGATTATTATTATTATTCGTAGTATATATTGTGTGTTACAGGAAAATAACATAATTGAATTTAAAGTTGATATTCATTTGTCAGTTTTCCTAATCTTTTGAAAACAAAATTTTCATTCTATCGGTTGATCTGATTAAAGCTATTTGAAGGTTAATTATTTATGGGAGCATATTTTCTTCCTAATTGAGAATTTTATGCTAATTACACGTATATGGATTTGTTATCAAGAAATTATTGCAATTCTTATAATAATTTTTTTCCCTGTTCTTTTTATGCCTAACATAAAAATAATTCTTTTGAAAGTGTATGATTGATTACGAAGTATTACTATATAACATTTGAAACCTTGTATGTTATTGATAAAGTATTTACATTTCTGTTTTTATTTAAAATTTTTGGAAAATATTTTCAAGTACTTCTACTAAGTGTAAACAAGTTTGTACTATTGATAACTTCAGAGTGAATGAATTAAATTATGAACGGTATTTCTATTTAAACGTATTTGAATTGTTTTATAAATCCATTTCATGTTAACTGCTGAAACTCCTTTTGATTAATAATGAATATTATATAAATATTGTTATTTTGGTTTTGATGTACTAAAGTAGAAGATAGTTAATATTGAAGAATTTGTTTTATTTTAATCTCATTAATATTGATTTGTAAATTAATTATCACATTTGAAATTAGAGAATTTTATTGTCATTCATCAAGTGTGCATTATAGTATAGAGTATTTTTTATATGTAAAGAAATTTTCAGATACATCAGTATTGTTTAACTATAATATTTCTAAAGTGTTTTCTGATCATTTTTATGATATATGTATTTTTTTTTTTTTTGGCTAAAACTTTGAAAAAGTTTTTTACTTTTATTATGTATTAAAAATGATAAAAACGAAAATATTTTAATTTTTTCTTTTTGTGATTCATGAAATTTTTTGAATTGTATATTGTAAGAAAGTAAGATATTATTTTTTTGTGGCATAATACTGTACTATTATTCTGTTAGTAGTATTTTGTCAAATTTAATTTTGGTCTGTTTATATATATAAAATTTAAAAATCAAAGTTTAAATTTGTAATTGATTCAATGCGGGAAAATTTGAATCATGTTTCCAACCAGGGGGAGGGCCCCCATCCAATAGCAACGACTTCCATAGAAAAAGTATAGACCACCCTGGTCATGAAAGAAGTGCCGCCCCGGCAATCAAAGACTCATGTTATAGAAAAGTGTATAGACCACCCTGGTCTCAGAAGAAGTGCCGCCCTGGCAATCAAAAAAAATCCTGTTACAGGAAAAGTTTATAGTCCACCCTGGTCTCGGAAGAAGTGCCACCCTGGCAATCAAAGATTCCTGTTATAGGAAAAGTTTATAGACCACCCTGGTCTCGGAAGAAGTGCCACCCTGGCAATCAAAGATTCCTGTTATAGGAAAAGTTTATAGACCACCCTGGTCTCGGAAGAAGTGCCACCCTGGCAATCAAAGAATCTTGTTATAGGAAAAGTTTATGGACCACCCTGGTCTCAGAAGAAGTGCCACCCTGGCAATCAAAGTTTCCTATCATAGGAAAAGTGTATGGACCACCCTGGTCTTAGAAGAAGCTCCTCTGAGGAAAAGAGGATGCCCCCCCCCCAAAAAGAGTACCTCCTGTTTCCGAGCCGAGACGTCAACGGAACCAGAGGGGGAGTCTGTAACGCACAGTATAGTTCCAAGACTGAAATGTAGGTGCCGCCATTACAGTATTGTCTTAGACCGGAAGTGTGACTGTACGAAACACTAGTATCGTCAGAGAGAGTTTGGATCTAGACAAGCGTGTGTCCCCATTTTCGATGTCCAATCCTGGACTATGTAAACTTTACTTATTTTCACTTATTTTCTCTAAATGTTTGTCTTGTAATTGTCTAAGTGTCTGTTCTTTGTAACTGTGCTATCTTGTATCATTAAATATATTAATTTACCCCGAGATTCTATTAATTACTTTTGGTTACCCCAAGTAATGACGCAAGCGGCAGCTACACAACTTTATATTCTTCACATAAAAAATTGAAGTCTTGCATTTCCTTATATATATATAAAATTATTCATTCAATCAATTAATGTTGAAGTCGTTTTTTAAAAAAATATTTAAGCTTAAAAGCATTTTTTACCAAGACAAGTTTATCAAACTAATATGCTAAAGAAATTAACAGTAATACATACCTCTAGAACCAGCTATAAAACCAAGTATCAATGCCTTCTCTGGTCTTGTAACTTTGTTTGATTTATTAAACATTTCTTGAGCTTCTTGCATTTGCTCTTTCTGCAAAGTAGATAAAAGGATTGTTATCTAAACATTTCTTTTTTCACACTTACTCAACTAATGATTGAAAATAATGACTAACTCAATACTATTGCTTTCAATCAAACCCATCTAGAAACATTAAATATACCGTAAAATCCAGCATATTTTGCACACTTTTAACACAAAAAAATAAGATCAAAATTTACAGGTGCGTGTTATACGCCGGGTATAAAAATAATAATCTTTAAAAATAAAACAAAGATGAGCATAGGAAAAAAAATTTTAAGACTTTTACATGTATCAAATATTGTTTCTTTAAAAGAAATGACATTCTTTTTGAACTTAAACAAGCCATAATTCTAGAAGTATACTATTTTTTTCCGAATAAACGTATATCAAATAAATGACTTTAAAGATAAGAGCATTGCATACATTCATTTAAGATTTCTTTGTAAAAAAAGGAGGTACATTATGGCAAATATATATCAAAACTAAAGATTGTAACTTGAAAGTAAAGGTGTGCATTATATGCCAGATTATATGATATTAGAAAAAATACATTATCCTTATAAATATCACTATATTTCTAATTCAATTACTTAGAAAAAATTCCTTTCTTTTATTCCAATGCACTCATTACAGTTGGAAATTTTCATAAAATATATGCATTTAATTCCTGAGGTATAAAAAGTGTTTTCAATTTTCAACTTTTACAATGAATCATTTTGAATTAATAACTGAATCTGAGGAAGCAACACTGATTTATGTTTTTAATTTTTCTTATTTAGATAAATTTCTTTAAAAAAGTTTTTTCATTAAAATTAAATTATAATTTTTCTAATATTTAATTATAAAGCTAAATAGCTTTAAACTGCTTAAATTAATAAAACATATACTCTACATCTTTTAACATTAAAACTAGTTAAGAACCCAAGCAGTGAAAAAAATTACTTGGATCTTCATTAACTTTAATAAAAGTTAAAGGTGTTATTGGCTTATTATTTACCAAACTAATTATTGTTTGTTCTTTGATACTGCTTCTCACATTTTTTTTTTAAAATCAGTAATTCTATTTTACCTTAGCTTCCAGGATGCACTAATTGGTCTATAATATATTTAGTTTTCTGCAAATGTAAATAACATTTATTAATCAGTCAAAGATATTCCTCCAGATTTGATTTCTCATACTTATCTGATACAAAGCAGCAGCAAGCCAGGCCAAGTAACACTTTTCTATAGATTCTCAATGTCTAAATAGCAAAACAAATTCACTTTTTGGAATTAAAGAAGAAATTAAAATAACTGCAGAAATATTCTGCTTAAAAAAGAAAGATGAGTTTCAAAACTTACAGATGAGAATTTTGAAGCTACAAATGCATTACAGTGTAATACTTTTAAAACAAAAACCCTTAACATGAAATAATACAATGGTCTTGACAAACTACTTTGTATTTGCATGCATTTCCCCCTCTTAAAATGAAATGAAAATTGCTTATAACATAAAGAGATTTCTCTTCTGGGATAGGGATGCAATGACTAGGGTTCATGCTATTTGATATACTGAATTTCCAAGGAATGCAATATATTGATCTTCCCTTTTTCCAATGTGTAGTAAAAATACTTAATTTAAGTAAAAAATCTAAATACATTTTGTAATCTACATTTATTTTATAAAATAAAGCTTATGCGTTAACCTATTCAGGACCACAATTACATATATGTGATCAAGAGATTTTTCCTTCACAGCCTTATATATGTGATCACCCTTTCTGCCCATTGAAGCTTGTGATTCCATGAGCGTGATTGGGAGCATTTTTACTTTTAAATGGCACAAGATGGCGGTTGAAGTCCATTTTTTTTCCAACTAATGTTTCCCCGACCTTCAACATGTGCTTTTGGTTCATAGTTTTTAGATCTGGGATCTATGAATGTAAATAACTGCATGTGTTCTCTTTCAAGAGAAATGGACAATCAAAGGTTCATGATTTTCTGCTCAAATGGTTTTTGTTTATATTTTGATGGAGTGGGAAAATGATAGAATATTTATTGGTTTATGCGGGTATAGATTTCTTGTCAGATAGTATTTTGTATGTTTTGTCAGTTTTATTTTAATTACCATGGCGGAAAGAGTGAAATCTTTAACTGAGATCTCTAAATTGATGTACGAACTAGGTAGTGAAATAGATGAAAGTAGATTTTGGAATAGATATAAGCGTTAGTGAATCTTGGCTAATCAGGTAACACTGAAATAGTTGATTAAATGGATAGTAGGGTGAACAATATAAGTGAGAGTCCCGGACAATGTTTTAAAAAATGTGACATAAGCTTCAAAATTTTTAAATATTATGTTGTTTTCTTACACTTATTTTACATTCAATATTCTAATAATATTTTCTTTAATTTGAACATTCATATGCAAGTGTATGAAATTTTTTGTCATTTTCCTGATAGTATATACTATATATAAAACTTTATTATTAAAATCAAAACATTATCTTTATAATTAGCATTTTTTCCCCTTAAATATTGTGAAAATTTTATTACAGTATATTCTAATATTATCAATGATGCTGAACTGTCAATTTCAGTGTATTTTGCAGTAAAGATATCATATTAACTTTTAAATTAAATTAGGCTTTAGGCCAGCGTTTCTCAACCTTTTTTGGCCCGCGGACCGGTAAAATTTGTAAAAATAATTCGCGGACCGGTGATATTTTTTTAACAACAAAATTTTACTAGGTTTTTTAGAACTACTACATAAGTTAATTGGAACGTGTTTATTATCATTTGCTTACAATAATATTTAAATGTAAATATATGTAATTATATTATTTACATATAATATATATAATAAAACTTCAACGAAAATCACAGAAAATTATAAAAAAAAATCACAAATTCATGGACATAGGAACACAACAAAAATATCACTCTTACGATTACTAAAAAATTAAATCAAAAAAATTTATAAAACAAAACATAATTTATTGAATTGAAGTAGTTCTAGTCGGGCTTAAAGGCCGTCGTTGGTTGGAATTGCTTCCTGACGTTTCGCTGGCACGAGTGGCTAGCTTCTTCTGAGGTGTTCATCTCAAAGGTTGGATGCAGACTGGATGGAGATGGAAGCACCTCAGAAAAAGCTAGCCACTCGTGCCAGCGAAACGTCAGGAAGCAATTCCAACCAACGACGGCCTTTAAGCCCGACTAGAACTACTTCAAGTCAAAACAACGGCCGCGAAAGCCTCAACCATTTTAACATAATTTATTGTTTGTTTGTAATAATAATTTTTAATAAATAACAAACCCCTGAAAAAATTACAACAAAAAATATCAGAAATTATAAAAAAAATCACAAAATCATTGCATATGAACACAACAAAATACTCCAACATGTGATACTACACTAAATTAAATATCTAAAATTTTTATATTGGCATGTATTGTTAATGAGAAGATTGTGACTGCTCTTCTTCAATCAACTTTTCAATTGTGGGTTCTAAATTAGTCAAGCTAAGTCGGAGCGGCGAAATAACCGAAAGACGATTTCTAAATTTATTTTTTATTACCGTCATAGATGAAAATCCCGCTTCACATAAATATGTAGTTGCGAAGGGGACTAACATTTTCATTGCTTTCTCGTATAGAGATGGATATTCATTTTTCAATTTGATCCAAAATTTATCTAGGGACATTGTTGAAAAACTAGCTTTTAACATAATATCTGTACTAATCTCAAGGAGGGATTCATATTCTCTGTCACTTAAATTTAACTTACTACTCTCATATGGTATGAAGGGGTTTGTTATCCACACATTTCTTTCACACGTGGTATTTTCAGATGGGAAATATTTTTCGAAACCATTTTTTAAAGATTGTAAGTGATGCCCAATGATTATATTTAATTTTGATACGTTTAAATCTTGTTGCAAATTAATAAAATCAAAATAATTATTAAATACATCAATATTATTGGTATTTACTTTATCCACCCAAAAATTAATTTTTTTCTTGAATCCATCTATTTTATTAAATAAATGAAACGCATTTATAGAAGTTCCTTGTAAACTCAAATTTAAATCGTTGATATATGAAAATATATCACTTAAATATGCTAGTTTTGCAACCCATTCTACATCAGAAAAATGCATACTCAAAGGATTATTTTTTTCTCTTAAAAATATTTCTACTTCCGTCTTTAATTCAAAAAGCCTGGTTAAAATCTTACCCCGCGAGAGCCATCGAACTTCTGTATGCAATAATAACTGCTCATGTTTGGCACCAACCTCCTGACAAAATATTGCGAATAACCTACTGTTTAAATTGCTTTTTTTGATAAAATTAATAATTTTTATAGATTCCGCTAAAACCTCATGTAATTCTGTGGATAAACTTTTCGCTGCTAAATGTTGTCTGTGGATTATACAGTGGGTAATTAATAAATCAGAATTAACTGCTTGCTGAATTCTTTTAGTAACACCACAATGTCTGCCAGCCATACTAGCCGCCCCATCGGAACACACACCTACGCAATTTTTCCATTCTAAAGAATGTTTAATAACATAAGAATTAAGTGCTTTAAAAATCTCATCACTTGTTGTATATGAAACCAATTCTATACAACACAAGAATTCTTCTTTTATTTCTTCCAAAATAAAATTAATATATCTAACATAGCAAATTAATATGGCCTTTTTAGAAATATCGCATGATTCGTCGATTTGTATTGCAAAAAGTGATGATTCCTTTATCTTTTGTATTAATTGATATTCCACATTCTCTGATAATTTTTCAATTCTTCTTCTTATAGTATCATTAGATAAGGGAATCGATTTGATTTTATCAACAGCAGAGAGTCCAAACATTTCTAAACAGACGTCTATTAAAACTGGTTTTATTAAATTTTCCCCAGTAGTAAAGGATTTTTTGGTTTTAGCAATCCGAAGGGCAACTAGGTACGAACATTTTAATAATGACTTGTTGTGAATAAAATTTTGTTTAAATGTTTTTGTTTGTAATCCTAATTCTTGTTTTTTACGCTCAAAATATTCACGCGGCTTTTTTTCCAGCTCGGAATGTTTAGCCTTCAGATGTCGTAACATTTTCGCTGGTTTCATAGCATCATTTACTAAAACTTCATGGCAAATGATACACATCGGACGTATATCTTCTTCCGTAGAATTGGGCCAAAGAATAAAACCATATTTTAAATATTCGTGGTTGTAGTGTCTGATAAATGGTTTTCTCTTTTTTCCTGGTGGAATTTCTGTTTTGTCGTCATTTTTTTGAGACGTTGAACTGGTATTCAAAAAATTAAATATCGTGCCTTGTTTACGGTTCATCTTACTAAGGGTTAAAAAATATTTTTTTATTAGCGCCTACATACATACATACAAGTATATAAATAATCAATAAACTTACTGTTATATTGGTCCAATCCAGTTAAACAGATATATAATTATTATAATAATGTTTCGTTTAACAATAACTTAAAAACACCCAGACTATACAACGATAAAACTGTACCAGATCACACATCAAATCTATTAACCTTCTGTAAGAACTCCTTCAATCAACGCTTCCGTGTTCTGTGATCCACCGAACACAAATAAGCTGTGATCTATATACTATTATAACCCCGGCTTAAGTGTCTGTCGCCAACAGAGGGGTTTACGCGCCGCGCTCTCGCGCACTTTTGTCAGCATTTTGGGAATTTTTCTTCAGTGCCGTACTAACCATAAATTACATAGAATTAAAATTAGTTCAAGATATATTTGTATTTCGTAATTTTATAAATTAAAATTTAGTTATAATTATTATTTTTTTTTTGATAAGTAAATTTTTTTCGCGAATAGAAGAAATTGTCCGCGGACCGGTAAGATTTCTCCGCGGACCGCTGGTGGTCCGCCGGACCAGCGGTTGAGAATAGCTGCTTTAGGCCTTATAACACATACATGTATCATGAGCAATTTTTCTTTCAACCAACCATTTTGAGCAATTTTTACTCAGTTACCATAGCAACGGCTTCAAGCAACTTCTTGCTAGTGAGCTGAAAAAATTGCTCCAAATTTTAACCAATAGGGTTCTTTATCTCCGACATGAAAACAAGATGGCAGCCTCATCCTTGTCAAGCATAGTATTAGAAATGTACGTATTACAACGGAATGAAATGGCAGAGAGCAGTTTGATTGACAAAGTTAAAAAATTTACATACCAATAAAATCCTAAAACCCCCTTTTTTGCAAAAAGATTTTTTTTAAAAAAAAATTAGCAAGCCTGCAGCGGCGAGTAACTTTTTAATGGGAGATAGAGTGCAGCTGATATCAGAGCATGTCATTTTGTTTACAGCAACCCTTCTCCCTCAGTTGCTTTAAAAAATTGGGCAAAACAGTTGCTCAAAAAATGTGTGTGATAAAACCTTTAGTAGGGAGATTCACCCTGTCTAATGTGCATGTATACTATTAGAACGTGCGAGCCTTGAAGAACACTTCTTTCCCTTTTTACTGGCCCTCAATGTCTTACATCTTTGATAGCAGAATTAACACTAAAAATTTAACTTCCCTCTAAAAAAAGCATAGATAAAATTTTAATTTTTGGATATTTCTTAATATTTTTTCAGGTCCCTTCAGCTTCAAATAATCTAAGTCTGAAAGTATTTCTTGAAAACACAAAATTACACATACTGTTAATGAAAGACTCTTTTTAGGAGGTGGTGTAGGTTGAACTATTGTATGCATCTGGACTTGTTGCGGAGGCTGCACGGTGGGTGGTGGTTGCAGGATTTGTGTAGGTACTTGTTGTTGTTGTTGTTGCGGCTGCTGCTGCTGTTGTTGTTGAACAGGCATGTGCTGTAACTGTAAAGAGGTGCCACCAATAGATGCCAAATTACCAATTGTAGTGGTATGAATGACCTGTGCCTTAGGAGTTTCTGGCTGCACAGGCGTAGCATTAACAGTCTGAGCAGGAGCTGGTATTTGATTGGTCGGTTGCTCAAGGGTGGGAGTTGTTGCAGTGAAACCTTCTCGTTTTACTGCAGCTGGAGTAGTCGGTGTAGGAGCTGAAAAATATCATTAAATTAAGAACATACAAATATATAAAACAAAAATTAAATTGAAACTTCTATCCTATTTACATTTGTACAATAAAGATTTTTTCCCCAAGTTATGATAAATAACTTTGAAGAAGAAATATTTATGCTAATAGTAGCACCAAAACATTGCCCTCTTTCTTTAAAACTAAAGATTTTTTAAATACCAATCAAGAGTCACAAAATAATAAGTAAATGAATGCTAATAATGTGTATGGTATACAACTGACAAAGGAATTTTGTTCTATATGCCCTCATCAACGTTAAAAAAAATTTCAACCAAAAATTCCTTTTCAATGTACATAATTGAATAACTGTTTAGAATTTTAATGTTGCATTGATCATTTGGTATTCTTACTTCAAAACATGTAAAATTATGCTTACAGAAATAAAATATGGATTGAAATGAATTAAATATGAAATACATATTTCCTTATCAATAACAATTTTAAAAAATTGAATACAAAGGGGGAACACAAACAAAACTCAAGAAGTTATAAATAATCACATATGGGAGTTTTATTTTAAATAAAAACAATGTAATAGATCACAAGATAACAAGGCATCACAAAATGTTAGCAATGAAACAAATTTTAACCTACTCCATTCTACATAAAGCAGTTGCTAATAAATTCCTAAATTAAAAATCAACTGATATAAAAAAAATCAAGTTTTCATTTCATTCAATTTAAATTTGACAACACTTGGAAAAAGTACATTAATTGTCATAATTATGATTAGATATGCAATTTTAAAACATTATGATTAAATACGTGATTTTAAACAACTTTCAAAAGATTTGTCTTTAACTAAATCTCTCAAATGGAAAATGAAATAAAAAGGAAAATCAAGAATACAAAATGGTTTCTAGGTAAGAAAATGAAGTTCAAACTATCAAAATTCAACAAATTCTATACATCAAACCCCTTTTTTATTGGCAAGGAAACAGCTGTGTTAAATAAAAGCAAAAGATTACCTTTAAAAAAAGTGCAAAAAGACCCCAATGCAAAGATTTTTATTAAAAGCAATGTACAATGCATTTTAAAACAAAAAGCAAAGCAATAACATAATAACAGCATGACAAAATAAACAAGAACATAGCAATTTATATAAGGTAGAAATGTCCTTTCTTTCACCTTAGAATAAAAAAAAGATAAAGAAAACAAAGCATAAAGAAAGAATACAGGAAAGATTAAGTATAATAAGATATAAAAGAAAAATAGGCAAAGTTAAAAATAATATTCTCCAAGAATTAATTACAATCAATGATTAAACCCATAATTGTTAGTATACTTATAAATTTACACTAATTTTGATATTTATCTCACTAGTAACCTAGTTTTTATATTCATATATCACACAATAATTAATGAAAATGTTTTTAAAATAATAAAACTTACAGATAAATCATTGTTTTTTTAGTTATTTTTTAGACTACCCCTTCTCTAAAAAATAAAAGCAATCATACACCCAAAATCAAATGAGGGGAAAACATTTAGTGAATAAAAAATACCTAAATAAAAAACATTATTCATCTATGTTATTGAACTTAAGTCCCCCCCCCCATTATAAATTTTGCCAATTATTTCTTTTATTTGCAGAATTTATAAGATGGCATATAACTTAATAACCAATTAAAACATTCTTTCAGTATTTAGTATACTTTTATATCTTTGACTCTTAAATTTGAACATCTGCACTAGAATAATCACTGTTTGAAAAACAGAATTAAGATTTTTTTTCCTTACATTTCTGGATGATGTAAAAGCTTTTTACAAATGAACTGCCAAAATTATTCCTATAGTACTGATACATTATCCTATTTATTGTTTAACTTTCAAATTTAAATTGAAGCATCTGAAAAAATTTAGATCTGATTTACACAGAAATAAAGAAAATAAGAGAAAATAGTCATACAAGGAAAGATAGTCATCTCCTTACTTCCCAAGATGGTCAGTAAAGTGTTTGTGATCTTTATAAACTGAATCAAAATTATATTACCCGCTTTTCTGATTATTATTTTAACTACTGCTTTACCAGGTAAAGTAGGAGTAGTATTTGCCACTGTTGGAAGCACATTGGCAGGAGGTGTAGGTGCATAGTTTGGAGTTGTACCCGATGGAGCTATGACAGGAATGCTTGGACCAGAAAGCTACAGAAATTTAAAAAAGACAATTACAACTATGTTAAAATTTAATTTATGTGCATTAATTATCAATAAATCACAAAATCTAGCAAAAAATTAAAAAGCACCCAATTTATAAGAGTTGTATTACCTATAAAATGAATAAGTTTTATGTTTGACAAACAGAGAAGTCATACTTCTAGAAGTTAAAAAAAAAATGTTAGAAGTTCCTTTTGATTTAAATTTAGTTCCCTATTGTAAATTTCTTAATTATTTTAAAGTAGCTGTATAAGATTTATACAATAAAATAGCAACTTTTTTATTTGAACAAGAAATTTTTTAAAAAAAAGATTGCCTACATACATGTTTTACTTTTAAAAAAAATATTCAAGAAAATTTAAAACATATTGCAAATTAAATGTAAACCAATTATGAATTTCTTTAAAATTAAATAAGAAAATAATACCCAAAAAAATCAATAACCGGCTGTATTATTTAATCATTTCATTGCAGAATTTTTCTAGAACTATAATAATATTCCATGACTGTTACTCTTAATGTTTTGCATGATACCTAAATTACAACTCTGTTCCATTTGTAAATGTAGAATATTTTACAACAAACAGATTTTTATTAAAGCATTTAAGTTCAGTGATGAATTTTTTTTTATCTCGTAAATCTTAAGTGCAATCTCACATCTTTAAACATGGAAAATTGTTGCATGAATTTATATGTAAGCTGTTGCATACCTATACACTACTTTGTAATACAGGAAATGAATTATAAATTCAGTCCTTACTTAAGAAATCAAGAGCATCATTTTCTAATTAATACATTAGCACTTGCTATGTCTTTGCAGATTTACATTTCCTCTTTATTAGCAAAATACACAAATTATGGTGCTCAAGATACATATAAATAATTTTAATTTATTAGTAGTATGTAGCATCATGCTTTTTAGGATTGCAATGAATTTTCCAAACAAGTAAAATCTACTTAGAATGTAAAAATTCAAAACTAAATTCTGTATTATACTTGTTAAAAAGACAATTTTGATATTTTCTTCCATATTTGGATTAATCACTTCAATGATTTTTAAAGAAAATAAAAGTACTAATGAATCTAGCAACCTTTTCAATGGAACATACACTTAAATCTTGCCATTGTAATATATTAGTATTTGCATAATAATTTAATAATGGCAATTTATTACTATGTAGATGAAAAGCATAAATCAATAGATCCATATGAATAATTATTAATTCCAACAAGATGATTCGTAATAATTTATAAATCTTTTTGGATCGGCATGTACTTTAAAATAAATAGTCTCAACCATAATTTTTAAAATTAAAAAATTGCCATTATTTTGACCTAAAAAGTTTCAAAATTAAATTTGAGTATGGCAGCAATACAAATGGAACCCAAGATTAGAAAATAGCTGAATCAATGAAATGGACAATATTAAGTAAGATTTTAACAACCTCTCTTTACAGCATATGCAGTAGATATAAAAAATATATGATAATTAGTTAATTCATGTAGCCCTTGATTTTAAAACTTAAAAACTATGGACACACATTTCATATATACTATTTCCTACTACAATAGATCAAAGAACATGTATTTAAAAAGTTAATATAGGGGGGAGGGAATCTTTTAGCTCAATATAGAGTGTGAATAAAACATTTTCTTATAGAACAATTCCATCTTCTTTACTTATAAAATTGAACGAAGCAATCTTAAATTTGGAAATACATGCCATATAAAGCTCAGTTCACATTCACTGCAATTCTTGCATATTAGGGGACTTAATACACATTTTCCATTAGTCTACATTTTAAAATAGATGTTTGTAGTTTTGTTTTACTTGCAATACTTTATTTAGCACTTTTCAAACACCTAAATACAGATTTGAAGTAGCAGAGCTTTTCGATATATACATAACATATATGCTTGACATAAATACTATAACATAATATTCAAATTGAATATGAAATCTAATATAAAAGTGCTAAATTTGGAAAACTTTCAAATATGTATTCCACATGTATAAATAATTCTGATTAAATGACCTGCTGCAGTAGATAAGCCAAAAATAATAAAAGAAAGACAAATACATAAATATATATTTGATATACATTTAAATAAGCGTAGTAAATTCAAATGGCAGTGATAATATTATTTCTAAGAATTTTTAACAGAGTTCAGAAAGAGTCATTATGATAGGTTTAGTGTTAGTATGTTTGTATCATCTTAAGCTTATCCAGTGAATAATAATATACTAGTGATCGATAAAGCAAACAGATTGGTGTGTATAGTTTCATACTAAATAAAAACCATTTTGTTCATTAATAAACTTAATATAATTTAGTGCATATATAAATCATTTTTTCCAAACTTCTTTACAAGTTTATATTCTGTAGAGATAAGGGAATATATATATTGTTACTTTTCACCTACCACCCTAGCAATACCTTAACTCTCTATGAACTAATCTATACTTACTAAAAACTATGAATGTATACCATCATTTAAAAGATATTTTAAGAATATATATTCATGTTTTAACTGTATACTGCTCTGTTAATGGAAAGAAAAACCATTACCT
Organism: Trichonephila clavata; assembly: GCA_019973975.1. Taxonomy (NCBI): domain Eukaryota; kingdom Metazoa; phylum Arthropoda; class Arachnida; order Araneae; family Nephilidae; genus Trichonephila; species Trichonephila clavata. Next base: position 34,871 of record BMAO01038939.1, on the reverse strand, counting down.
GTGATGTAGTAAGAAGACCAGCAGCATAGTCTGGAGTACTTGGGGAAGAAGTGACTGGTGGAGTGGCACCATCTTTCTCTTTGCGAGCTTCAGGAGTTTCAATTTCTGCAAAAGTATTAGAGGTTCAAAAATTTGATTACCAATCTTAACTTTCAATAAATTACCTTACATTAATTTTTCTTTAATTTTTTTTGGCTTTTTTAAATCGATTTGCACTGATACAAATTTAGATTTTATGCACCAGAGTAATACTCAGTAAAAAGACAATTTCTCAAATAAAATAAATACTGCATTTCCATTAACTCTATTTCCAAATGAAATATTACTCTTGATATTTTACTGCAAGATTTAATAATTGGAATAAAATGTTTGTAAAATTCTACATTACAAAATTAAGCATTTTGAAATCAAGCTATGTAAATCTACACAATTTTGACAGCAAGAGAAAAAAATAAATTATCTCCCAAAATATGTTAAGAGGAAATCACATTGCACACATGTGTAAAACTAACATAAAACATTGCTGTCTCAAAATGTTTGGAAAAAAAAAAAAAGCTAGAAAAATGAAATTTTGTCAAAAACTTTTAGAGGATTTCCCCTCTACTAATAAGATAAATAATTCCAAATATCAATACAAATATTCACTAATAAGAATTAGGTCTAAGTTTTCAATGTAATTTACTTGATAATATATTTAACATTACACAAACTAAAATATATAATTTTAACTAATCCTTATATACAAATGGATAAAAATAATCACATAAAAAATAACAAATGTTAGATCATAATTAAAACAAGCCTTCCGGATAAAACTAGGAAATTCGACTAGATCACATTATGACAGATTGTAAAGTGATTTTTAAATAAACATTCTTTATTTTTATGCATTATTTATAGAGACAAATTTTTAAAAAGGAGAATGAATAAAGCAATTTTTTAAAATAACTTCACATTGAAACTAAAAGTTTTTTAAATAACATACCTGGAAGTTTCTTTCTTCTTTTGGCATCACGACCATAACCCATTGGTTGTTCGTCTATTTCAAGCAGCTTTTAAAAAAAGAAATAATTTATATATCAACTGAATTTACAATTTCAAATAGTGCATATTATAAATAAAAATATAATCTAATTAAATTTAATCTACAACTACTATTTTCAAGTGCTACTCTAAATTATACAGTCAACCACGCATTTTCAACTTTTTTGAAGGTATATTTTCCCATTCTAACATTATGTTTTGGCTTTTCATGCTACACAAGTCAACATATTTTTTAGGCTATTACTTAAGTTACGAATAAATTGTACTTACTATTTTTAAACAATTACTTTTACCAATAATGAACTCAAATTTTCAAAAGTGTTACAACAGTAATAATTAACATAGGATTAATGTAAAATGCATACAAAAATCAAGCAATTTCTCAAATCATAGGTAATTTATATATAATCAAGAAATAACTGAAGCATAATGAAATTAAGAATTTATTGACAATTTGAGGCTGCTAACTTTATCTCAAAAACTGCTTCTTCACAATTTGGCATTCTGCGCAACATATTTTCAGGTAAAACTTAATTTTTAACTTAAAAATTTTTTAAACAATGGCTAGGTAAAAATTATTTAATGTGGTTATTAACACAGTAAATTTAATTTTAGTGAATTACTATGTGTAATTAAAGCAAAAATAAATAAAAAAAATTTGACACATGAAATAACTTTGTTTCATTAAAATTTATTTTTTAAAAACCACAAATAGATATAAATACTTAATTAAATTAACTTCTCTTGATGACAAACTGTTAATTGCAAAACTAAAAATCATATAGTAGAAACATAACTGTGTTTCATAAACCATCATAGGACCTAGCAAGAATGGAGAAATTGCTCAACTCTAAACCAAGCATAGTTTTAACTGTAACCCCCACCCCCTATTTTTATTATAAGCCTCAGCATTGCTTTGTGAATTGTAACATAAGTGTATGCATTAAAGATGCCATTTCAGTTAAATAGATTTTATTTGATTTCTCAATGACTTTTGTATATCTACAAATAAGAACCTCTGGTTTGACATTTTGCAACATACATATATTTTTTTTTTATTTGGCATTTGCAGCTATAGTAAATGTCAGTAGGATGTCCAAGAGAGTGAAGCAAAACTTGTTGGGATCAAGTTTCACCCTGCATTGCACTTCTTTTGTAGACAATAAAACAGGATGGCACATCGTTAACATATAAATCTGTTGAGTTAACAGATTTAACAAACATTTTACAAAATTCTTGTAAATTTAATAAATTTACAAGGCTGTACAGGAATTATTTGAGCTACTTCTGAGTAATGAAAACATGAATAACAAGTTTCCTGATGACTTCACAAAGATAGTAACTACGAAAATATAGCAATAAAAATGATCCAACTATCTTCAGATTTGGAATATGCTATTAGCAACAGACAATGAAACACAAAGTGGAAGCTGGGATTTCACATACTACCACAAGAAAATTTAAATTTCCGAAATTTGAGTTAAAGAATGAGACAATTTAGCTAACAAAAGTAACTCAACTCCTAGCTAATCCATCTTTAATTACTAATGCATAGCTACAAACAATAGTTTTAAAACTGTGCAATAATGGTAATGAATTGATTTTGAAATGTTTGCTAGATAATATGTCTCAAAAGTTTTAGCTAACTTAGTAAATAATTGATCATTTGAAAGTAAAACCATTGTCGAAACAACTCATTATTCTTGTTTTTTTTGGAGGGGGAGACACAGTACTAAGGAAACACTTCTTACACAATGTCATTAAGAATATAGGTGACAGGTTTTATATATAGCCAAATTAAAGTCCCCTGAGAAAATAAAATGTTATACTTGCCTAAATTAAATGATTTGCAGGAACTATTAAAAATTAAAGAAAGGTTATTACAGTGCCTGATTTGAGCCATTCTGTAAATGAATTTATATGCTTTTAGGCACTGATGTAAATTAAGAGTTATTTTGCCAGGTAGTAAAATAAAATTAAGGCCAAGTCTAATAGCTATTGGTACTATGTTAGGGTTTACTTTCATTGGTAAATCAGACAAGTGAAACAGTTAATGATCCCACTGAGGTTTCAGTACCTGCCAATGATTGTTTACATAGAGGTCCAAATTAGATAAGAGTTGATACTGGATATATTCTCCATGCACCCAGTTGTCTTTTCAGCTGATACTAAAAGGCATTTTAACATACAAGAGTCACCCCCTGAGCAAAGAGATTTTTTTAAAAGTTTTTCCACCCTCACAAAAACAATGAAATAGTGTATCATCATAGCTGCTTGGAGTGTAATCAAGCTCATTTTTTAGCTGCCTCTATCAATCATTTACTAGATAATGTCCAAAATATGTAGATATGGTATCAAAGCTTTGCTACTCCTTTTATGTTGATAACCATGTAAACACAGTTTCAGATGCACAGAAGATCCAAGTCATTTGTCTAAAGCTCAAAAAATTATGTCAAATGGATGCTTCAACTAGAGGGGATTGGAAAACAATGCTAAAAATGAAATGATTTAAAAATATGAAGGTGATTTAAAAAAAACTTGATTTAAAATGGAATTAAATAAGGACGCTACAAGGTAGCAGCTCTGAAACTTTTGACCACTGTGCCCCGCCCCCCTCCCCTCCATCAAGATTTTGAGCATCCCTTTCTGACTCCCAATATATGGCTGAGTGATTTAAAAGCTTTTCAATAACTGTATGAGACACTGCTTCTTCTACTATACAGACTTTTTAACACTTTTTTTCCTTACGTTTCCCATTTCACTGAGGCAATTAAGAGATCTAGTCTAAGATGGCACATCTCTCAATTTTTCTACAAGGCTTTTCAGAGTCTGTAAAAGATGGAAATCTTAATATTAGTCTTTGCAGACCCCCTAAAAAGGTGGTAGGGACCCCAGGGAGTCTGTGGACCACATTTTAAGAATTCCTGCTCTAATATGTTCAATTTCGGAAATATTAGAAAAACCAATAGAAATGACCAAAAATTTTTATTGGCTATTTAAGGAATATTCAATCCTTTAGGGATTTTAACAGCTGCTAACCACCACTCAAAATTTGGTAGCAAAAAGCCTGTAAGTTTAAATTGTTTTAGGACAGTCCCCTGCTACCTGGGTTGTGAGATAAATTTGATACATGGTTTAAAGAAATTTTAAAACATCTAAATGTAGAAATTCCCATATACTGAGAAATAAATTCAGAAACAGAATTCGATGCTTTTGTTGATGCATCCAAAAATGCTTATGCTGCCTGCATTTATGTTAGGACCAAGTTGAAATCAGATATTAAACTGCATCTGCTCAGAGCTAAGTCAAGAGTAGTGCTAACTAAATCAGTATAATACCTCGGTTAGGACTTCTGGTTTGCTGCATGGGAGTCAGAATAGCCAATTCTATTAAAAACTCAGCTGATACCTGATTTAAGTATGATGTATTGGAAAGACTTATGCTTGCCTTCTACTGGATTGAGATTGATGGAGAATGGTAAATTTTTATTTCAAACCAAGTCAAAGAATGAGGTAAAATTGCTCTTTTGGAAAACTGAATTCCACACATGTTCTATCATGTGACTGCTCTCCATGACATCTTTTAAAATGTAAATGGTTTGTAGGTACAAAATAACTACCAGGGAATTCTAAGATGACAATATATATATAAGGCTAAAAATCTTGACTGCGAGAGAAGAAAAATTAAACTCTATAACCTTAATGTTAAACATAAGAGAAACATGGTATTAAAATAAAGTCTCAAATTACCATTCTATTATTTGGGTGACAACTAGGGTTTTGAGATTTTTATGTAACTGTCGTAGGCAGTCTGAAAATATCTCAATGTGTTCAGTGCATAAAGAGTATGCTCTCAACATATAAAGCATCCAACATGTAAATACATTTAAAATAGTGATGATTTAATCTAGATTAAAACCAGAATCACAGAGCAAAAAGAGATTCCAATTTCTTGTCTCTTATTCCACCTTCAAATAATTGCATTCTGATAGAGAGGTTAACTGAATATTTTCAAAAGAGAAAAACTCATGTAGGTAGGCACGTTCTTGTCTCAATTCTTAGAGGAATTTTGGATTTTAAAGACAAGAGGGGACTGTCAAAAATATCATTAACAATTGTGTAAGATGCAAGAGATACAGAGCAAAACCAGTTAAGAGGGAATCTGTATCTTTACCTGCTCATAGAGTAAGGGATACTAACATGTTTGAAGTAATGTGCTGATCTTACCAGACCTCTCTTTCACAAAAATAATGAAAAGGAATGGATTGTTCTCTACAACGTGCAGTCTCTTGTGCAAAGCATTTAGAGCTGATTACATCCATCAAACAATAACTTTCCACTGTCTTTGTGCCATTTCATAGACAGAAAGAGCAGGCCTTCTGTCGTGTACACTGATAATGATAAAATTTTTAAGGGTGCTGTCTAGGGCTTCAAAAGACTGGAGTAGACAAAAATTATGCATGAAACAGATTCAATGTATAAAATGGAAGTTTATTCCTTCTACTGCAGCGTATTGGGAGAGGCTCTTAGGAATACTCAAAGATATGTCAAAACATTTTAAAGAATGCAATTTTGATATATAAAGAACTTCTCACTGTTTTAGGGGAATGCCAATCTATTATCAACAGTAGTCCTTTGACTTGCTTATCACAGGGCTTAGATGACCTAGTATGCATAACACCCTCCCCCTGCAATGTTCATGATGACTATTGGATTTACAAATGTGACTCATTTAGACTTTCGTGATTTCGCCAAATTTCACAAAAGAGTGAAATTTTGAGAGATCTTAGAGGAAGATTTTGAAGAGAATATCTAGAGTATTAATGAAAACACACTAAAAAAAATAACTCAAATCTTTAAAATTGGTGAATTAGTTCTTGTGGAAAATCTTAACAAGAAAAGGCTTTACTGGTACCATTAAGCAAAATTATTCAGCTAATTCCTGGAACAGATAGGAAAGTTCCCAACTTAAAATTGAAAGGCTGTACACTGAAATTATTCATCCTATTCAGAGTTATTCCTTTGGAAATTCAATCTGGTGAAACTGCAGCATCTAGTGCTGATTCTTCAACCTTCATCTAATATTGATGTCTCAAAGAATGCAACAATGTCTGTAGATGCTCTTGCAAATAATATTCCTAACGTTTCAAGATATGAAACCATTATCCAAAAAACTCAACAGTTTAAACATAACAACTGTTATGAATCTGAATTAAAAAAAAAAATGAAAAGCCTCGTCTAGCGTGGGTGGAGAAACTTACTGCTCAACTAACTTTCAATAACGAGAAGTCTTCACAGTAACATATTTCCTCCTTTTATTATATGCGAGAGCATTGCCTTGTGAGCTGTAATGTAGAAGTGTGTGTATTAAAGACACTGTTTTGGTGAAACAGCATTTATATATATTTGACTAGGAGACGCGAAATTCCCCTCAACTCTACAATAGCCTTACCCTTACTGGTGCTGATGCAATAGTCAGACGTAAGCTCACCTCCCATCCAATTAAGAAGCACTTCATTCCAGATCTTAATTATAACTGCCTAATTTCAACTACCACAGCCAGACTACATACAAGACATTTTAAAGGGATGAAAATATCCCCTGATGGCTTAAGAAGTTATAATACTTGTCCTCACTGTCCTGACATTCAACCTTCTCATAACCATATTTTTAATTGTCCTTCTATATTGCCTAAAATTCACAGCATAGACCAAAACCCCACAGACCATCAACTGCGTTATTTGACAAAGGTTGTCGACATAGCAAGGGCCATTTTTGACGCCATTTGATTTCACAGCATGGACAACATATATATTTGACTTCACATAGACTTTTATACTAAGAATTTGTGTGTGTGGTTTACATTTTACAACATACATATTTTTTTCAGTATTACAAATAGTAATCTAAGATCAAAATCAAACATTATATTTGACAAAGAATTTTTATATTTAAATAAAATTCATACTAAACATTTCATCATCAATTTAAATTTGTAATCTGAGAACCTGTGACATTTTACATAAAATCTTATAATGTACTTGGTGTGCCCAAAGCTAGAAATAAATAAAAGTGGTTCATGAAGTACAAAACAAAATAAAAGTGGTTGATGCCTGAAATTGTACATACAGTATCAAAAAATGTTAATCAGTAACTGTGTACAATTTTTTTTTTGTTAGTGATGTAATAGGACAATGGATTGATTAATGGTTTCTTAACATCCCATTTCAAAGGTATACAACAGTTTATAGCGGTGGACATCATAATTTTGAAATACCATCAAGTGATGCCGACAACAAATAAGCTGTACCTTACTCTCCAAACTTCCACAGAGTTAGTATGAGGATTTTAAGCCTCAATCGATTTAACATGCATCAGCACTTCTACGTGGTGGGTCATTAAATGACACTAAAACAATGAGACAGAAGCAACAGTGCCACAAGTTGGTTACCATGGCTACGATAGAATGATAGGAGTTATTGGAATCTGCAAGTAAAGCTATGTGAACATCCATTCAGCATGCTTGTTATGTAATCAAAGTGTTTATATGTACTTCATTAGTTTCAAAAGTATTTAAGTATGGCTGATATAACATTTCAAATTGTTTTTAAAGTACAGAATAATTGGAAAGTGGACAGTCAGAAACACAGGTGTTAAGTGTGAGTAAATATTGCACAATGGATAATATTCAAACTGTGAATATGGTATCAAACCATGAGAAATGTTTACAAACAAGTTGTAACAATTTGACTAAGAACACCAGTAGCTGAACATGCCCAGTTTCTATCAATAACTGTGTGACGTAACCAGACATTGTACGATACATCTTTCAAAGCTTGTTGCAATCACAAAACAATGATTTTCAAGCAAATGGTTCATAAAAGACCCAGGCTCGTATGCCACATATCCATCCATCTGTTTGTGTGCCATTTACTTATAAACAAAAAAGAATCTATTAATGATGAAGTCAAGAACATCTGAACTCGACAGACGATCAGTTGCACACTGTGGTATTCACCAAGGAATCATGTCTCAGTTTACAGGTCCTTCTTATCACAGCATAATCTGAAGTAAACATGGAACAGGTTGCCACTTCATCACATCACAAAACAAGATCAATATCAAGATAGTGCTGTATTGATGTGAGTGGGGAAAATGACTATTAAGATGCACCGACTTTCATGTACACACGATATTCTGGAATCTCATGCTCAATTTTTAAGAGGTATCCAATTCTTTTTTGCAGACCACAATATCATATCAAACCATTTTCAATTCCTAAAGGAATATCTTGAAAATGAAGATATCAAAGACATGTAGAGGCCAGCAAAATCCCAAGACCTTAATTTAACTGAGCATGTTTCATAACAACTAGATGAAAGCTCTTTAGTCTTCATCAAGAAACATTGCTAAGATCAAAACTATTCTGCTGCAGGAGTGACTGCAGCTGTCACTGTAATTAATCGAGATTCTTGGTCATGACATGAAACACTAATGATGTTCAAAAAACAGATTTTAACAGTTTTCTGTTTCTTGCAGCCACATATGAACTTTTTCTCCATCTTGTGTCATTAGCATAAACCAAGCAATACATTTATTAAAAAGCCTTATTTGGCAGTTCTTTTTATTTGTAACAGTTTTCTAAGTACGCAAAAATTCCTTCCATTCTGCTTTTATTTCCCATCATACTAAAAGAAATAACCATTAATCTTAATTTTTTAACACAACATACCTAGTCATGTAATAATTCTGATACAATAATAAAGGAATTGTAATTAAAAACTGTATAACCAAATTTAAACCAAATCTTTTTAATGTTTTATTTTACTTTTAAATTTAGCATATAGCACTTTTCATACAAAATGATCACCTATTCACTTTGTGTGGTCTTTATGTTTCTAAGGCCAATCATATATCGAGACACACACAACTTCCATGAGAATTTCCATCATTGCTATCTTTAAAGAGCATTTAAGACTGTTCTCATTGAGATGCAATTTTTAGCATAGTTTTGCCTTCAATACTGACTGCAATTTATAGTTCAGAATGAGGTCTGCAAAAAAGGCCAATCTTCATGTTCTGTTAAGTTCAGTACATTGACTTTCAATCACCACTAAGTCGTTCTCACCTTATGAGCAGGAGTTTATAGTTTTCATTGAACAAGGTTTCTGTTCAGAAGCTTCACTAACAGTTCTATGATTGTGTTTTAATAAACCTTTGTGAAGTTTTCCATCTTTTCTGGCAAAAGTGAATCTCTGAGATGCCTTCATAGCTAATACCCCACCAAACCATTACAGAAGCCAAAGAATGAGCTCTTTGTAAGCATTTTTTCTTCAATTTAACTTCTTGGGTAATCCTTGCATATGCATAGTCCTTCTGGAGGTTGAATCATGGCAAAATTTTTAACATTGTAATAATTCGCCTATAGCCTTTCTGAGCCAACGCAACAGTGCTTTTTCTGTAAAGGTACCTCTAGTGCTTTAATTCCTTTGCAAGAAAATGGCCAGTTATTTTTTGATAACATCTTGGTCTAGAGCAGCGGTTTTTAAACTTTCAATAGATGCAGAGCCTCTTTAAATATCAGACTTGCATCGGGGGATCCCCAAGATTTTGAACAACTCTCTTGATCAAAATGTAAGTTCTAGTAATTCAGTTTTTTCATTAAAGGCAATTTAGTGATCTAGTTTAGGATGGAACACTTTTTGATTTTCCCACGAGCCTTTCTGAGTTTGTAAAAGAGAAAATTTAGATGTTACATAACAAACCCTGCGAACAAAAGTTAAAGAACCCCTGGTCTAGAGTCTTTGTTTTATATGCAACATATTGTTATTTTTGAAACGTTTACTTGTTTATCAAGAAGTCTTCTTTTGACAAATATTTCGATGAGTTCTCGCCTTGACCGATTTAATGAGAGCTAGTGTTTCTACCAAGTGTGAATGACTGGATCAACTATGGTCTGCAACATATCTGGTATCAGAAAATCCCTAATTGGTTCTATAAGTGAATAATGTTTTGATGACTAAATGTAAAAAAAGAAACAAAAAATACAAAACAAAAAATATTTAAAAATCACTAACATGCTCTTCTTTTTTTGATGCAGGCAAATATCTGCTGCACGCTTTTGTTCAAATTGTTAATGCTTTGACTGATTCAGTACAACAATCATCTGAAAAATATTGCAGACTGTATCCAACAAGTTGCATTTGAGTCATAGGAGACCATCTCAAATTTTTATATCAGAATTTATGGCATGACTAGGTATATTTAAAACATAATGAAACTTTTAGTAAAACCAAAGTGTAACATATTTGAAGTTTTTAACTAAATATAAATTCAAAAACATCAAGAAAAAATTTAACTTGGAAATTCATTTAAACTTTTTACTCACTTTTACAGAATTGAAACAATAATACAAATAAACAGAAACCAATAAAATTCAATGAAACAGAAGTTGAACTTACTTTGATACCTCCATCTTTGCGCCCTGCCGGCGTTCTAGGTGGAACTCGACTTGCAGGAGGAGTGGAGTTGAGACGTCCCAGGGGACTGGAGCGGGACTTGAAGCCACCTGGGTTTATACGACTTGGAATACCTCGCAAGGGAGCTGCAATATGAATGAAAATGGACAGGTTATAAAAAGGCAGAAATAATAATAAACAATTCAAAGTCTGTCATCACAATTCACAGTTCAATTTTAATTATTGTCAAATGTATTTTAATCTAAATTACAGTTATCAAAAGCTCTAAATTATTGTTAATTCTATAAATAATTTTGTTTTTAAAAAAAATTGTAAAAAGTTAGAGATATACATAAAACAGCTAGGATAAATGTGTGTCAACTTGCAAGATAGAAATAATTTTCAGGTTAGCATAAGAGCAATGTAGTTTATGATTCAAAACAGAATTACACATTTATTAATTCTTCAAGTAAAAATCATTCTCAATGAATAGAGAAATATTTGAGCACCAATACACAGAAAAGAAACAAAGTATGCATTAATATTAGTGAATGACAAATTTTTCTTTAATCAAAATTTAATTCTTTGGCAACTAACATTTTTAGTTTTAAACTTTAATTTAGAAAACTGAGAATGCTTGAATTAAATAATATTTCAAAATTAAAAACAGCAGAATAAAGTTAAATTTAGTACAACATTAGTTTAAATGATATTAGTTTAAATGATGTACTACTGTTTTTAACAATAGTTTCTCATTAACTTGATATTTATACATTCAAAAATATTTATATGTTCAAGATAACAAAAGTTTAGTACACATAAATATATTTTATTAAAACATTTTTTTGGTATATTTACATATTATCGCAACCTATTGGTGACATTATATGAAACAAAACACATGCTTGCCAATCCAGCGCATACATGTCGAAACAGTTGAAATTGGGGTTGCTAACTTGGCGAGTTATCTTGAATGTTAGCAATTGTACACAAGTACTCACTTTCTTACCAAAAACAGTTAATATCCTTCAATAAGAAATTTAAAAAAAAAAAAACTTGAAGACTTAAAAAAATTGCATATTAAGATGATTTTCTTACTTGCATCATTTATTGGTTTGATAAGGCCTCGACATCGAATTGGGACAGATGGAGTAGTTGAATTTTTCTTTGAATTATTGGCTGCATCAGAAGCTGAAAATACAAGAATAATGTTTTTTAAAAAGCAAAGAAATATTTACTCAGAAAATATATCTAATGGAAATCTAAAACAATGTAAAGCTTAGTTACAAGAAATGTATAAACAATGTACACAAATTACAAGCAAATATTTCTCGTTATAAAGAATAACAGTTTAAATTCCAAACAGTCAATAAAATACACTTATTATAGTAAGACTTTTATCATCTAAGAAAACTTATTATTCCGGAATATTTAAAATCCTAGCAGTGATGAAGTAAATATAAATTGAACCATCATTTAAATTAATAAATTCAGGCTTAAAGAGTGAAATGTAGCTATAACCGAACAGCACAAAATATCAATCTTCCACTTTTTATTTTTATTACGAGCAACAAATATGAGTTTCGTGAAGAAATAAGAGGCAAGAAACGGAGGGAATTATGAAATAAAGGGGAAACATGTTAGACCATGTCACGTTACATTAATTTGGAAGCAACAACCAAAAAAGAAAGCAGAAAGAAATATATTAATTGAATTTTACACACTAAATTTTATTCAAGATTCTTGGTTTTAAGAGAAATGTAAAAAATATTTCATAATTTTTAAAAAATGGTGCAGTTTTTCTATTTTTACAATAAATAATGACATGTGAAATATGATTCGTAAAATAGCAAAAAAAATTCATGAACTTGTGCCATTATCTAAATTCAAGCTGTAAATTACTTCCTCTTATATGATATGATATATGTTTCCATTATAACACAAATTTCCATACATCATTTACTCATAATTGGTCTATAATACTATTAAAATAGTTTACAAATACACAATGTTTTTCCATTTTAACAGATAAAATTAATTCTAATATATACTTGACCCTTCTCTAACTAGTTGTTATATTTATATGACAAGGGAAGAAAATGTTTCATGAATTACATTAAAAAATAAAAAGTATAACTACAAAAGTGGCTGATAAAATTTATTAAAAATACAGAATGCAATAAGGCAACATAACAATTAACATTAAATTACAGATTTCTGTTTTGTATAATTAAAGTATTAAAAAGATTAATTTTAGAAAGCTTTTCAGAATTAATACAAAAAATATATGTAATTAAAACATACTATCAAATTTCATTCAAATTTAGAGAGAATGGAAAGATGTCTACCTTCCACTTTTTGTGTGATTTATGGCTATTTATTTTAATCTAATTTTTTTTGCAATACCATAAATTAAAACTCAGAAAAATTTTAGCAATTTTCGACAACTATTCTATAGACTAAAATGATAAATCAATAGTACACAACTTTTATATATACATATATATATATAAGGAAAATTTCTCAATAACAAGAATAAAACAGCCTGAATGACATTGAACCTTACATTTCTGTAGCAGCTCTGCCCTAAGAGTAGCTGATTTAGGCTTCTGTTTGAGGGTAAAGTGCTTGGCAGGCTGTGGTAGTTGCCCAACTACAGAACTCAAGGCTGTGCGGTTTAGGTACAGACACTCCATTGGTAGCATTGCCTGGTCACTATGTTTTCTCACTGAAATAACAAGCATATTCAGAAATCAATCCTTTACCCTCTTCATACAAAGCATTTTTTTCTCAAATTACTATGCCTTGGATCAAAAAGACTTAAAAACTTTAACATAGTTAACACATTTAACAGTATAAAACTATTATTTATTAATTATTACATATTTTCCCTTTTACATCATTATAATGTTTATTTGCAAACAATATTCCATTTATTGTTGTAAAATTGATCAGTTTTATTGGGTATTATCAGTTTCCCATAAAAAAATTTACAATTTTAATAAAAAATTGTAGCAAATAAGCTAAAATTAATAGAATTTATAATAAATACACTGGTGTGCAAAAAGTAAGGACGAAGTCGAAAAATTAGTATATCAGCTGAACGAAGAGGCAGAGCGGACAGAAAGACCAATCAGGAGATTAAGTGAGGTGATGTACGGTAGCACATGCGCAGATAGACGTAATGGGGGAGTGTCTGAGTAGTAAAGCATGTTGTCAGTGTAAGATTAGTATTTCTGGCAAGAGAGTGAGAGAATATTAACGTCGCACTGATTAGCAACACGAGGGCTTTTGGCGACGGTCCGCATAATTTTGAACCATGGTCAAGTGACGCGGACGACACCTGAGCTGACACCCCCCTCTCCTAACTACCACACCACACCAATGGGAGGACGTTTGAGCTCTCGACAGATTTAACGTGCATCGCTCCCCTACACGGCGGATCTTTAGTGGTACTAGGATCGAACTCATGACACGCTAGCCATGATCCGATGCCTAGACCACTCGGCCACCGCGGCCGCAGTATTTCTGGCAAAGAGATTGCACACCGTATAGCAGTTAAAATCACACCGAGTTGCTGCCTCAGCGAGAAATGGCGAATAATCAATCTGTTAGGCAACATCTGGATGCTTTTACCCAAGATCGAATCATTGGGAAATTGGAGGAAGGTCGCAGTGTGACAAGTGTGGCTGCAGAGTTCGGAATTGCTCACAGCATCGTTTCACGACTTTGGAGACAATTTCAAACTACAGGAACAGCTATCCGGGGGTTCAGTAGTGGTCGTCCACGAGGAACCACACCCGCAGACGACCAGTATATTGCCTTACAGGCCAGAAGAAACCTTACAGGCAGACAGCGGGAGAAATCGCTAGACACACGACACAGGTGACTGGACGACCGATATCGCGTTTTACCGTGGCCAGAAGACTGCACGGTGGTGGTCTGTTTGCACGACGCCCTGTACGGTGTGTACCTCTAACGCCTGCCCATCGGAGAAGGCGTTCTCTGTGGTGCGGGGAACACCGGAATTGGAGAGATAATGAATGGGGATGCATACTCATCTGGAGAGAGCGGGGAAGCCGCAATCATCCCTCGAACATCATTGAAAGGGACAGGTAAGGAGGTGTGGCGGTGTTCTCGTTTGGAGAGGCATCATGCTTGGTAGTCGTACAGACCTTCACATCTTCGATGCAGATTCAGTCAACAGGACCCGTTATTGTAATGAGATTCTTCTTCCATATGTGCGTCTTTTTAGAGGCGCTATGGGTCCGCAGTTCCTTTTCATGGACGACAATGCACCATGTCATCGCACAGTAGCTGCCGAACAGCTCTTAGAGAGTGAGGATATTGAACGTATGGATTGGCCGGCACGATCTCCGGATCTCAATCCCATTGAGCATGTATGAGATTTTCTAGGCAGACGCTTGGCAGCTCATACCTTACCACCAGTAACAATTCCGGAGCTTCGATTGGCGCTGCAAGACGAATGGGCAGCAATGCCTCAACAACTCATTGACACCCTCATTCTTAGCATGGGCAGACGCTGTGAAACCTGCCTAGCAGTCAGGGGAGATCATATCCCCTACTAAAGACCAGATATTTCTTGCTGGACACCCATCACAGGGATGTTTCGGCCTTCAGTCGCATTGTGCTCCATGCTACTTTTTCAATAAAGCTTTTTATCCCTCTGATTTCTCTTTTGGTAAGTGTTGCTTACATTACTCATGTCCTTACGTATTGGGGATCTTACGGTATTAAATGTGTTGATTTGGAATGCTTTTGTACAAAGTTATATTGAAAAAACATTCTCGTCCTTAATTTTTGCACACCAGTGTATGTATTAATTTGTGCAAAATTTACTTGATTTAAAAATTGCACATAGCATATTAATACATCTTTCTGTATTCTATCATAAAGATGTTTGTGTACTTATGCAACCAAGTGAAATCAAGCAATTTCTTTCTCCCTCTTCAAATATATCAAAAGTTGTTTTAACAAAATGCTATTCTGGTGATACTTATAATATACTATTTAACAACTCTTTACAAGTTAATGTTTATATTTATATCTGTTTGAAGACAATTTATAACAACACTTTGATATGTGAATTTACAATTAATCCTGAATATAAAGGATACTTTTGTCATAGTTCTCACAGAGCACATATTTTTAAAGCATTTTACAAGTTTCAGCATATGATTACTATGGAGTAAAATGTTAATAAATTGATTTTTTTAAAAATAATTAAGCAGTATTAAGCTAAGGCTTGGATTTTCTGAAATTCATTTTCAATTTGAGCAGCATCCAAGAACAAGCGTAGATATGGAGAAAGAAAATCAACTTATAAAATGTAAAAATATTCTAAACTTTTAAACATAATTATAAGCACTGAATCCATTCATCACAGCTTCGACTAAAAATTTTAGTTTCAAGGGAAAAATATGGACATTCTTTCCAATTTCCTACCCAAGAAACACATCTGTGCTTTATCAAGTTCCTTATTCTTTTGATATGACTCAATACCGTTCCTGGTTTTGCTAGAAGCTCAAAATGCCCAGGAGGAATAATCTGAAGTAACAAGGAAACATTTTCAATTCTCCAAAAAACACTCCTCGCATAAAAGAACAGTCTACTTTTTTTGCCCTTTATTTCCACAGATTTTGTTATGCATTAAAAAAAAAAAAAGAGTCCAGATTAAAATAGCTTCACCCTGCATCAAGAAGCATTATGTGAAAAGCTTTTACAGAAAATAAAAGAAATTAACTAGTTGCCAAAATTTTATTTCTTAAATTACTTTTAAAAATTACCGCACAATCTGGAAAAAACGTCTACTTATACTTTAAAATTGCATTTTTTAATTTTTAGTTATATTCACTGTATAACATGCACCCCTTTTTAACACGCTTTTATAAGTTTCACTTGCACGTAACGGAATCTTGGAACTCGATTTTTACCCACTTTAAAAGGTCAGATTAATTCGAAATTTTGCACACTTGTGAAGGACCGATGACAATACAATAATTTCATAATTTTGTTATATTGTCCCTTTCAGGATCGTGAAGAATAAGGATAATCAGATTTGGCGACAATTCCATATACCACTTTTCAGATTTGGCGACTTATTGCATTTTCCGTTTTTAAATTTGGCGACTAATTCCATATACCATTTTCAGATTTGGCGACTAATTTCATACATCATTTCCAGATTTGGCGACTAAAAGAATAAGGTGTAATCCTAAGGCGAGTGTTTTGAATTTAAAGCTAATTATATGCAAGTATAAAATACACTTGCGGTTAACAGAAATAAAACAAACAAAAAAGTGTTCTTTATGTGAGAAAGTGGAGAGTTGGTTTGTGTTAGCAATATCAAACCATAATATAAACATTTTTCTGAAAATAAAAAAAATAAAAAAAAAGGCTCGTGAATGTGAAAAAAATAATTTATCTTCTAACTGCTAAATATTTTTTATTTTTATAAAGCAATATGTTTAGAAGTAATGATACGAATTAACATTATAGCAAAACGTTTAAAAGGTGAAAAAACGATTGACACAAAAAATAACCATGTTTTTGTTAACTCGCTTTCTTTAATGTCTGTCTGGGTGGATTTTGTAATTGATTTTAAACTGTGTGACTTTCGGATGAGCTATAGACTGGAAATTTGGACCATAGCTCAGAAGTGGATGACAATGCATAAAAATATGAAAAAAAGGGGAAAAAAACGAAAAGGAGGAATTTTATAATTTTTAATCCGTTACAAAAACATGGAACATTAAATTTGTTTTTAATTCAAACTTTTTCTTCTTAACACACTTTTATTTTACAAAGAAACTTGAAATATAAGTGCACAATGCTCTAATGTTTTGAAGTCATTTCTTCGAGATATTATTTCCAAGCTTTGGGGGGGGGGGGAAGTACTATACTTCTAGAAATACAACCCTTTAAGTTCACAAGGATATCATTTCTTTTAAATAAACAATATTTCGATTTATTTAGAAGTCTAATTTTTTTCTAAGCTCATTTTTTTTAATACTTTAAAGCTCACATTTTTATACGCAGTGGAAAACGTGCACCCCTAAATTTTTATTTTATTTTTTTGTGTTAAAAGTGAACTATATGCCGGATTTTACGGTAATTGGATACAATACTTAAAATTCACAACATAAAAGTAATAGTGAAAATAGAAGTTTCAGTAATTGACTGCAATGATAACTCACCTAATTTTTTTAGGTCATTGACAACATCTGTGAAAACGGAAGCATTTTCTTCAATCTGGAAATTTAAAAGTCCAGTACTGGGGTAAGACTTGAGAAGCTCGGCTAGCATAGATACCCATTGGTCACTGTCAACTAAAGCAACTTCAAGAATTTCTTCAAGCTCAACCTTCCACTGAAACAAAGGGAAAAAATCTTAAGAATTTAATTGAAATTTTTACCAGCAACTGATTTTATACAATAAACCCCCCTCCTTTCCCCCTTCAAAACTAAATTAAAAAATATTCAATTTCAGGTTTAAATTATTTCAAAAATTAATATTTTTTTTACACAGTATTAAAATATCTATTAGTGGGAGAATTCTTAGTGCATATTTCATTTCTATCATTTAATTATCACTCAAGAATTGCTGCAAATGTAAAAATTCTAAAAGTAAAATTTTTTAATTGTCTGTAATGTAAGTTAAAAAAAAATTATCAAGCTGATATGTAAAAAAAAGACAAAACTCAATCCATACGTTTATTGAAAGAAGTCATCCACATTATCCTTGAATCATAAAATCCTACATCCATGTCTTACACATTTAATATCCTATTGGTGTAAAAAAGAAAACCATTCCAGTACTTTTACAAATGAGAAAAAGAAGCTTTGTAAAATTTTTAACTTTTATGATTTGGCATTTCTTAGCTTAACTAAGTGATACAACAGCCAATGAGAACCAAGGCCTCCTGTGCCCAACTCAGTATACGTGACCTTTGGCCCTGAGGTGCATGAGCAATGTTCCAGTCAGGTGGTCAGTCTGATGCAAAAACCCTCAGTGTTAAGTTCCCAAGCAAGCTTGGTGCTCCTTTTATCGGCCCATTAAGGGATGCAAGGTTGAGTCAACCTTGCCCAGCCCGGGGTTAAAACCTCGGACCTGTGGTGTGGAAGCGCGATGCACTAACCACTCGGTTTCTACTTTGGCACTTCTTACAAATTCAAAAATAAAATCAACACTGGTAGCTTTTTTACTACATCAATGATAAACTTATATAACAATGAAATAATATTCAACATGCTTTTATTCTAGATTGCTTCTTACTTGTTGTACAAAGGTACATATAAATTATTAATCATAATTTTTTTATTGAAGGCATAGGAACTAAAAGAATATGGAATTTTTTTTTCAATTTATTATTTATTTCACATTATGTTTTATGTCAAATAACTTTATTCATTGCATAGTAACTATTCTTAACTTGTGATATAGCTGTTACTATTATGTGTGATCAATTAAATATTTAAGCAAAAAATCATTTAAAATAAATTATTATAAAACTTAAGGGCCAGAATTGCAGAATAAATACAATATTCAATACGGAATTGGATGTAGTACACATTTTTAAAACTCTATTGTATCTAATTGGCGTAGGTTAAAAAAAAAATTGTATCTAATCCTGTATTTATTTTTTAATTATCATATTAGTACTCTAATAATGAAACAAAGATTTTTTCCCCCTAATGGGGCTGTGCATTGGTATTTTCAATTTTTCAAACCAAGTACATTCCCCAGGAGCTGGTATCACTTTATAGAGCACCACCATATAGGAGATACCAACTACCGTAAGTAATTTTGACACCCAGTTTCCTCTCCAGAGGGAGGCACATGAGCTCTGATGATGCGAACCTGCACTAGGATAAAATTTTGCTGAGAGCACCCATGGGAAACAGACACTCTAGGGAGCTTATGCATGCCATATAATCATACGACATGGCCAGTGTCGATTTTCTGCATCATGAAAATCCACAGATTTGGGCTGGAGTTGAACCCACAACCTTAGGTACAGAAGGTCAGCAACAAACCAACCATTCCACCCAGCCTGTTATGAAACAAAGGTGAAATGTATATAATGGGATCCTATTCAGATTTAAAGATTTTATAGTACTATTATGTTTTTATTTTTGCAAAATATTTATTTGGTACTTAAGGGTTTTAAGATTATGAAGCCAAACATGGCAACATAGAAAACATGCCAAATTCTAGTCTATAGTGGTTACTAGAACTATAAACAGATGGCATTTTCTAAATATTAAAGCTTACAACAGCTGCCGATAATTTAAAAAACAATTATAGACAATCAATTTTACAGCAATTTCTTTATGCTACATTGTTAGCTAGATCTTTCTAACATTTTGCAGCAATAATGAAATTCTAGAAGCTGGTGAGGACCAAAGACACAAGCTTGTTTCTTAATAAAAAGAAATTTTACAAAGACTGTTTATTTGACACTACGCCATTGTCATGAAGATAGAAGTCAAAAATGCTGCAAGATAATATTGGTTTTTATGAGATGAACTGGTTCTTGGAGATAAAATATTCTTTTTATAAAAGCCTTACACTTTTTCTACTGCTGGGCTGATAAATTTACTTCTAAGACTTGGTGTAAATAATAGGTGAACTTAAAGCCTAGAAATAATTGTAGATTGATAATATAACTATTCCAGTCGACAACTATAAAAAAAATCAGTCCCCATAACCCAAAGTTCCTATAATGTACAATTTATTTTAGTAATTGCATTAAATTGAAATGCAAAATACTTCTGAATGAATCCTGTGTACTCTGTTTTTCATTGATATTCACTATTTAAAAGTGGCATATTTTTAAAAATACATATTGTTTTCTTGCTTGTTTTAAAGTTCATTAAATAATTCATTACCTAATTCTTTAAATTTGCTGTGAGAAACAAAATTATAATCTTTTTTATATTTCACTTCTTTGATTTATAGTTTACTAACATCACACTACAAAGTAATACGAGATCTACTGCAATAGGTCTCAATTTTTAACCACGGCCAAGTGAAGAGGACACACATGAAGTGGTTTAAATTTGCTGGAGTGTTAATTATTCTGAAATGTACAACTGAGAAGTATAAAGAATGCTCATTTTTTTAAAAAAAATTTATCAATTGAAGCAAAAGCAAAGATAACATGTGATATTGGTGATGCATAGATAAAGACTTTATTTTGAATAATCTTGCATGTGCATTTCATAAGAATGAGATTAGTAGAAAAGGGCTAAACTGATGGATTTATTTGGAAATGTCACACACAAAAAATTATCATATTAGAAGGTTACTGAGAAGAAATAACAGACTTGAAGAAAGCAAGTAAAATAAGGATTTTTAAAAGGTGATGAATAGGTGGGTTTCAGGGGCGTAGCTACTGCGATACCAATGATATGGGACCTCCAAGCTTCAGGGGACCCAAAATGTGTAATATTGTAAAATGTTAAGGGGACTCAAAAAAAGGTATCCCAGGTAATTTTGTTTTGGGGCCCTCCTCAGAACTAGATAAGCCAGTGGTGGGTTTAGTTATTTTTAAATTGATGACTTGGAATATCATGAAAGAAGCTTTCTTTTGAGTACATCAAGAAAAATCTATTTATGCTTGAAATGCATAGATGCAAGAATCATGTACTATTTTAACAATGCCAATGTTCAAGATAACTAACCAAGTTGGCAACCTTGATTTCACATGTACCATGCACACTGAATCGGCAACTATGTGCTTCATTTCATGTAATGTCACCACTATGGTTGTGATAATATGTAGGTACCCAAGAATCAATTCAATCATTTAGAAAAGCTGTCAAGTAAAACCTAAATTTCATATGGTAGAAAATATTTTAAACCAGCAATCTGAATGAATTTTCATATCTTTCTTGATGATCTGATACAGATGAGTGAATTTATCACATTTTATTTTTCAAATACAAAAGCAGATTTCAATTACCATAATATAGCAATCTTTCTCAAAAGTATATTTGAAGTACTGTGCTCTAGTACAACCAATTCAAAATTAACCTGGCATTCCTTGCACAAAAAATACAAACAGAATTTCATGCGCAAAGTATCTCATACTCAATGGTGTTTACAATGTTTTCACCATAAACTTCTCATATAAAGGTGAAAAGGAAGAAAAGTAGGAAATACAATATGTTTATTACACTTTTCAAACAAAAATTTAAATTTTCTGTTCTTTTTATAAGGGCATTCAGTACATTGTTTATACTCATTTAGTCTTTATTGCTAGTGAATGCAATGTTTTCACTGGATCTTAAATTATTTTTTTAAAATTTCGTTGAAGCATAGCTTGTTAATTTCTACATTATTTTGTAAATCAAAATAAAAAAAAATACTTCAGAAATCAGAGTCTGGTTTATGTTTTGTACGTGGTTTCTGAGTACTTAACAAAACAATTTGTGCATTTATTGTCGCATTGTTCAAAAACACAAAAAATATTGTCATAGGCTAACGATTACTTTTTCTAGCCATTGAATATGATGTGGTCACTTTATTGAGGACAATAATTGCTCCCACAGTTAAATTATCTGGATAGATTTCAGTAGAGAAATCATACTTGCTATTATACAGTTCATCATTCGATTCTTCCTCACCATACCCACAAAGAGACTTTCTTCGTACAAAAAAATATACTGTTGTACTATATCTATTAAATTACTTAAATATCACATTTCTTCATCATAAATACAATGATGCACCATTGCATAAAAAAAATTTTAAAGTGTGCTCATGCATTTAGAACTGTAATTGTGATTCATGCACAGGGTAAGAATACCCGAAGAGGCAGTATCCAAAAATATATATTTGGAATTCGTCTACAAGCCCTCAAAGGATATGACCTTTAAGTCAGCTACACGAGATACTATCCATTTCCAAAAAAGGTTTAGATGGAGTCTTGAAAAAAGTAAGTCACATGACATACCCTGCATGTGAAGTGTCTGGTTATATTACAGACAGTTTTCAGAAATTTAGAAGAAAAAGCTATTAATTTTAACCAGATGCATGAGGCAAAAATAATGCTGAGCAAGAACTTCACTCTTTCATGTTTACATCAAGTGAAAACTTCAATCCCTCATTTTCTAATTATTTAATTCAATAACTAAAACCTTCTATATTTAAGATAATCTTCTATAGATATTAAACCTTAAACTGAATTTCCTTTGAATAAATCATAAATTTTACCTTTCTTTAGATAATGGTATAATAGTTTTTAATAAACTGGGAAAATGTATTGCAATACAAATAATACAGTTAATGTACTCAAATGCTTATTATACCATACTTGTCATATTGCCTTATTTAATCTCTTCAATGTTTCTAACATTTTATAAATGTATTCCAATTATTGATAAAATAAAGTTACAAGTCATATTTTTTCATATCCAGTCAGGAAATTTAAGTAAAATCTCAATACACTCAGAAAATGTCATTGTGCATTACGATTACACAATATTCCCCCAAGATTAACTCATTAGCATATTTTTGCATAACTATCCTATTAAACAAAGTTCAAAAATTCTTATTCAAATAATAATTCTCAAATTCACCCCAATCAAATTCAATTATAAAAATTTACAGAATCAAACAAATTCCTATTGCAAAAGATTTATATTCACCCAATATATGTTTTACCACACAGTGAGCCACCATTCTAATGCAACCTGACCCAACCACTTGCATTTTTTTCTAATATCATTTGAAGTAAAACACACCCTCATTAAAAACCATACCTTCCCTCTTTTTGTTTTTTTGGGTAATGTCCTAGCACAGCCCACTGCTGACCAAATAATAACTATCAAGCAAAGAATTTTATCAGAATATCAAGAATCTAATTTTAATTCAAATTCTGTCATTTATGAAGTTTGTGAAAAATGTGTCCTGGTTTTAGGCAGTTTTACTAAGAAATTATAAATTATATAAAAAAAAACGATTTTATTCAATAAAATGATAATGAAAAAATTGCACGAAGTACAAAATTTATAATAGTTTATTTTATACTTTTTTTGTACGAAGATTTATAAAGATATAAGACAAAATCAAACTTTTTAACATGCATGCATATGTTTCCCGCTTTATCAACAGGAAAGCTTCTCGCGCGAAAAAAGGTTGCAAAGCTAGTAATCGGAACAATTTGATTTAGCACCGATACTCTTTAAGAAAATATAATTTCAACCTTTTTCATATTTCTAAAGTTAAATACAGGCATATATCACAAATTTCTCACGACGAGCAAAATTGAAAGTGCATCAATGCTGTCAATGTTTATATTACGAATTGTTGGTAACTAGTATTGTTTGGAGTTAAGCACAGCTTCATTTCTCTCACAACGCAAAAAGAATTAGTATTCTAAGCAACAACAACCTGAATTGTAAATGTAGGGCACACGGTTTATGGCATCTTGCCAGTCACAATCACCTTAATTCAACTCCTACCAGTCAAACTGATCATTCTTCGTCAACTGCTATTCAATTATCACAACCAGTCAAAATCACTTGATGTTCAAAATTTATCATGAGAATTTCCCATAACTGACTTCGCAATCAAGAAAAAATTTTTATAAACAAAGATTAATTTATAAACTTTAATAGCATATGCTCATACCTCCTCAACGTTTCTCCTGGGTATGTGAAGAAATGATAACAGCAATTTCAACTTAACTTGAGACTGTAATTCGATGAAACATTCACGAATGTTTCTTAAGACATCTTGATTTAATTGGGAACAAATAGAACCACCAGACCATAAGTCATTACTTGTTCCAAGTTTATTATGAAGCCAGAGAGACGTGTCACTGTCTCTCACGTGCGCCATATTGGAAAGTCAGCCTGGCCAGCGCCATTTTGTTAGTAGTTCGAGTTGTGTTGCCAAACATAAGTAAAAAATTGTTTGTAAACATTGTGAAAACACTAGAGGTCATAGCAATGACGCGTTTTACTTATGGTTACCATAGTAACGGATAAGTTTAAATTATTGGTTTCTTTTTTATAATTAGGACAATTACGAACTTAAACAGAGAAGGATCATGAAGAATAATTCTTGAAAAGAATTATTCTTCTATTCTATATTAATTCTTGAAAAGAAATAAACTTTTCTAAAAACATCACATTTCGCTATTTGCAATCGGGAATAGTTTTGTGTGTTTCTCTTTGCTTTCCATTAAGATATAAGTTTTATTAACAGAACCAACCCAGTAATTAAATTAAGATCATGGATAACTTTTCAACTTCATTTATTAAAATTAAAATATCTCAATGTAGAAATCAATTTAAGTTGATTCAAATAAACAAAAGTATATTTTTAACGACGTTTTAAATTTTTATAGAAAAAGTCAGCTAGAATTTTTAATATATCTATATATATATAAAAGAAAGTGTGTCTGTCTGTACTCGATAGATTCAAAAATCATACATCCAATCGCCGTGAAAATTTGGGAAATTATTAGGTATATCCCCGGGAAGGTTTTTGAATTTTTTTTTTAAATCAGAGTTGGGGTTCTAGGTGCTCCCGAAAAAATATCCCAAAACAATATATATAAAGGAGAAAAGCGACTCACTCTCTCACTGACTGACTGACTAATCACGATATCTCCGGAACTATTCAACCTACATACATGAAGTTTGGTAGAGATGTTCCTTTCAGGGAGTAGAGATCCACTAAGAACGGATTTTGCGAAATTCGAACCGCAAGGGGCGTTATAGATAATTAATTCCCTTTTTAAACTAATAGACGCACCGACTTTAAATTTGATTAATAGATTCCTTTCATAGAGTAGAGATCAAACACAAGATGGGTTTTGGGAAAATAGCACCTTAAGTGGCGTTGCGGGGGATTAAGGGGTGTAATAGATAAATAATTTCGTTTTTAAACTACTTGACCTACCTGCTTAAAAGTTGGTAAGCATGTTTCTTTCATGGACTAAATATCTGCTACAAAATGGGTTTTGGGGAAATTGACCCTCCAGGGGGTGTTGCGGGGGGGGGGGGGGTTAAGGGGAGATATAAATAAATATTCCGATTTTTAAACTATTAGACGCACAGCATTGAAATTTGATAAGCAGGTTCCTATCATAGGGTAGAGATACGCTACAAAATGCGTTTCGTGAAAATAGACCCCCCTCCAAGTGGCGTTGCGGGTTTAAGGGGCGAGTCATAGATAATTATTCCCATTTTTAAACCACTGGACGTACAGTCTTGAAATATGATAATCAGAATCAAGGATTAAAGATACCCTATATAATGTGTTTTGTTAAAATTGACACCCAAGTGGCGTTGCGGGGAATCATGGGGCGTTATAGATAATTGTCCCTATTTTTATACTATTAGACATACAATCTTGAAATTTGGTAAGCAGATTTCTTTTGTAGAGTAGAGAACCGCTACAAAATGTGTTTCGTGAATATCGACCACCAAGTTTCATTTTGGGAGATTAAGGGGCGTAATCGATAAATATTTCCGTTTTTAAACTATTAGATCTACCTGCTTGAAAATTGGTATGCAAGTTCCTTTTATGGAATAGAGTTCCTCTAACAAAGAGTAAAACGAAAATTGACCCCTAAGGAGAGTTGTGAGGGGTCAAGAGGAGTTATAGAAAAAATTCCTGCTTTTTTAATTGTTAAGCCCACATGCTTTAAATTTGTTAAGAATGTTTCTTTTGTTCAATAGGGATCCACTAAGAATGTATTTGACGGGAATCAACACCTGGGGGAGCAGGGTATCACTGGGGCGTACTGACAAAAAAAATTCCTTTTTTCGAACTACAAGGACTATAATAATGAAATTTGATTTGCATTTTTCTTTTGTTGAATTGGAATCCGCCAAGAACGGTTATTTTGGAAAACGACTCTGAACGGGATTAAAGGGATATTGACAGTAAAAATTTCGTTTTTTTCCTGTTAGATTTAGACTTGAAATTTGGCTTGCATGTTCATTTTACAGAGTAGAGATCAACCGAAAATTGGTTTTAAGGGAAATTGGTTACAGGGTTACGAAAGTTCAAACATCATTCTATACTTCAATTTTGGAGATTTTTAGAAATACAAATTGGATGAGTTCTGCCCCTTTTTTATTTTTTATTAAGAGACGATAGTTACAGGTATAAGTATATTTTTCAATACAATCGAAATCTTAATGCTAGGACTTAGACATTAATAATTTATATATATATATATATACAAGGGGTGATCAAATGAAAAGTTACGAAACGACACGGTGGGTACAAATGTAGACTTTATTCAAAATATACACCATAGGCTTGAGCACAACGATCCCACTGATGAACAAGCCGCAGGATTCCTTGTTCCCAGAATTCCTGTGGCTGTGACGAGACCCAGTCCTTCACAGTGTCCTTGAGTACGTCGTCCGAGTTGAAGTGCTTCCCTTTCAGGTGTTTCTTCAGTGGACCAAACACATGGAAATCACAGGGCGACATGTCCGGACTGTAGGGCGGATGGTTCAACGTCTCCCATTTGAACTTGTCCAGTTCCATTTGTGAGACTCTGGAGATGTATGGACACGTGTTATCATGGAGCAGAACCACACCCTCCATGAGCAGCCTCGGTCTTTTGTTCTTGATGGACCTGCGTAGGCGTCGGAGTGTCTCACAGAACACATCGGAGTTAATGCTTTTTCTGTGCTCGAGAAATTCCACAAGTAGCGGACCTTGAACGTCGAAAAAGACAGCGAGCAACACCTTGCCTGCTGACTTCACGGCTGTGAACTTTTTAGGGGGAGGTGACGACGCATGCTTCCACTGCATGCTGTCCCGCAGTGTCTCTGACTCGTAGTGATGGAACCAGGTCTTATCACCTGTGATGATCCGCTTCATGAAAGCGGGGTCTTCCTGATACCGAAACAGATGTTGCAGTGCTAGTCCCATACGCAGTTTCTTTTGCTGGTCGGTGAGATGCTTCGGAACCCAAGCGGCACACACCTTCCAAAATCGCAACCTGTCGTGAACAATTGTCCACACGGTTCCATAGCTGACATCCACCTTCAGCGCCAACATTCGCAATGTGACACGCCGATCACTTCTCACTAGGTCGTCCACCTTGTCGATGAGATCGCTCGTGATGACAGTGTTTGCCTGGCCTGGTCTCTGGTCATCACCCACACTCTGACGGCCTGCACGAAAAAGGGCACTCCATTTTCTGACAGACTTGTCAGAGACACATTTCTCCCCGTAAACGGTCACCATCCACCGATGAATAGCTGCCGGTTTCTCAGTTCCCGCTGTCAGAAATCGGATATCACTTCGCTGCTCCTCAATCGTTGAATTTTGCAACGCGGAAGCCATCCTGTCCTCATACGGACTGCTGCTTCATTTGGACGCCGCTTTTCATTAGAGCCTTTGCTCTCTCCTGCGCATGCGGGGGCCCGCACATTATCCGATCCCAGTCAGAGCCTCCAAAGGCATCCCGAGATGTCTCGCTACATTCTCCCATGGCGGAATATGCAAATATTTAATTGTTTCATTTTTATGTCGTTTCGTACCTTTTCAATTGATCACCCCTTATATATATATATATAAACAGTATATATTCATAAAACATCATGAAGTATCCAGCTAAACGAGTGGGTAACGGCTAGTATATATATATATATATATATATAGGAAAGGAGTGCAAGTTTTCTTTTACTTCTTTTGATTTTTATTGTAAGAGATGGCACCACTAATCGAAACCACGTGAGTTTTAGCTGCGCGATACGATGAGATCATGTATTTATAAAGGTGGCAGAAAGAAGAAACTGGGAGTTGCACCAAAGCTTGAACGAAGGCAGGTCAGAGGAAATCGCTCTCTCCGTTGTTTTGAGAAAGAGTACGTGTTTTCGGAATTATTATGGTGTTATCTCGAATAATTTAAAACCCCTAGTAAATAGTTAATGTTTTAGTTCTGTTATTAATAAATTAAGTTATTTTAACTCTGCGTGCTTATTTTAACATTAAAATCGAACCTTCCCCTAGACGCCGTCCCACAAATTGGGGGTTCGACCGAGAATTTTTTAAACTATTCAAAGTTTTACATAAGAGCATTTTTTAAAAGTTTTACCTCCTCATCGAATTTGATTTCCTGAGTGGTACATAGACCTTGCCTTGCATCGAATAGAAACCCGGCGAAGCCTTCAGCTGGATAAGAAATTTTACGAGCGATACGGAAATACTTCAGCGAGAACAGTCAACAAGAAAAAGGAGTCCATTAACTTGGTTAGAAACACGGAATCTTGGCGAATTTCCACGTCAGCTACAGTCAAACAAAACTGGAAGCCCAGCGACTCAACGAGATACTGAACGGGATTACCTTGATCATTGAGGTCAACACTGACGAGAGAACCTTTGGAACTGCATCGAATTGCGAGTTATCAACACGAAACAAGATTTCCTGTGTCATTGAGGTCAACGTAAAGTGTCTTCAGAATTACATTGAATTGTGCTAGTATCCTTTTTTTTATTAGTATTGTGTGAGTAATAGACGAAAATTATATAAATGAATGTTTTGTGTGTATATTTCCTGTTCTGTGAATCTGAAATTGAATTTTGAAGTACTAGGTACTATTATTGGTTTAATTGCAGACATAGATATTTGATGTTCCTTTAGTTTTGGATTAATAACTGAGTACTTTCCGTGTTTTTTCTTAATCTATTTTTGATAAATGAGAGGAACGCGTTGTTCTTTTTAATAAAAAATATAATTGATATTAACTGTATTACTGTTGTGTTTTGTAAAAGGATTTAAGTTCCGGGAATTCTTTAAAAAGTCCATTTTTGTGTATAATTGTTTATAATTGATAATTGCATCTTATTTAAATTATCTTTTGTTTCTTTTTAAGAGAGTAAACTTTTTGCGTGTCATTTTAATGGTTTTGTCTCATTTAACTTGGGTAAAAATTTAAGTTGTTCTCTGGGTCACCATTCTGAGTATAAAAATGACATTCTTACTCGCGAAAAGGAAAGAGGATTTGGTGTCACTCGCCGAGGATTTGGATCTTACTATCGAAGCAGGTATCACAAAATTGAAGTTAAAGGAGCTGATCGTAAAAAGCCCAGATTACGTTGAAGACGATGTTAAAAAGATGCTTGATAGCATAGTGGAGGAACGTACAGAAAGGGCTGAGACAGAAAGGGCTGAGAGAGAAAGGGCTGAGAGAGAGAGGGATGAGAGAGAGAGGGGTGAGAGAGAGAGGGGTGAGAGAGAGAGGGCTGAGAGAGAGGATATGCGAAAGGATGAGAGAGAAAGACGAGAGTACGAATTAGAGAAGTTGCGAATACAAGCGCAACAGACTGCCGGTATGCCGAATAACACCGAAAACGTTCAAGCGTCAAATAAACTGTTTCACGAAACTTTTCATAAGTTTAATATGAAGGAAGATATTGGTTTGAATCTTACCTTATTTGAGCGTCATGCAGAACTAACTTCCTTACCGAAAAAAGATTGGGTTCAAAAACTTATAGGTTTAATACCCGTCGAAATTGCCCATCTGATCGCAAGAGAACCAACTGGTAAGTGTAACGATTACGATCATATAAAGAAGTTGCTCTTACAAAGATTAAAATTATCTCTCCGGAAAAATTTCGTCAGTTATTTTTGTTTCACCAAAAGTCCGATGAACGAACATGGCAAGATTTTCAACACGAATTACAGACGTATTTTGATGGATGGACTTTGGGCTTAAAAATTAACACCTACGACCAATTACGAGAATTAATCATAGCCGATCAAATGAAGAAGAGGGCGCCGTATGATTTTCAGGAACACTTTTTGGAGGAATGATCTACTATTAACTCATCTATTGAGCTAGCGAAAAAATTTGAAGATTATGAGGACGTCCGAAGAACTATAGGGCCAAAGCAGTTAAAATCATTTGCTAAGAGATCGAACAATAACGATAATTGTTCTCGAAGGAAAGGACGTTTTCACCTTGGAAATAATCGGAATGATAGAAAATGCTTACAATCGACGAGAACTTACAATAAAAGAGTTAAACAGGTAACATGTAGCTACTGCAGGGGACCAGGTCACTATGCCGTAGATTGTACAAAGCGCAACAAGGGTACGAAAATTAATAAATCTTCAAGCTCTCCGGTCCAGATCTGTTCTCGAATTCAGCAAGACAGAATTAAGACCAGGAAAATAAACATCGGAAACAAGACTTTTGAGGCTCTAATCGACACTGGAAGCTCAGTTTCGCTCATTCGTGAAGATGTAAGCGAAGGAATCATCGAGCAATCGAAGCTCTCGAAGGACATTGTCGTGTTATCTGGATTGGGAAAGTACGAAGTCAAAACAAAAGGATCGTTCCAACGAGAAATCGAATTGGATGGAGAGAAATATTCCATAGTATGGCATGTCGTGCCTGCGGTGCATTTGGAGTTCCAGGCAGTGATAGGATCGGACATTTTGGAACAAGCTTTTGTTGGCTTTGATAAAAAAGGTGTTTATTTCCGTAAACACGAAGAGAAGGTGTGGTTTGTGAATACACAGGTTTATGAGGCAAGAACTGAAGACGAAATCGAAGTTAAACATGTTATCAATCCTCAAATAAGAAAGGAACTCTCTGAACTAATCAACAGCTATACACCTAAGAAGACCGAAATGACAAATGTATCCATGAGAATTATCCTGAAGGATGATATACCAGTTTACCAAACAGCACGCCGTTTGTCGTTTCTAGAGAATCAGACCTTCAACAAGCAGATCGACGAATGGTTGGATAAGGGAATCATGAGACCAAGCTCTTCTGAATATGCAAGTCCAATCGTGTTAGTCAAGAAGAAAGACGGTACCAACAGACTATGCATTGACTATAGGAAACTGAACCGAAAACTACTCAAGGATCGCTTCCCCTTGCCACTGATAGAGGACGTATTGGATAGGCTGCAAGACACCAAAGTGTATTCCACGTTAGACTTGAAAAATGGGTTTTTTCATGTCGACATAAACGAGGATTGCAAGCATTTCACCTCTTTGTTGTACCAGATGGGCAGTTCGAATTTAATAAGGTACCTTTTGGTCTCAGTACAAGCCCAAACGTATTCCAAAGATATGTGTACAGCAATTTTAGGGAACTCATGCGAAAAAACATCGTAATAATTTATTTGGACGATTTGATCGTTCCAGCTGAAGATGAGAAAGAAGGTTTGGAAAAACTAAAGAAGATCTTTGAGGTCGCATCCAGATATGGGTTGGAGATCAAGTTTGAAAAATGTCAGTTTTTAAAACGAAAGGTGGAATTTTTGGGTCACGTTGTTGAAAATGGAACTGTGCGCCCTTCAGTTGCAAAAACGTTAGCTGTGAAGAGGTTTCTCTCCTGTACCAACGACTGTCAAACAAGTCCAAAGCTTTTTAGGACTCACTGGCTATTTTCGAAAATTTATTCCGTCATACTCTAAAATAGCGAAACCTTTGAGTGATCTAATTAGAAACGACAATCGATTTGTCTTTGAACGACCTCAAATAGAAGCATTTGAAAAGCTCAAGCAATTATTGACTGAAAGTCCAGTATTAAGTATTTTCCAGCAGGGAAAAACAACCGAATTGCACTCGGACGCAAGTCAACAAGGCTACGGAGCCGTCTTACTCCAAGAGGCAGAAGATGGAAAATTGCATCCAGTTCAATACATGTCTAAGGAAACTATTCCGGCAGAGGAGAAGTACAGCAGCTATGAACTTGAAGTTCTTGCTGTTGTCCACGCTTTAAAGAAATTTCGTACCTACCTTATGGGAAATCATTTCAAAGTCATAACGGATTGCTCAGCGTTTCAAAGGACTATGGACAAAAAGGATTTGGTTACTCGTATAGCGCGATGGGCATTATTGCTGGAAGAGTTTGATTATGAAATTGTGCATCGTTCCGGCCAGAGAATGCAACATGTGGATGCCCTTAGCAGATATCCAGTCGCAATAATTACTAACGATACTCTAACCGCAAGATTAAAAAGGGCACAACAAGAGGATGAATACACTCAGAGTCGAAGGTCACTGATTGAAACAAACACCAATTCAGACTTTTTCGATAAAAACGAAATACTTTACAAATATGTTGAAGGTCGTGAATTGATAGTTGTACCAAGAGATATGCAAACTGGGATAATAAAGTTAGCACATGAGAAGGGACCATATAGAATAGTTAAAGTAAAACCTAGAGATAGATATGATTTAGAGAAAGTGGGTGATCATGAGGGACCAAAGATAACAAATTCATCTGCTGATTTAATGAAATTTTACCTACCATGATGATGTATTTTTATAAAAAGGGTTTTCTATTCTTTTTAAAAAGAACATAATGTGTATTAATGTGTTTTGTTTTCTTTGCTATTAATATTTCATTTTTGAGAGTTGTATCCTTATTTTCAAATTTGAATGTCTATATTGGAATTTTTATCTCCGATTAATATTAATTTTGCAGAGGCCGATATTTTATTGTATGGTATGTAAATTCACTGAGGACAGTGATTCCCAGGATGGCCGAACTTGTAGGAAAGGAGTGCAAGTTTTCTTTTACTTCTTTTGATTTTTATTGTAAGAGATGGCACCACTAATCGAAACCACGTGAGTTTTAGCTGCGCGATACGATGAGGTCATGTATTTATAAAGGGGGCAGAAAAGAAAAACTGAGAGTTGCACCAAAACTTGAACGAAGGCAGGTCAGAGGAAATCGGTCTCTCCATTGTTTTGAGAAAGAGTACGTGTTTTCGGAATTAGTATGGTGCTATCTCGAATTATTTAAAACCCCTTGTAAATAGTAAATGTTTTAGTTGTGTTATTAATAAATTAGGTTATTTTAACTCTGCGTGCTTATTTTAACATTAAAACCGAACCTTCCCCTAGTCGCCGTCCCACATATATATATATTATCTCAGGTACATAATAATTATAAACATTTAATGAAAAAGCTATAATTATTAGTATTTTTATTATTATTTGAAAATTGAGAAATTGTATATCAGAAATAGATAAATCATATTCTGCCCAATTAAAGGTAAGATTTATCTGGGTTTTATAGAGATAAATAAAAGCTGCTTTTGGATTATTTTGTTAGTTTGAAGATAAAGTTTTCTTAATTTGTTTCTTTTATAGAAAACAAAATAGACTGGACGTTATAATGGCCCAAAATTAAAACCTAACTAAATTTATACTAGAATATTACAATTTGTAACTAAAGCGTCATAAACATTTGTTTTACTCTCTTATTCTGTGTAACAAGTACTAAATTTAACTTTTATCTAATAAATGTTAAAATTAACATGTATTTTAGTTTTCACACACTTCACTACATATAGAAAAATGTTTAAAATAACTTGTGAAACTGCTACAATTATACCAACTGTCAAAACACATTTGAAGTTCATGAATGTAAAAATTCAATATTAAGTAAACAAGGGCCCAGATCGAAAAACGCAATAAGTTTGAGATCCTCTATTACAAACTCAATACAAATACTCGTATAAATTTCGCTATTACAAATATGTATTGTGTTACAGGTGCTCTTCCTCTTCTATAAACTTGCATTTCTGCTATGTAAATTAATGTTTTCATGGAAATTTTAATAATTACAAAACAACCTTACTGTGAATATTAAAATTTTTCTGATTAGAAATTCATTAAAATTCCCTTCAGTTTGATTGTTAAGTAACATTTAATTTTACAATTTCTTTGTCATTTAGTTGAATTTTTGGCAATATTTGTAAGTTTATGCATAGAAATTTACAAATTTAATAAAATTTAATGTAATAATACTTATGTAAAGAATATTTCTTTATCTTTGTATATTTGTATACATCGTATACATACCTTACAAAGATAGTATCATTTTTAAAGCATTATTCAACTCTTTTTAAAATAATATTGTACTGAATATAATGCTTGATGAATTTTTCGTAAAAGTTAATGTACATTGTGCTGTTCTATCTTGCAGTACATTAATAATTTTTCACTTTTGTTTTATATTGGCTTATATTTAAGATAGATTGTACAATATTCAAGACTATTTGCACATATATCAGTTGATTTTTCAATGATACTCTGGCTATGAAAAGTAAAATATCGTGTAAAATAAAAATTATCAAAAGGAAAAACCTTCCCCCTTCTTTTGTGATCTGAAGTAATTTCGTCTTTGATACTAATAATTAGGGTATTCAAATGTCTCTTCTCAAAAGATAATTTCTTAACACAAATGTGTATTTCAACAAATGTTCATTGAATAATCTGGTTACGATAAATTTGAATTTTAAATCTTTGTATGATACAAGACACAGTGATATATTCAGAATATGATGGTGTGCAAATAAATCACATCACATGCAGCAATACGTAACTTCA